>BPTQ01000006.1:175874568-176317754 GCA_019973895.1 Chrysanthemum seticuspe
TCCAACTGACCACAATTTGTGTTAGTCTACTATCTTACTAGTGATTCCTATCATTAAGTTATTTAGTTTTATAAAAACACAAAAACATCATTGTAAAAATAGTGATAGCGTTTATTTAATAGATTTTAACCTTTTTTAATCTTCTGTAGTTTATAAACAACTCAAAACCCTTACTGATCACTATCCTTAGTGATCATTCTATCATCTGATTGTGTTTAACACCAGTCAACCTCTGTGGGACTTAACGACCCGGGAATCCACTGTATTCTCCTGATCTTAAATTGCATTGGTGTGTAATCTGTTTTGAGTTCCTTACGGCTGATCATTCACAAGTGATCAGCTTGCGTGAGAAAACTTGACGGTTTTGCACCGATCAATGATGAAGAAACCTTAATAATAACAATGATAGTTTGATTATTCCGCTGTGCATACATATTGTTGTTCATTGTTATTTGTGCTTATTGATTATCCTAGATAAGGTCTAAACAACCTCGAGCACCGATTCTTAACATCTGGGCAAATTTGATGAAAAGGCTGATGAAGGGTATTTTGTTGGGTATTCCATGGTTAGTAAAGCTTTCAGAGTATTCAACTTAATAACCCAAAAGATTGAAGAGAATCTGCATGTTGAGTTCCTAGAAAACAAAGTCAATGTCAAAGGAACTGGTCCAGAAAGACTGTTTGATCTTGATACTCTAACAAACACTATGAGTTATGTGCCTGTTTCTACAGGAACATCTTCTTTTGATTTTGCAGGATCAGAAGAGTTTCTTGATGATAATGAACCATGCAAGGATCCTGCTGATGATCAAGATGAATTCAATATACCTCTTTGGGGCTATGCAGATTATGATGTTATACCAAGAACTGGAAATGCTCATCCTTCTAGTGATGTGAATAAAGAAGGAGATGGCAACTTGAATGCTGAAAGTTCTGAAAGCAGTGGAAATTCAAATTCCACTGTTAGGCAAAATGTTTCCACTGCAACACCAGATGTGGGAATCACCAGTCCAGTTACTATGGAAGCTCAAGCCAATGATGGTGAAATTTCTAATATGCCAAGTGTGATTGCAGTTCCTCAGACTCCCCACACCACTGTTCATAAATCACATCCTCTTGAAAATGTGATTGGGGATGTCTATTCACCTGTGAAGACTAGAAGACAAACAAAGTTGCCTGATGTTCATGGATTCATAAGTAAAATATATGAATCTAAAATACATGAAGGCAAGAATGAATGTCTATTTATGTGTTTTCTGTCACAAATGGAGCCAAAGAATGTTTACAAGGCACTTGAAGATGAAAGTTGGGTGGAAGCAATGCAAGAAGAGCTGCTCCAATTTAAGCTTCAAAAGGTATGGGTGCTTTGTGATTTGCCTTCTGACAAGAAGGTAATAGGTACTAAATGGGTGTTCAGAAACAAGAAAGATGAAAGGGGAATTGTTATCAGAAACAAAGCTAGGCTTGTGGCTCAAGGATACACTCAAGAGGAGGGTATTGATTATGAAGAGGTATTTGCCCCAGTTGCACGAAATTGAAGCAATTAGGCTGTTCTTAGCCTATGCATCCTTTATGGGCTTCAAAGTCTATCAAATGGATGTAAAAAGTGCTTTTCTATATGGGCAGATAGATGAAGAAGTTTATGTCTCACAACCTCCAGGCTTTGAAGACCCTGAATATCCTAACAAAGTCTACAGGGTAGTTAAAGCTTTATATGGCTTGCATCAAGCACCAAGGAAATGGTATGAAACCTTAACTACTTATCTTATTGCAAATGGGTGTCATAGAGGCAGAGTTGATCAAACTTTGTTCATCAAGAAAGACAATAATGATATCCTGCTTGTTCAAGTTTATGTTGATGATATCATTTTTGGATCTACAAAGCCAAAGATGTGCAAAGATTTTGAGAAACTGATGAAAGAAGAATTTCAGATGAGTTCTATGGGTGAACTCACATTCTTTTTGGGACTTCAAGTACTACAAAAGCCAGATGGTATTTTCATCAATCAAGATAAATATGTGGATGAGATACTAAGGAAGTTCAAGTTTTCTGATGCAAAGTCATCCAGCACTCCTGCAGACAAGACTACACATCTACTTCTTAAGGAAAATAGTGGTGAAGCTGTTGATGTGCATATGTATAGGTCTATGATTGGTTCTTTAATGTATCTTACATCATCTAGACCAGATATTATGTTTGCTGTGTGTGCTTGTGCAAGGTTTCAAGTTACTCCCAAGTTCTCTCACTTGACTGCTGTGAAGAAGATTTTCAGATATCTTAAAGCATTTCCTACTCTGGGATTGTGGACTCCAGAGATTCTCCTTTAGATCTGGTTACTTACTCAGATAGTGACTATGCTGGAGCTAGCTTGGATAGAAAATATACAACTGGTGGATGTCAATTTCTTGGCAATAGGTTAGTGTCATGGCAGTGCAAGAAGCAAACAATGGTGGCTAATTCTTCAACTGAAGCAGAGTATATTGCTGCTGCAAGTTGCTGTGCTCAAGTTTTATGGCTTCAGAATCAACTTTTAGACTATGGGTACAATTTTATGAATACCATCATTCATATTGACAATAGCAGTACCATATGCATCATTAAGAATCTTGTTCAACACACAAAGACCAAACATATTGAAATTAGACATCATTTCATTAGAGACTGTTATGAAAAAGGACTAATTCAAGTTGTCAAAATTCATACTGATGACAACTAGGCTGATTTGTTAACAAAAGGTCTTGATGTGGGAAGATTTCAGTACTTGGTCACAGGTATTGGAATGCTTAATCCATAATTATGTTAGTGTTGAGGGGAGGCTGTTGGGTACTGAAATTCTTGTATGAGTTTGTATATCATGTTTTGATGAGGAGTTGGAGTTAAAAGGTGTATATCTGATATACAAATCAAATGGTTATTGATTCACCATGTCTAATACACATAAGAATCAACTAGTCCAGAGCAAACGGCTACTGGTAAAGACATGACAAATCCGTTTATGGTTGATAGTTTACCAAAAACTATATGGTTATCAACTCACCATATTCTTTATGATTAAGAGTTGGCTAGTCCATAGCAAACGGCTCATGGTAAAGACATATCAAATCCGTTGATAGCTGGTAGTTTGCTAAAAACGATGATGAGAGCAGTCTAGTTTACTAATGATTTTATTTTCCCACTGCTCTTTGAAATTTTTGTAAAAAAATTACCACTGCTAGTTCACAGTTTCCACTGACAGTGTTATTTTACCACTGTTGTTCTAGCCGTTACAACTGATTGTGTCAGTAATTTATTTTTTACTAGCCGTTGAAAGTAACCACTGATTGTCATATATATAGGGTTAAAATTTTAAGTAAATTATCTTCTTTCCAAATTATAAATACTTTCAAAAGATAATTTTACTTGCGCAACAATTATAAACCCTAACCCTATATATCTTTGTTTTTCAATTGGCTAGTCACTCTTTCAATTCTTACTGACATAATAATATTTTTCATCAAAAGTTTCTATGGCATCTTTGAACTTTGCAGATGAGCACAACCTAGTGGCCTACCTACAAAAGTCTAATGAGAAGAGTGGCCCTGTTTTTCATCAGATTGTAGATTTTCTTCATACCACTTACCTAAGGTATGATTTGCTTTTCAAACCCACAATTTATATCTCTCAAATCAAACAGTTTTGGACTTCTGCTCAGTCCATAACACTTGAAATTGGAGATGCACATGAAACAATGGATGCTCTCAGAGCCACTGTAGATGGGGTAACCATTGATGTTACTGAGGCATCCTTGAGGAGAGTACTTCACTTGGATGATCTCAATGGTCTCATCACATTACCTATGTCTGACATTCATGATACTTTATCATCCATGGGGTATGATACTACTGACAAAAAGGCTACTTTCAAAAAGAGTGGTTTCTGTCCTCACTGGAGATTTTTGATTCATACTTTGTTACATTGCCTTAGTCCTAATAAAACATCTTATGAGCAATTTAGTTCAACCATGGCTTATCCTTTGGTTTGTCTAGTCACTGATAAGATTTTCAACTGGTCCAATTATATTTTTACAAGTATGAAAGGCAATGTACAAAGTAAAACCAAATTTTTAATGTATCCAAGGTTTGTGCAAGCTGTGCTTAATGATTTTCAACTGCAACCTCATACTACTGTTTATCAAATCAGTTGCCTAAAGCCTAAAGTTTTTCAAAATTTGAATAAAGATGGCAATATGATTTTTACACCTCTCTTACCCCAAATGCTTGCTAAAATATCCACTGAACAAAACACACCCATAATTAATGTTCCTAACATTGATTATACACCACCAGTTTCAAGAACCTATGAGAGAAGGCCTAAACAGTGAACTTCTCTCATGACAACACAACAAGTTTCTGAACCTTTTGGTCTAGGAACAAGCAGTGGTGGTTCTAGACTTCCACCTAGTCCTACTATGGAGGAATCTGGACCTTTGCCCCATGATTCACCTCTCCCAACAGGTAACACAATTGGAAGTGCTGAGGGCAGTGGCAACCAAATGGAATTGATGGTTTTGTGTACCAAATTAGCAAAGCAGGTTGAGTTTCTACAAAAAGACTTGGCTACTGTTAAGAAGAACCATGCCAAGGATGTTCAATTATTCAAGACAGAGATTCAGACCTTAAAGGAAGAGATGCAGAGGTTGAAAAAGAACAGGCAGACTGCAAAGACGGTGATTTCATCTTCATCCTCACCTTCTAATGGTGATTCAGCTTATCAAGATTTGAGAAATTCCTCCAAACAGGGGAGGAAAACAGGTTCTGACACTGAGGGGAGGAAAATTGATTTTGAAGATGAAGGAGATACAAGTAAAGGAGCAAAAGAAGCTAAAACTCATGGAGAGCAACTTGAAGATCAAGACATTTTCCAAACTGCATCTGATTTTACCACTGATTTTATTTCCACTGCAGAGCCAACTTTTGCCACTGCAACTGAAGAATTTGATAAATTGAAGACAAACAAGGGTAAAGCAGTTATGGAAGATGTACAGCAACTTGAAAGTAGGATTCCAAAGAAAAGACAAGTTCAGATTCATCTTGATAGAGAAATTGCTATGAAGATAGCAGAAGATCAAATTACTGAGAAAGTTGCTGAAAAGAAAAGATTGCAGGAGATGGAAGTTGTAAGCTTTTTGGAAGCTAAAAGATTGGATAGAATGGAAGATACTGATTCAATTTCCACTGTTCAACCTACAATTATGAAAGAAAAAGCTCCAGAGTTTAGCTATGTTCCTACTGAATAAGATATTCAGTTTCTGGTAGCTAATAATCCAGAAATCAAGAAAAAGGCAATTGACCTAGTTGCTGATGCATCCTTAACTGAGGAACAAAGAACAGCTCAGTTGAAGGATTTTATCATAATGAAGAACAATCAAGCACTTGATAATGTAATCAGTTCAGTCAAGAAGAATCAGAAGAAACAAAGACAACCAACCAAGGCACAAATACTTGCATATATGAAGACTTATTGTTGTCATGTTGGTAACTGGAAAAGGCATCAATTTAAAGGAATGTCTGATGATCAAGTTGAAAGGGCTTACTACAGAACTGTGAAACAAGATAAATCTTTTATTCCAATGGGTTCTGAAGAAGAAGAAAGAATATTTCCTAGATTGAAGAGAAAGGCCAAAGTCAGTGATTCTCAAACTATTAAGAAGACTAAGGTTGATGAAGATCATACAAAGTCTACTGAGAAGTTCACTAAAGATCAAATGACTGAAATGATTGTGATTGAAGACAAAGATTTTTATCCAGAACCACTGCAAATTCGACATCCTATCATTGATTGGGAAGTTTACACTGCTAGCAATCTTGCTTCAACATGGAAGATTACAAGGCTGGGAGGAGAAACTTCATCTTTCATAACATTTGAAGATCTTATTAAAGCTTTTGACAGAGATGACCTTAATACACTATGTAAATTAGTTCAAGAAAGGTTTAATGGTCAAGATCTCAAAGATACAAAGGAGATGCAGTTATGGGTAAATCTTAGAAGGCTTTTTGAACCAAATGCTGATGATGACTACTTGAAAACCTTATTCACATGTCTTGGTACAAAATGGTTTTATTATGATTCATGTGAAGTTCATCATACAGCTAATGGAGAAGACTTTTTCATGCTTGCTGAGAAAGAATATCCACTTAGAGCTGGAGCTCTTACAGTAATGTTAAGCTTACATATAAGAGTCAATGAAGACAATGAGAAGGTCAGAGCATTATTACAAAGGCTTCAAGATCAGTGTTCAAGAGCTATACAAAAGTTAAGAGAAAAGAAGTGAAGTGTTTGATTAAATTCCCCAAATCCTTGAAGTTAATGCATATTGAAGAAACTTATTGATTTTCAGAGAAATCATAAGTTTAGGGGAGGATTGTTGGGAATAATCCGTTACCACGAATAGTAGTGGTTTACACTGCTTGGTTTAACACTAGCAGTGGAAACGTATTCCCACTGCAAGTTCTTTATTACCACTGCTATTAGTTTATGATAAGGATAAACGCGTCTAGATAAGTATAGAATAGATTGTGTGTATATTCTATTATGTTAACTTTATACTTATCTTGTAAAAGACTCCTTTTTGTATAAAAGGAGATCCTAGGTTATTGTCTTAGGTACGTATTACATTACAAGATTACCTACGAAAGCTTCAAGGTGTAACCCTAGTGATAAGTCTAGATCACTCGTATTATTTCATTAATAATATTGGAGCTTGAGTTTTGTGTTAACTTGTGTTCATTCTCATTACATCATATAATTCGTCTTCTAAGTATTACTTAAGTAAATTCCGCTTGCTTGATAATATTATACAAAATATCATTGACACAAGGAGAGTGTCTCAGATCCATCACAATCCAAGTCCAATCCAAGCCCAAGCCCATGGGGCGTTTTATCTTGTACTATAAATACCCCTCAAAGTCTCATTTGAGGGGTGTACTTGAGTGTGTGTGTGTGTTTTCTTATGAAATATTAGTTTCATGTTCTTCTCCTTTTCTCTCTAAACATATACACGATCCATATCATTCAAGTCACCAAGTTCTTCTCTTCATCTTTCTACGCATAACATCCTTGTGTATAACGTGGGTTTATGTTATACGTGTTCTTCTTGTGGTAAGCGTGGTATTCGTGTGATAAGGTTGATATATTTAAGGTCCTACAATTGGTATCAATCGCCTAACAATGGTTTAGGAGTGTTGTGTTACGTTTTTTATTAGAACTTTACACATAAAGTTGCGTTTTTTACTATAAACGTGGGCTTTTTGTCTTAAAGTTTTGATTTTTATGTGGTTTAAAGGTTAAAGCTGTAGACTTTATTGATCTTTAAGTGTTTTGGAAGAAGTTTGTGCAAAAGAAATCATTTAAAAACGTGTTTTTGGGTGAAAAATCGTGTTTTACACATTTCTAGGCAGTTTTTACGCGTAAGCATACTTTTGGTCAAAACCCTCTTTTTACGCGTAAGAAAAGTCAAAACCCTCGTTTCCTACGCGTAAGGTATATGCGTAAGAATTGAGTTTTTACGCATAAGCTTTTGGTGAAGAATCTTCGTGCTTCAACGGTTACTCAGTACTTCCCTCACTTGGATAAGTTTGTGGAATACTTCGACTTGTGAAATCTCACTAGCTTGGACAAGTTAGAGAGATACGATTCTGTTTTTACGCGTAAGAACATTTTTTACGCCTAAGAGTTAAATCTTACGCATAAGACACTGGGTTACGCATAAGAATTAAAACTTACGAGTAAGATATTTTTACGCATAAGAGAAATCTTACGCGTAAGGATATTGTTTACGCATAAGAGTTAATTTTTACGCGTAAGGTCACTGTTTACGCATAAGATTCAAATCTTACGCCTAAGGACAAAGTTTACACCTAAGCTCACTGTTTACGCATAACAGGACTCTACGCGTAACTTCTTCTGTCTACGCCTAAGCATTTTCTACGCCTAAGGATTTCTTAAAAAAAAAAAAAAAAAAAAAAAAAACAAATTTTTGCGCGAAATTCAAATTTGGGATAAACGTTTAATTTAAATTTTAGGGGAGTCTAAACGTTCAATTTTTACGCGAAATTCAAATTTTGGTATAACTTGGAAAATTTTGGTCAAAAAATTCAAATTTTTGGACCCAAATTCAAATTTTTTCGGTCAAATTTGGCGTCAAAATTGTCAAAATTCAAAATTTTCATACAACCTTAGAATTGAATTTTATGGTGAATTTAAAGTTTTGGGACAGAAAATTTTACGCCTAAGAACAAGTTTACGAGTCAGCAAAACTGCAAACGGTCATACCTTATTAAACGCAACTCCTTTATCGTTGAATCGATCCTACATCAACTTTATCATTCATACCTTCATCAATGGCAACTATGCAAGATCGTTATACAACTGCTTTCACAACTGCTATTGCTGCATTCGCCAAAGCATTAAACATCAGTAATTACTCCACACCGAATAACAACAACCCATGGATTTCATCGTACAATACGCAGTTTTCTCAACCAAGTATTCATATGAGTCAAGAAGGACAAATGAGAGATGTTATTGGGAATCAGCAAGGATTTGCTACGGGTATACAGATGGGGAATCAGATGCAATATGCAGGGCAGTATGTTGGAAATCAGAGGGGTCAGATTGTGAATCAGAATATGGGATATCAAAATGGGAATAACTGTTTTATGACTTCGGTTCAGAATGCTACCTCCGAACCTCAAAGCCAAGATTCAAGCCATTTTGATAAAGAAACAAGTGTCAAACCAATGACGAAGCTTGAAAGGATCAAGTACATATTGATTTTAGCAATGAAAGAAGAATCGGGAATAGAGTTGACTGATGAGGAATACGAATTCATGAATCCTGGACGGGTAGATAAAGCAAACGTTAATGGAAACTATTGTCTTACAGTCAACCAGCAGCACAAACATCCTGCAGTATTACTGACACACCTCCTGTCTATGACACAGATCCACTCAACGAGGTACCAAATTATAGTAATGTTGCTAATCCGTTTACTCATGAGAAGCCACATTATGTGTCTCCCGAACCTTATTATGACACATATGTGGGGGAGCAAGTTAATAGCAATGTTAACTATGAAACTCCATATATGGATCCTAATGAAAGTCAAGGTGAACAGAATGGTGCTAATGATGAGGAAACCCGTGCTTTCTTTGAAACATCAATTAATAATTGTGGCATTGAAATCGAGAAAGTTAAAACGGTCAATCGCGAAGTTAAGGCCGCGAATGCTAAATTGACCGTTGAGCTTGAGAGTTACAAGGAGAACGCAAAAGCTTTTGAATTTCACAAAAACAAAGAGTCAGAATTAGAAATTAGTTATCGAGATTCCGTTTTAAGAGAACAACAATTGCAAATCAAGTATAACACACTTGATGTGAATTTGAACTTGAAAATAAAATCTTTAAACAAGGAAATTTCTGATCTTCAAAACCAACTTTCTAAACAACAAGCAACATATTCTAATCTTGAAAAAGAGAAGAAACAGTTGATTGCTGATTTTTCCAAACGAGAAGATTCTCTTCTTGATGAAATTCTTGATAAAGATGAAAAAATAAAAAAATTGGAAAATTTGCTTGTTACAACGGGTCATTCAGCTAAATCAACTAATATGTTGATTAATCAAACAAATCTGTATTTTCATACAACACAAAAAATGGCTCTTGGTAACTCACCTCCTTGTTTCCTCAAGAAAGCTCAGAAAGAACAGAATGTGTTGAATAATGGAAAAGTTGTGCATGAACCTATAATTGTTCATGATTCTCTTGAAACGTTAGAACTATCTGATGAGAGTAGATCAAAAATGCAACAAAAGAATCCAGATCTAAAACCTATTGATTATAACAAATGGAACAAAATTAATAGAATTACTTTTGTGTCTCAAAAAGAAAAGTCAAAGTTTTCCATAATACCCAGTGTTTCAAATAATGAGTCAAAATCAGTTTCAAAACAAGTTTCAAAACCAGTTTCAAAACCAGTTGTTGTCTCAAATTCTCTTTCAAACATTGAACAAATGTCTTCAAACAATCCTTTTAACACAAGCGATGCGAGAAGTATTTTAGAAAATGTGAAAACTAGAATTGCGGATCTTCAAGAGACTGTTAAAACTAAAACTAATATTACAACTAACATCTGGTTCAATAGTTTTGATAATGAAAATAAAAAGTTTTTTGAAACTGAAATTACCCCTCAGCTAAATAACATCAATTCAAAGGTAATTCATTTTGAACTAGCATTTTTGAAAGAAACAGGTGACTTTGTCAAGGACCATAAATCCCTGGTAAAGCATGCTAATGAAAGTGTTGAACACATCAAAATTTTGGAAAATTTAAATAATTCTCTTTTCGAAGATGTTCTGTGTACCGATATTATGTCCATTGTTTTACAAACATATTATGTTGAAGATCATGAAAGACTTCAGTCTGAGACCTCCGAAATTGTTTCAAAATATGAAAAAGCTCTTGAAAAAATTGAAAAAGAAAACGTGTCCTATTTTAAACAACTTGATCGAAAATCTGAGGAATGCAAGTATGACAAACTGTCGTATGAGCGTGTCTACAAGGACATGAAAGAGCAAAATGATTTTTTGAGAGCTTAGTTGGAATGTCTAAAAGGGAAGTTTGTGGATACTAAGTTTGCAAAACCATTGACTGAGGAAAAAACAAATGTTCCTAAACCGGTTTTCAAACCAAAAATGTCTATTTCTCAGTTTCCTCTAAAAGTGAATGAGAAAAATGATATATCAAAAACAGATACTCCACAGACTTTGCCTATTAAAAAGAGAATTATCAACGGTTTTGAAAAACCTGTTTTTGATAAAGAAAAAGTGTTTACACCTGGCATTTCTAAGACTAGTACACGGAATGTGACCAAAAATCCAGTTAAAGAATCTATTGGTTCTAACGATATGGTCAACTATCACTATCTAGAAGAAGCTAGGAAAAAGGCACAGACTCGAAAAGACGGAATTTTAGGTGCAACATCTAGGGTGATGAATTCTACAAGATTTCAAGGCAATACTAGTAGTTGTAAACCATTACCTAGGAACTCTGTTCACAAAACTAGGGATTGGCTTGCATCTAAGAGTAGTTATGGGAAGCAGAATGCTAAGCATGTAGAAAACAACACTAGAAATTCTAAGTTTTTTTCGAACAAGAACCATTTGCCAAATGACTGTAGTGACAATGTTAAGGTAGCTGTTCTAAGCAAGAATGTTGAATCTGTCTGTACTACATGTCAAAAATGTGTCTTTTCAGCTAATCATGATGCCAAGGTACAATCTACTAAGACACCAAACAGAAACAAACCCGTCGACAAGATGAATATGGTACAGAAACCTAATAGGTGGATCTCTTCAGGACGTAGTTCTTCAAAAAATGAGTCTTCCGCTGCATCTGAAAAGAAAACAACTCCTAGATCTTACCTTAGGTGGATACCCACGGGAAAAGTTTTCAACAAAGTAGGTCTTAGATGGATTCCCACAGGAAAGATTTTTGATACTTGCACCAACATAGATAATAGTGACAATCATCAGGATAAGGAAGTAGAAACCAATATAACTGTTGACAGTGAACACCCTCAGAGTGAGGAATCAAATACTTCTAACACTGTTATTTGTGAAATCTCTTCGACTTTGGTTGCAGGTGCATCAAATATCTCTGAACCCAGCTCATCAGAGGGTTCCAATTCTGTAAACTCTTCCTCTTCATTCTCTATATCTTCTATTTTTTATTTTCCATTTCTTCTATAAAATTAAAAAAAAAATACAAAATTAGAAAAACTTTCAAAAAAAAAAATACAAAAACAATATCAAACCAAAAATCCAAAAATATTCTTCTCACGACATGTCTCTCGTATAATCGATATTCTGTACGTTTCTAGAAATGTCATTCAACAATGATACGGGCATGTACAGATGCTTGAGCGAGAGTTCTTTATATGTTTTCCAAAACATGTCGTTTCTCAAAAAGTTCTTCAATAATGGCTTTCGTATACTTCAGTACGAAACCCGGACTTCAACATAATGGCTTCTGAACACATCAGTTCAGGACCCGCGCTTCAAAGAAAGGAAAGTGCTTAACCAATCAAAGGTCTTAAATATTTTTCGAAGCACTTTTCCTAAAAACATAATGGCTTGTAAGTATTTCCGCTTGCAACCCGATCTTTAAAGAAAGGAAAGTGCTACGCAAAATCGATTTTCATAAATATCGAGCACTTATCCTAAAACAAATGAAGATAATTCTTCTTCAATATCTTCAAAAGGTTTTTAAAATCTTCATCTTGCGTACCATTGATTCGAAAGTTTTCAAAAAGATTTTTCAAAATCTCTCACATTTGGTACTAAGATAACTCCCTCTATAACCCTTTAATTGATTATGCTTTATTAAAGGGGGAATTGATCTGTGCTGAACCGTCAAGTCTAACAGACTTAAAACAGCTTAAGCACAAATACAATGAAGATCAGAGAATACAATGAATTCCCGGGTCGTTATGTCCCACGGAGACTCAATGGTGTGCAAACACTGATTCAGACGATAGAATGATCACTAATGATAGCGATCAGAAAGGATTAGATTGAATAATTACACTACTGAAAAAGTTTATAAATTAAAGCGACTTAAATACAAATTAAGAAAATTAAAAAGATAAAATATATTAAATAAACGCTATCACTATATTTAAAGTGATGAACGTTTAAAACTTAAAACTAAAAACTTACGTTTAAATAAAAATAACGTAAACGTACAAATAAAAACGTGAAACTTACACAATATAAATCCTAAAAATATGAAAAATACATTTTTAAAATCCTAATGATAAAAGAAAATATTTAGAAAAAGAAAATTATTTTTATAACTATTATTCTAATTATTATTAATTAAAAACTAATTTTAACTATTTAATAATACTCTAGAATAAAAGAAAATACAAAATAAGACTAGAAAAATAAAATTAAGACTTAGAAAAATCTAAAATATGATAAAACTAATTTTAAAACTGAAAAGATATTTTTTTATACTTTTTATATATTTATTACTAATTTAAAACTATTTAAAACTAATTTAAATTGTGAAAAATACCAAATAAAAGGGAAAAAATAAGAAAAAATCTTTTTTAGGCTTTTTAAATTTTTATTAAACTGAGAAAATTGAAAAATTATTTTTTTGGAACTTTTTCTTAATTATTTGCAATAAAACCTATTTAAAAGTGATTAAAGTCTATTTTAAATATAGAAAAATAGCAAACAGAGACCAAAAATGATGAAATTTTCAGGAAAATTCTAAAAAGTTATTCTGGTTCTATGAAAAATGAGAAATGTAGTGCTTATGTGTAGAAATCAAGGGCTGCAGTGTAATTCGAGCTAAAATAAGCACTTAAGAATAAGCAAATATTCACTATAAGCCACCAAACTTCTATAGACCTAAAATTATACTAATATAAGCTAATACAAGCTAAATCTAACTACTCCCTACCTCTGATAAGCAGTTTGACAACTTAATGGATTAACTGATTTAAGACAGCAACAGTGATCAGACCCTCACTTTGAGCTTATGCACTGGCTTATCTAGAGATCTTTAGCCAAAAACAGAAATGAGGTCTTATAGACCACCTGGTAGACTACTTATAGACCAAAAATCAGACCCTACAAACCCTTATTGAAACCTGTGCACACTCTGCAAGTTCTGCATAATTCCACTTTTGACACATTTTTGACTTTTGAAAATCAGTTAAACTTTGACTTTGATGAGATTCCAATGCAAATTTAGGATTGATCTTGGTGAAATATGATGTAATGAAAGTTTATCAAGCAATCTTAACAAGTTTTAAACCTTTTTGATTGGTTTTGAGTACACTGATTCCAACAGTTAAGTGATACAAGACAGATTCACATCATTTTGACTTTTAATGTTTATTGATGCAATAAAGTGACTAGAATAAGTATGCTAGAGATAATAGAGACTAGAGCAATAATAAGCTTATACCCAAACAGTTTTGAAATCAGTTTAAGCAAGTTATCCAAACACCCTTTAAAACCTTGATTTGCAGATTTAAAAAGGCTAGCTACTGAACCAACTTGTACCAAAGATCAAACTGAGCTAAACTCACCTACTTACAGCTAATTAAACACATTAAAAGCAGTTGTCACTACAGATACTCATTCAAGCAAAATATGCAATATTGGTTTGAAATGTGGAATTCTAGGAACTTACTCACATGAATCCAGCTGATGTCACAGGCTAAACCAGACCCAAAACCTATTCTATACTAAGCTAATTTAAACCAAATCAACCTCTGCATCCACCAAATCCATCACCATTCCAATTTGAGCTTTCTGTTGACTTTTGTTGACCATTATACAAAATTACTTGAAAATGAAATGTAAGCTTATAAAAAGCTTAAAAGGAGTTAGACAAGCTTATTAAAGCTTCAAATAGCCACTAACAACTTGAACCATGGAATTTGAAACTGAGAAATTTCAACAGTTAACCACAAAACTGAAAATTATATGAAAGCTTAGATTGATATTCAAAAGTGACTAACAAAGGTTTGTAAACTTGAAAGTGATACAATGAAACTGAAATTACACCATTTTAATTTAAACTAAGACAGTAATAAAAAAACGACATAAGTAAAATTTATATAAACTAACTACTACACTTCTTGCTTCCATCTTCATTCTTTTTATACCCAATCTTATTCTCTTTCCACTCTGAATAATTCCCATCAAAATCCTTGGCCATTGGATGGCTTAAACTCATCTTAGCCGTTTGTTGCATTTTTTGCGCCAAAAAGGAGTACCAGCTGGAGAGGTTGAGTGAGATGAGGGAAGGATCATTAAATGGTTCTTGGAAGCTTGTTGAGGTGGAGGGGACAAGGTATGGAGAGGGGGGAAGAAAGTCATGGAAAACCATGCCTGGTTTTTGGATTCAGGCACTGAGAGGGAGAAGAACAGTGTATAGCTGTTTTGGGCGGGGGTTTGACCTGTTTGACCGAGTCTAATAATACAAAGGGTGGGTTGGTTTTGGGCCAAGGTGGATTTGGGCTTGATATATGAAATGGGATCCGTTTGGTTTAACAAGAATTCAAGGACCAAAAGTGCAATATATCCAAACTTCAAGGACTGAAAATGCCATTCTTCCAAACTTATCATAAGGACTAAACTTGCCATAAATGAATAGTACAAGGACCACTTTTGCATAAAATTTCATTTTACAATGTCCAAGGACCATTTTTGACAATTTTCAAACTTGAGGGACCAAAGTTGTAATTTTGCAAATTTTACATTTCAAGGGTTTGTTTTAACAACTTTTGAATCCCATGGACCTTAAATGACATTTTTCTTTATTTTGATATACCAGGGACTGTTTTTGACAAATTTTGAAACTTGGGGGACTAAAACTGCCAATTTTGCAAACTTGAATCATTTTTCATCTGATTTTGATCTTTTTGCATTTAAAACACATAAAACACTGATTTGATATATTTTTATCATTTTGAAGCATTTTTGAGTGTTTTCAGATATTTTTGCCGTCTATACAGTACAAAAATGATGAGTATTTAGACACTCATCAATATAAAACCAAAATGTTCCAAATTCATGCTTAAATCAAATCCGTTTGTCTCCCCAAAAGATTCTAAAATGTTGTTTAATCCGTTGATATCAAAAATATCACGAATATGCTATTTTTGAGGGGGAGGAGACGTGATTAAAATGTGATCAAAAAGTTTAATGATCGTTGTTTGAATCCCAAAATGAGCTCGACTCAGATGCAACCATTGAATTGACGAGGAATCATGTACCATCTCGAGAAACTTTCTATGGACTTGACCAGGACGGGTAATAATTTCAAGCTAGTTCTCTAGTGATGTAAACGTGTCTCGAATCGGTCTAGCTCATTTAAAGTCGATCAATTCAAAAAGTGCGAACTCTACCCTCACTGTGCAGATTTCTATCAAAACTTATAAGAACATGTGAAGGGGGAGTGTTTCTGAAAATATAAAACTCTTGGAGTGTTTCAAACATGTTTTCAATCATAAACGCTTTAAGAGATTTTCAAGAAAAAGGTTTTATGGCAACATGGGACAGTCATGGAGTTATAAGGTGACTAAGGATAGGAAATTCGTCCTATGATCCGCCAGAGCCGGAGGGATCTACCCAAGGACATCACCAATAGATAGTATTAGAAGTCCTTAGGTATGATTGGAAAAAGGAGTAATGTGAGAAAGGAGAAAGAAGGGGTTGAAGAATTAAAAAGAAAAGTAAAAGAAAGGGTGAAAAGAAATAGTCCTCCATATTCAACCTTAGAGCAGAAACCGGGTTCAACTCATCTGCTACTGGTTGTCACTAGATGACACTGGTATTGAAGACAAAGACGTCATGGACCCAGTGACGCACTGCACCTAAACCTTCTAGCCACTCAATTCCTCTCAAAAGGGATTTGTTTCATTCTCACTAGGAACCCTACGTAAACTATCGGCTTTCTCTTAGAGATCGTTGGTATTGAAGAAGGAGACCCTCTCCCTAGTCTCCGCTCAGGAAAACCAAAATGCACTATTGAGTCTAGAGCCACGAGATTCATCAAAAGATCTCATAGGAACACTTGACATGACATCTCTTGTTGTTCATCAATAAGGACACAAGTGATATATTCTAGAGTCCTACGCAGATCTTAGCAATCTGCCAGAACATTTATGAGAAGTTTCACATCTGTGATCTTCAGTGATTGAATGGAAACTCCTGCCAGGGTCAACATCAAGCAGCCCTGACAGCAGGTCACTTCGGTAACTCCCCGTGGATTACGCTTAGTGTGTCTCAAACGGTCTACAGTCGTGGGGTGATGCTTCGGTGTACCTCAGCGACTCACCTGAACTGTAGGTGTACTTCGGTACATCGCATTATCTCACTTGTGGGACTCCAGTTCAGGAACGGCCTTTGTGAGAATTAGAGACGTGTTTTCACACTATGATGTTAACACACTCGAAATTCAAACTTGTAAGCGCTGAATTACTTCTAACCCATGTTTTTATGTTTTCTTCTTATGGATGCTTGCGGGAGGAAGAGATCGTGCAGATTCTCCACATGCTCATACCAACAACACATGAAAGTTCTCATCAAAATCAAAGGCAACACAAAGTTAAAGATGATTCTTTGTCAATGTCAAAGAATCTACAAAGTTTAAAGACTCGAGAACTACATCATTGGTAACCGAAAGACAAACAGAAGTGAGAGCATGGTGGAGAAAGACGAGGAGACACCTAACCAACGAAGTTGACAACGGCAGACAGCCACATTAATTGATCACAAAACATGAAGGAACAAAGAATCAAGACTATTCTATATCTACACACAAAGTTCAAGCTCAAGGAAAGTAAAGACCTAATCAAGTGGCGCATCTTTTGAATGACCACCCCTTAGGGGGAGATTGTTAACCGTAACATTTTTATTAGAAGTGATGGTCATTCATATTTAGGAACTTTGTAACGTGTGTTAAATATAGTGATAGAATAGTCAACGGGCTCGTGGATTGGGCTAAGCTAAATGGCTAAAAGCTATGTTAAGCTAGCGTTGTATAAGTTGTCATCCAATCCAAGTCCAATCCAAGCCCAAGCCCAAGCCCATGGGGCGTTTTATCTTGTACTATAAATACCCCTCAAAGTCTCATTTGAGGGGTGTGCTTGAGTGTGTGTGTGTTTTCTTATGAAATATTAGTTTCATGTTCTTCTCCCTTTCTCTCTAAACATATACATGATCCATATCATTCAAGTCACCAAGTTCTTCTCTTCATCTTTCTACGCATAACATCCTTGTGTATAACGTGGGTTTATGTTATACGTGTTCTTCTTGTGGTAAGCGTGGTATTCGTGTGATAAGGTTGATATATTTAAGGTCCTACAGTAAGAAAGTCATCCAAGCGTAGATGGGAGTAGAAAGTTGGTGTATTAAATAATTTTTTGTAAGGGATTTCATTGTTAATGGAGGTGGAAGGGAGGATATTAAGTAGGTAAGTAGCTGCCAAAAGAGCTTCGACCCAATATTGAGGAGGAAGAAGGCTTGAATAGAAGTGAACGCACAACGTTATTGATGGTACGGATCATGCGTTAAGGTTTTCCGTTTTGTTGAGATGCGCGTGGGTATAAGAAAAGAACTAAATTCCGTGTGTGGCTAATAATTCATTCAGGGAGATGTTGTCAAATTCCTCACCATGATCACATTGTAAGGATTTGATTTCACAGCTGAATTGAGTGTTGAAAAATGCATGGAAGTGCACAAATTTTGACAGGGCATCAGACTTTCTGTGAAGTGGGTAGACCCGAAAGGAACTGAGAATAGTGGTATAAGAAAATGACATAGTATTCGAACCCACTCTTGTTGGGGACTGGAGATATGTATAATGCCAAAGGGAGATGTGACGATAGAGATAGATCGCTGGAAAGAGAGTTTTGTTTGTTTCCCTAACTGGCAAGCATGACACAAGGTTTGAGTATGTTGTTTATTATGACACAAAACCACAGGACGAGAGAGTTTAAATAACCGAGTCATGGGTGCCAAGGCGCTGGTGCCAGAGGGAATGACTATTGGTAAGAAGGGCAAAGGTCGAGGGCTCAACATACGATGGGTATAGATTACCCGTGTTGTCACAACAATGAAGGGTTTGATAGGTATGGTAATCCCGTACAGTGGATTCATCCGGATTAAAATCAATGGAGCATTTATTATCGGTGGTGAATTTACGAACTTAAAACAAGATTTTTAATTATATTTAGCGTTACAATAACATTTCTAAGGTGAAGGGGATGATAGGGATTTGGTATTTTTACATGGCCCAAAATCGGTAACGGGTATCCATTCCAACAAATAACTGAAATAAAATTTTGACTAATAAAAGAGGATTGAAGATTACTGACATGTGAAGAGAGGTGAAATGTTGCTCCAGTATTCATGTACTCATTTAGAAATGGCAATGGGTCTGATATGAAATGGGACGATGACAACTTTAGACTATAGATAGAAAATCATTATGGCCCAGATTTAATGTTTTCCCTTCTCAAGCTCATTGCTTCTTCTTCTTTTGATCTTTCGAAGAGACTGTGTGTTTTTTAGTGTTTTTATAATTTTATTTTCCGGGGATTTTCGTTTTTCTTGATGGTTTCTGGTGGTCGGCGGCAGTAATGGTGCAAGAATTGAAACTTTATTAAGTGAATAAGAAACACAAGATTACTAATGATGTTGATATAACATCCTTTAAAATAGAGTTGCATTGTAACTGATACTATGAAAAATTGGAAAGCTGCGGATTATTTTGAATTGTTTTGAATTGTGTTAGAAAGTGTATATCTAATTCATCTTTGCTTCGAATTAAGGTTTAAGAGAATGCACTTATAAATCTAATGTAGGTTACTGTATATTAGTAGTATAGACCAGATGATTCATGGATGACCTATTTCATCCACATCCACCTGTAGTACATTGATCTGGTGGATGTCCAGCGAGTTAGCATAGATGTGGATTGCCATGATACACAGAAGCAACAACGTCTCAAAATACGTGCCAAATAGTACTTGGCACTTTTTCAACCCTACCGAAATGTATTTGGCACCCTCATACTTATTTCTATACTCAAGATGCTGAGAGTGAGAATCAAACATTAAGAAATTCAAGAAATTCAAGAAAATAAGGTTTCTGAATTATCAACTTCCACACACTGAGACAACCAGATTAATAGTTCTACATTTCTACCATCCTATAATTTAGACGTTATACAACCTTGCTGCCCTATAATGTATCTTTTAGCATTGTGCTTTCATATTAACCTTATACTATTATCGAACTAAATTTTAATTGACTTAACGCAGATAGCGTAAATCAGGTTTTGAAATTGGTTTTGGCTATGTTCCACCCACTTCTCGCCAATTTCTCTAACTTGCTTGCATATCATCCACAGCTCCCAGTTTTATGGATTATTATACAAAGATTCTTCCATTCACTTAAAGATATATTCTAGGATCATATTCCCATTTCCAACACTTCAATTTCACATAATTATGGAGATTAAGAATAAAGAATATAATATTGATCATTTTCAAATTTTTATCCCGATATAGCAGTTGACAATATGGAACAAATGTCAAACAAGCAAGATAGTAAGATACCGTCGGCACTCAAAATGAACATGGGGAGAAAAGAGAGAATGTCAAATATGCCAAGATCTTCACATTGATCATAATTCATACATGCTTGGATATGGTTTTTAGATGCTCATAGTGTCAACATGGTTTTGATACTCTGCATTATGGTTCAAAAGTCTAATGACTTGTCATTTATCTCAAGGGTCGTCGAAATTCTTGTTAGTGGAACATCTTCGAGTTTCCATTTCTTCTTTTCTTTTTGTAATAGATTTGTGGTCCATGGAAAGAGTATGGAAAACTGACATAGATTAGAACAAAGTAGTCGTTTTTAGTACTACAATCTAGTAAAGTAAAACATTTTAAATATGCAAAAAGACAGACAAGTGTCTCTCTTAGCTTCAATCTTTTACAGCATACAGTTTAGTCTTGTCTTTAATTTAGCTAGATCAACATAGGAACTTTTTTTTTGTTAATTTGCGGTTCAAAATAAACCTGTCTATATATAATCGAAAACTTTACCTAATTGTTGGTTAATAATTGATTTAGTTACTCAAATTTATTTGTTTCAATGTATCCTACACATCAAGACATATCTTTCATCAACATGCATGGTTATATTTTTGTCATCAATTACCATTCTAGATGATCCAATGTATCCGTATTTTTTTTCCGCTCTTGTCGTTTTTCTCCTAACTTTTGGTAGTATGACTCTTCATGCAATATATGTCTTAATGAAAACTTAAATAATGGATTAAATTATGCTAATATGCTTATTTGTGGATTGCTGATTTGTAGATATATATAGATACGCTTTTACCAGCACACAGATCTTAACTTTTTTATGCTTTATTTTCTTGGCAAAGATTATAGGTATCACTAAATGCCAAATGTCAAAGATATGCAAGACCTTACCTAGTTGGATTATGTTCTCTTTATGTAGTTTGAGAATAAATTCATTGCCTATTTAAAGGGTTCTTGTCCAATAAGGTTTTATCAACATCTCAAAACCCAATGGAGTTAGAGGAGAGATACAACAAAAATAATTTCCTAGGCATTGTGATTACTCGCTCTCCCTCACAGGCTTCCAGCACCACTCTAAACCCTTTTAAGAGCATGTGTTTAGAGTCTTGCTGGCGGCTATGTGCGGGAGATCGGAAAATCAATGTCTTGTTGTAGCATAATGGTAATAAGTCATAATATATATGGCTAGATGAAGCAACCAAGGTGATCTAGTCGTCATCCATTTTTGTAAGTTGAAGGTCGTAAATCATAAGTGTTCTTAATTTAAATGATTGAACAAATTAATGTATCATCTATGCCTTTGATTTAACTAGTTAGTGATACATGCATGTTTTACTCATTATTTGATCTACTTATCATATGTATATGCTTTTGATTTTCACATTTATCTTTATTCGGTGGCTAGATATAAAACTAGACACGCAAGTTAGGTATCTCGGTTTGTATATGGGAGTGAAGGGAGGTGACACCATTACATGGTAAAGGTGAAGAGGAGGTGAGGGGATTATCTTCTTTTTGTAACATGTACCGGTAAAGAAAAAGTTTTATATGTATATGTTTGTGTTTAAGTGTGATGATATATATTGTTACCAAAACGATGATAAATAAGTGAAAAAAAGAGATTATGTAACCTTGAAGTGGGTGAATGATAATTTTTATGAGCAAGTCATACTTTTTTTGGAATGAAAACTTTTGAACCAGAAAACATTTTCATATACTTCCAACCACATATATGGAAGATAACCCATATTACTCGCCAACAGTATTAACTGTCAAACCAACCTTTAACCACCAACATCCTTTTTTTTACCACATCAAATTTACCCAAACACACAAAAACCACTCCAAAAATCATGGACACCAAAATCACCATTTTAACCTTGTTTACTCTCTTCATATTCACCGTGTCTGCCGCGCGTCCCACCATAGCCCCACCACGACCTACTCCATCCACCGTCGTCACAGCCTCCAGCTTAAACATCCGTCTCCCTAGCGAAATTATTGAACCAGATGCCAACAAAACCACCATTCAACCCCGAAAGACTACCAACGATTTAACACCACATACAAACTTCTCTAGATTCCGTCCCATTAACCGTCCTTTCAACGATAAACCTCATAGGCGCCCTTGCAGGAAACACAGCCAATACAGAATCTCAAGGAACGGAGACTTCGCTACCAGAAAAGGTGTAGGTTCAAGGTCAGGAGGTTTTCGTGGTGGGGTTCCAACGAGTTGGTTGAAGATTAAGCATCATTATGATTCCCGATACAAGAGTAATAGCAAACGTGATAATAAGGTTTATATGGATAATTTTGTGAAAACGAAGAATGTGTTTGATCGCGAGAAGATGAAGAGTTTGATAAGAGAACACGAACAAATGAAGAAACGAGAGGAAGAAGCTGCATTGATGAAGAATATTCGTAAATTTTTGAAACACACTTTTGATTGATTATGAATGTTACGTATTTATTGATATTGAGTTGTTACGTATTTATTTATAAATTTGGAGTATATATGTAAGGAATTGCATCCACTGGAGATGTAGAATGTAAAATTTTAGTTAACTGATTAAATCATTTTTGTTCATTCTTTTGATATTTCTGCATGAATATACTTTTGGTGTATGAGGTGAGATCTTTGTAAAACATGTATTCTCTAAAGAACAAATAATCCAATTTCAACCATCCATCCAACTTTTATCCTATAGCTGAGATGAAAGCTAAAATTTACAAACGAGGGCATTTTAATAAAATCAACTGTCATTATAAAAAGAAAAAAAATCTCAATCATTCTCATTTAACAATCCACCTTCTCTCTCATCAAAAACCTTAAATCCACTTTCTCTCTCTATGAAACCATGAAACCACCGCCGGAATCCATGAAACCACCGTCAGATTCATCACCATCACATCAAACTATCGGAATCTCAATGAAACCACAGTTGCATTCATCAACATCACATCAAACCGCCGGTATCACCATGAAACCACCGTCGGAGTCATCGGAATCACATCAAACCGTCAGAATCACCGTGAAACCACCGTCTGAGTCTTTGGAATCACATAAAGTCGTTGTCTCCGACGTTCATCTTATTCCGATTCACAGAAAAATACCACCGCTGGTAGATGAAAGTGAATTATTTGAAGTTCCAGTAGATGAAAGTCAAGATAAAGATGATGCTGTGAAAGAAATTAGTGGTAAAATCCTTGAGATTCAATTTTTGTTGTAAAAGTGCAAATCCCAATGAATCCCATGGGTTTCACAATGAAACACATGAGATTATGAAATCACTTGACATTCAGTTTTTAGTTGTGTAATGCTATGAGAAAAGTGTAAATCATAGGGGTTTAGTTATCTCAATCCCAATGGATTTTGTATTAAATCACATGGGATTCAGCATGAAATATAAAGGTCTTCATTCTGAATACCATGGGATTCCCAGTGAATCCCATGGGATTCAGAATGAAACACATGAGATTATGAAATCACTTGACATTCAGTTTTTAGTTGTGTAATCTATGAGAAAAGTGTAAATCATGGGGTTTTAGTTATCTCAATCCCAAGGGATTCTGTATTAAATCACATAGGATTCAGCATGAAATATAAATGTCTTCATTCTGAATCCCATGGGATTCCTAGTGAATCCCATGGGATTCAGAATGAAACACATGAGATTATGAAATCACTTGACATTCATTTTTTAGTTGCGTAATGCTATGAGAAAAGTGTAAATCATAGGGTTTTAGTTATCTCAATCCCAAGGTATTCTGTATTAAATCACATGGGATTCAGCATGAAATATAAAGGTCTTCATTCTAAATCCCATGAAATTCCCTAATCCCATTGGATTAATAATGAAACACATAAGATTATGAAATCACTTGACATTCAGTTTTTAGTTGCGTAATGCTATGAGAAAAGTGTAAATCATAGGGTTTTAGTTATCTCAATCCCAAGGGATTCTGTATTAAATCACATGGGATTCAGCATGAAAATATAAAGGTATTCATTGTGAATCCCATGGGATTTCCAATGAATCCCATGGGATTCAGAATAAAACACACGAGATTATGAAATCACTTGACATTCAGTTTTGTGTTGTGTAATGCTATGAGAAAAGCATAAATCATAGGGTTTCAGTTATCTCAATCCCAAGGGATTCTGTATTAAATCACATGGGATTCATCGTGAAATATAAAGGTCTACATGGGATTTAGAATGAATGATTCATAATGAATCCCATGGGATTCACAGTTTTAGTTATCTTAATCCCTTAAGATTATGCTTTCTATATGCAAATTCTATGAGATCACCAAGACCAACTTTATATTAACACACTTAGACACCAGGTTGATCGATATATTGGGAGCCTCATGTAGAACGAATTCTTGTACCAGAAGATGGGAGATACTATGACACTATAGAGAAAGCTATAGATATGCATAGTACCTACGCTGAAGCGGGAGGTTTTCAAATTAAAAAAGCAGGACAACGATTAATAAAATCTGGAATTGTACAACACAAATACATCATGTGTAACAAAGAAGGAGCTCCAAGACATATTAATATAGACAATTTAGATCCTAAACACAGTGACAAACAAAAAAGAAATACAACTCTGCATGTAACAGGTTGTAAAGCTCGTATAAGGTTAGAATTGGATATCGTTTCTGGAAAATACAAGCTAAATCAGTTTATTGCTAAACACAACCATATGCTTATACCAAAAGAGTATAAACATTTTACAAAAAAAGCAAAGAAAATCGATACAAGCTATAAAAAAATGTTTGTTGTCAAAGCGGTAACAAACAAGATTGGTGCAACACGGGCTCACAACTTGTTAACGAGTATGAAAGGTGGGTATGAATATGTTCATGGGACATCCGATGATTTTAAGAATCATCAGCGGGATATTAATATGTTCATAGGCGAAAGTGACGCACAAATGCTTATAAATAAAATCGAAAACAGAAAGACGTATTTGCCAAACTTTACATTTCAGTATAAAGTAGAAGATAGTGAGTTAGTGGAAATGTTTTGGGCTGATGAAGTTGCAAAATGCAATTATAAGGAGTTTGGAGACATAGTATCTTTTGATGCAACATTCAGGAGTAATAAGTAAGCGTTTGTTTTTAATATAATTTATCTTGTTGAAAAAATACATAGGATTCTGTTATAACTCCCATGGGATTCATATATGAATCTCATGGGATTATACAAACTAGATCAAATGGGTAATCTGTAAAGATCACAAGGGATTATTGAGAATCCCATGAGATCGTGGATGAATCACATGGTATTCGCTGTGAATCCCATGGGATTCTTTTTAAATCACATAAAGATACTTGATAAGTAAAATTATTAAAAGACGGGGATCATAGAGAATCCCATGGGATCAGGTATGAATCCCATGGGATTCATATTAAATCCCATGGGATTCTATATAAATTACATAAAGTATGAATCACATAGGATTATGTAATCACATGGGATTCTGCCACTAAAACTGATATTATTTTTAGGTACAACATCGTGTTTGTACCATTCACCGGTGTCGATAATCACAGAAAGTGTGTCACACTTGGTTCGGGAATGCTTTTAAAAGAAGACACTGAATCCTACACATGGCTACTAAAGCCATTCATGACTGCTTTTTCTAAAGAACCAACGATGGTGGTAACAGATCAAGATGGAGCAATGAAGAGAGCCACTGAAGACGTTTTCACTAAATCGAAACACAGACTTTGCATGTGGCATATTAACCAAAAGATTCCAGCAAAGGTAATTTATCAAATGTTTTTATTTGAATCACATGGGATTCATCTCTAAATCTCATGGGATTCATCTCTGAATCTCATGGGATTCATTTATGAATCACATGGGATTCATCTCTGACTCCCATGGGATTCATCTCTGAATCACATGGGATTCATATATGAATCTCATGGGATTCATCTATGAATCTCATGGGATTCATCTATGAATCTCATGGGATTCATCTATGAATCTCATGGGATTCATCTATGAATTCAATGTGATTTACATGTGTGTATCATGTTATTAACCAGAATCTCAACCTTAGACGACTTATCCTTTGGCTTATCCTTGGTAACCGGCGACTTATCCTCAACCGGAATCTCAACCTTAGACGACCTATCCTTTGGCTTATCCTTGGTAACCGGCGACTTATCCTTTAAAGCAGTCGACACATTAACCTGTGGCTTCTCATTAACAACATCAGGCACCTTAACCTGTGGCTTACCCTTCGTAAGATCACCCTTACCTTTTGACTTATAGTTAACAACACCAGTAGCCTTATCTTTAACAACATCAAGTGCCTGCTCCTTCTTCTTTTGAACATCAGTAGCCTTATCCTTTTCAACATCAGGTGCCTGCTCCTTCTTCTTTTCAACACCAGTAGCCTTATCTTTAACAATACCAGCAGCCTTATCCTTTGACTTATCCTTTTGAACAACCGCTGCCTTCTCCGGCACCTTCTCCTTTTCAACCGGTGCCTTCTCCGGCACCTTCTTCTCTGGCACCTTCTTCTCCTTTTCAACCGGTGCCTTCTCCGGCACCTTCTTCTCTGGCACCTTCTTCTCCTTTTCAACCGGTGCCTTCTCCGACACCTTCTTCTCTGGCACCTTCTTCTCCTTTTTAACCGGTGCCTTCTCCTGAACAACATCAGTTGCCGGATTAGACTGATTCAAGGGCGTCGGGTTCAAATCTTTATTTTCAGGTTGGATGACCCCTAACTGACGCACATATGATTTTGTAACCCACTTCTTCCTTGGAGAACCACTAACAACACCTAAAAAAAAGCATTAGTTATACAATAAAAAAGCATTAAAAAGCCCATGAGATTGAGTATGAATCTCATGAGTTTCAACATTAATCAGAAGAATCAAGTTATATGTTTACTACTAGTAATAACATTCTCGTTAACTAACATTCTCATTAAATCAGCAGATCCTAACCTAGCAATATCACGCCATCAATGTATCAAACATCAGTAAATGGTAACATAACAACAAACATCAAAGTAAACGCTAACCTACACAATATCACGCTAACCTACGCGCCTACGCTAACCAAAGTACAAAACATCAGTAAACATAATCTTTAGCACCTGATGTACGTAACCTACACGCCAAAGTACAAAACATCAGTAAACGCTAACCTAGCAATCTCACGCCATCAAATGTATCAAACATCGTTAAACGCTAACACAACAACAAACATCAAACTACAAAACTCAGATGTAATGAGCCTACGCGCCAAATTAACGATAACTAACAATATCTTCATGACGCCATCAAAGTACAAATTCACAAAATTGCGCACTACAATCTACTGATTCCTATAAGAAAAATAATAAGCTAATCAATCACAAAATATTCAATTTACTGGCAAAAAATAAGCTAATCCAAAAACTCATTCCATCACAACTTCAATGTACCGATTCATATAACTAATCAACAAATAATAAAGAATAAGCAATAAAATAAGCAATGAAGCAACATCTACCGACTAAAATAACCAAATAAGCTAAAAATATACCAGAATCGTCATTTTAAAACTTATTTTAATCGGAAACTATAGATGAATTCGATTTGGCCAATGAATCGACTTTAGATAGAGATAATTTGTCTCATATATCCATTTTAATTGAATGATTTTTCACAATTAGGGTTTCGCGGTGGTTTTGGGAGGTTTGGGGGTGGTTTCCGGTGATTGGGTTCGTTTGGTGGTTTGGGGGTAAAAAGAACGAGTGTGTGTGTGTGTAACTTGTGTGTGTTTTGGGGGTTTAGTAAAAAGAGTGAAATAACCAAAAACCCCTAAGTATAATTTTATTTCAAATGTAAATTAATCTAATCTGTTAGATTCAAATGGGTTGGACGGTTAAGATCTTGTTATTTGTTTTTTAGATAAATGTTATTCCGTATGGAACTTTTCTCTTTGGTGTATATATGTGTTACACCGCTAAGTGTGATGGTAACCGGCAAGACCAACAACACCACTGCCACATCAACTTTCTCTCTCCATGACAACTTAATGACCATTTTAGTTGTAATAAGAAGACCGATAAAACTGGCAAAAACATGCCCCACAAAAATAGTTAAATAAAAACACACACAAACAAACAACATCATGCCAAGCGACTCGATCGATTATACGACAGATTTCCATTTTTATTCTGCATGGGGCGCGTCCCCTCTAGGGGGTGTAATGGTTGGGATGCGTCGGCCAAGGGGGTCGACCGGTCCCTCAACCGAACCAATACACATGGTCTAATGTTACACTTTTATATTTGTAACTTGTAACATGTGGCTGTGTTTTTAGTTGAATTTATGGTCTGAAAGTCTATACAAATAAAAACTAGTAGTAGTATACAATATGATGAAAAATATTTAAGCGTCTTCAATACTTGGAATAGAGCCTCACAACACCAGAATGCGAATACATCCATTCTTATACAAGGATAACAGGAAATGGTTGGCCAATTGTAACATCGAAAAACACATTGTTTTATTATGACAACAATGAGTATAAAATCATAAGTTTGTTTCGTGTCTAAAATTGATTGAAGATGGTTTTACCTTTGGTTTCGAGTTGAGGTTCTTCAAAAAATGTTAAGCTAACTAGCCAAGGTTCTTCAAATTACAATTATGCTTCTCAATAGCAAATAGGTTTAATTCTCGTGCTATAGACTTCATGAAGTGTTCATGGTCTACTTATGGTTGGCGGGTAGGCTCTCTCGTTGCACCTATGTTTTTCAAGGACTATTAAGTTCACAATTATATCTTTATAACTCAAAGTGAAGTGCTAAAGCTGGTTCAAGATCAAGTGCCATTGTTTCAAGTTCAAGGTTTAAGTTTAAAATCAAGGGTTGAGTTAGTTTCAAACCGCGACTCCAAGTTAGTCCAATAGTAAGAGTTCAAGTTGGTAATTTATCAGACATTTGTTGAGATTTGTGGTCTATAGCTTATTGTATAATCTGATAATGCTTTCTAAGATTGCTTATTGTTGTGTTTTTTAGTCATACATGCTAAAGGAAAGGTTTATAGTTGGATATTGAAGATTTATATCTAGAGGGGCTTGAAGTGTAAAAGTATTATAGTTGTGGTTGAACTTTAGATATCATCTAGCAAGTCTTAAAGTTGAAGGGCTAAAGGAAATCTTTGGAGGCTATATATAGAGAAAGACAATTAGTCTTTCTCACATCCGATATTACGTATTCTCTCTCAACACAAATCTACTCTCTAAATCCTTCTCTTGTGAAACCCTAATCGTGTTATTGATTCTCTTGATCAAAACACTTGTTACTTGTTATTATTGATTGTTCATTATTTGATTGAGATCAAATATTGTGTTGTTGATTCATTCTATTTGAGAATAGAGTTCTGGAGTTGTATTATTGATTCTGAAGTAATAAGAAGTGTTTTGTTTTCATAAGAATCTGTTTTTCTTCATGGTATCAGTGCCAGGTTGCTCTGAATATCGATTTTGAAAATTAGGGTTTTTTGATAAATTGGGTTTCTTTAAAATTCATTGGTTCTTGGTTAATTAACTTGTGTTAATTGATAGATCTTGTGGTGAATTTGGTTAATCTTGAAGTTTTCTGAAAAACCCCTAATTTGTGGGAAATTAGGGTTTGGTATATTTTGGGGCTTTTGTGATTAAAGGCTTCTGTGATCGGTTAAGATTGGTTAATCGATAAGATCTGGTGATTTGGTTAAGATTGGAAGTGGTTCTGGTGATTTACCCTAATTATGAAAATTAGGGTTTGTTGGTTCTTGGATCTTGGTTCTGGGTTCGTGCTGTATATCTGCTATATCTCTAGACTAAGTGAATCTAGAGTATAGTAGGTCTGTTATTCCGCTACTGATTAATAATTGCATGCTCTGTAACACCTCTCTCACTCTCTCTTTAATTTCTATTCTTATTTTTCTGCTTAGATTGCCGGAGGATAGGTTTTGGGATTATTGGAAGTTGTGATTGGTTGTTGGTTAAGGTTTATTTTCTTTGGTTGTTGTTCTTGATTCTTATTGTGTGTGCTTGTGTGCGCCCTTGACCTACCACTTTAGTAGCAAGGAAAACCTGGGAACTACTTTCTCTTCTTAATCTGTGTGCTTGCTTGTTTGTTTCTTGAAATCATGTCTGTTCATAATTCTATTCATGGTTATACTGATGATGAGTATGAACTTGATAACCCTGTCACTTTAATAAGCAAATTGGATTTGAGTCATCCGTTACATTTACACCCAAATGATTCAGATTTTTTAACTGTTGTTTCAATAAAACTAAAAGGAACTGAGAATTATAATGTCTGGTCCTGTGCTATGATGTTAGCATTAGAAGGAAAAAATAAAACTGGTTTTATTGATGGAACATGTATAAGGTCTAATACTGATGAAGTTTTGGGAAGACAATGGGACAGGGTTAATGCTATTGTTTTGGGATGGATTCTAAATTCCATCTCTGAAGAGCTGTTTCTTGGTCAAATTTTTTCTAAAAGTGCTTCTGGTGTCTGGAATGAGTTAAAAGATACTTTTGACAGGGTTGATGGTTCTGTTACTTTTAACTTGCATCATAAAATAAACTCATTAACTCAGAATGGTACTACTATCTCAGAATATTTTAACAAGCTAAGTACTTTGTGGAAACAATTTGATGCTATGGTGCAATTACCAAGATGCACTTGTCATGCTGCTGATAATTTTAAAAAGCATAATCAACTTATGAAATTAATGCAATTTTTAATGGGTCTGGATGATACTTATATGCAAATAAGGAGTAATATCCTTTCTAGAGATCCTTTTCCTGATGTTAAAGGTGCTTATGCTATTATCAGTAGTGAAGAAAATCATAGAAATGTTGTGTCTGGTAGTACTAGTAGAAATCATAATTCTGCTTTTGCTACTAGACTTGTGAATCAAGTTAATAATCAGACCAGTCAATCTGCTAGACCTATTAATCAGAACACTCAGGCTAATAATCCTACTGCTAATTTTAATAGAGTGTCTGATAATAGGAGAAATACTGGTCCTACTCTTGTTTGTGATCACTGTGGTTTTAATGGGCATACTCAGGACAGATGTTTTAAATTGATTGGGTATCCTCCAAATTTTGGAAAAAAGGGTAATAATAATAGACCTCAGAATACTCAAAAAAGGTTTTCTAACAACAATTATGTGGGGTCCAGTTCATCTTCTGGTTTTACAGATGAACAACTTACTACTCTCATTTCTCTCATCAAAGACAATTCTGTCAAAGGAAATAGTGTGCAGGCCAATATGGCAAGTACTTATTTTAATACTAGTAGGATTTTTAATCAAAATTTTTAAAAGTTTTTTTCAACAAATACGAATTTGAAATCTGTAACATATTGGATTTCACAAACACATCAAACCATGATCAAACTAGGCGTATACTATAAGGTTTTTAGATAGAGAAAGAGTTAGAGGTTTGGGAACTTAGTGAGAGAAAATGAAAGTATTATTATGAGCTCTAACCCTCTACCTTGTGAGGTAGAGGGTATTTATAGTTTCTTACATAAACGCCACCTACGGGCTGTGGATCAGGCATACAGTGGGTAAAGACCCGTCCGTCCTCCACGGTGTTACTTAACTAAATACTGTCTAACATTAAATAACTACGACTACGAGCTTTCTAACGATTACATATACTTGAGGTGACCGACGCATTAATAACTGGATTTACTAAATCCTAACAATCTCACCCTAAGGGAGGTCACCTCAAATTACATTGAATACAAAACAGATATTACATTAAGATTGTTCTTGGATTCTTGTTAATTTTCCTTGCTCTGTAGCTCGTAGTCTTTGATTCTTCATTTTTGCATGTTTGGATAATCCAAGTGGAGGTCTTTAACAGATCCACGTGGTAATGAGTTTTGAGCCAGCTTTGAGATCATCAGTTACCACAAATCTCTGACTCTTCCTTTGTGGTGTTGACATTATGTGATGTTGTGACATTTGGACCGACATGCTCATATTCTGGATCATGATTTCTTTTCATCAGAGTAGCGGAAGCTTTAGTCGATTCAAGATATTTGCAGCAGCGTAGAAGAAGCATGGAGTGAAAATATCAGAGTCGTCGATGCACTTATCATGATTTCTTTAGAGACGAATGTGATGTATGAGCATGCGGCTATGGATTGACCTCTCCATTCTGATCAGCTGCAAACATCGGGCGTACCTGCATACAACAGTTAGCAATAAAGCGCACGAAAGTGTCTTTGATCACTTTCATTGAATTGAGGTACACGGCCCACGGTTCCCCGTTGATCAGTACAAGTACTGCCTATGATCAGGTATAATTCCGAAGAATCTCCTTGACAGGGTTTCGCAGCTGTTCAAGCTGTTCTCAGACCGGAACGTCTCAAAGAAGACAACACGGAGTGAGGGAACCAGCGAATTTGAGATTCACTGATTGATGAAAAGATATTTGAAAAACAATCGAGTATTGCTTAATAAATTGTTTTTGCAATACAACGAAGGTTTTAATGAAAAACAATTATTAATCATAAACACCTTTTATTTTTGAAATATTAATACACAGTTGATGTGCTAGAGAAAAGAGTTTTAAGCACACCGACCGGTTTTTCAAAGGTATCCGTCAATCAATAACCTGAACCAGGATTGATTCATAATTTTGAATCGCCCCATTATTTCTGTTCAGTTGTCACATGGTTGATCTATTGGATAGATCTCACATGCCACCTACCAAGAGCTTGTTTGATGTTGGCTCTAGAAGGTTTTCCATCGTCATTGTGAATATGTTGACATATCACTCAGATGTTTTGGCAATACCACAAGGATAATGCGTAGGACTCTTAAAATATAATCTCTCTTTCCACATTGTGTGAAACAAAGAGTTTTCATTGATAGTGTCCTAAAGAGATTTATTGATGATCTCGTGGCTCTAGACTCAATTGTGCACATTTGGTTTCCTATGCTGGAGACTAGGGAGATGGTCTCCTTCTTCAATATCAACAGTCTCTAAGAGAAAGTCGATAGATTATGTAGGTTCCCTGTGAGAATGAAACAAGTCCTTTTAAGAGGAACTTGAGTGGTTTGGGAAGTTGAAGTGCAGTGCATCACTGGGTCCATGACGTCTTGTCTTCAATACCGATGTTACCTTGGTAACCACCAGTAGCATATGAATTGAACCCTGTTTCTGCCCTAAGGATGAATTATTGGAGGGCTATTTCTTTTCACCCTTTTACATTTAATTCTTTTTCATTCTTCAACCCCTTCAGTGCTTACCAAGACTTCATAACTAGAACCTTGTTGGGTATATTCCAGTTCTAGCTCTATCACAGTCCGCACTATTCCCATTTCTCACATTTCTCCTTTTTTTAATCATACCTAAGGACTTCTACACTATCTAATGGATTGTCCCTGGGTAGATCCCTCCGGCTCTGGCGGGATCGTGGGAACGAATACCTAACCTAACCATCCTTATATCCCCATACATAAAGTAAATTTGGTCGGTCTTTTTGGTATTGTTCATCTGCCATTGGAACCAATTTAAAACCATTTGAAAATCAATCCAGATACTTGTGATATATTATCAAAGCGTTTTGTACCTGAGTTGTTTTTGATATTTTTAGAAACAGAGCTCCCCTCAACATGTGCATTGAGTATTTGAAATCGTTTTGGCACACGGAGGCAAGAGGAAGGATTCACATCTTTGATTACCATTTTCTAAAAGATATCAACATCACTTTGCTGATCAAAATTAGTATTTTTCATACTTTGTTTTAAGGATATTTTTGGGAAAGAATGTGGTTTTCAAAAAGTTGCTCCCCCTCAATATGTGCATAGAGATTTGAAAGTGTTTTGCACATATTAGGGAAAACCTGCACATTGAAATAAATCAATCACGTTTCAATCCTTTTTGGTTTGAAATAGATGCTCCCCCTCAACATGTGCATGGAAAATTTGAAATCGTTTGGCACATGTGAGGAGGAGAGCTTGTAGATCACTATAAAACCATTTATCGAATTATCAGTTTAAATCCAATTTAAATCACAAATTCTCCCCCGATCATGATTTTCAAATCATTTGAGATTTATGATCTCTGTAGATTTAAATTGATTTTGAAAGCTTTTTGAGGAGAATTGTGACTTGCTTATGAAAATATCTAACCGATAAGGATCAAATCTGAGACTTTAAACTCCAAGGATTAAACATGCTTGAATATATTTTGAAAACATGACATAAACCATGGTCTGAACCAATTGTATGACAAATAACCTTTTGATTTAAAATGAAATCATTCTCCCCCTCAATCAATGACATAAGTTATTGATTGAGAGATAGAGATTTTGACAGATGTCAAGTCCAGATGATTTTCAATAATAGAGATCGAGTTATTTTAATTAGTTTTCAATAAGATAACAAATATTTGTTTTTAGAATCAGAGCATGAGATTTGAAAGATAAGATAAAGCATTGCTCTGTTCTTTCTTTAAAAACGGGTTATAGACTGAAATGACTATAAGCCTTGGTCTTTCTTTCTCTCAATTTTTTTTATTTTATTTTTTATTTTTTTTATGTACATTCGAACAACATCTAAACACCCGTGTCACTCTTTGAATGACAGCGCAAAGACCGTAGATATCATCGAATCAAGAAAAACAAGACAAAATGACAATATTTTTAGAAATTTTTCGAGTTTTTCAAAAAAAAAAATTTTTTTGAAAGTTTTATATTTTTTTATTTGCTTTTTGAATAGATATTAACAAGAGATGGATGAAGAAAAATGTTTACTCCTCGTCTTCCTCTTGAAGACGTTTGAGTGTTTCCTGTTGTAGACTCTTTAGACCAAGTCGTGAGAGGATAAACTCAAAACGTTCTCTAGGAAGAGCTTTGGTGAAGACGTCTGCTAACTGGTATTCAGTCCTAACAAAATAAAGTTCCACCACACCATTATCCACTTGCTCCCTGATGAAATGATGTCGAATGTCAATATGCTTTGCTCTTGAATGTTGAACGTTGTTGCATGAGAGAGCAATGGCACTTTTGTTATCACAATATAGAGGAATTTTGTTGAATTCAAAGCCATAGTCAGATAATTGGGATCTCATCCATAGGATTTGAGCACAACAAGATGACATGGCTATGTATTCAGCCTCCTGACGTGCTTCGACGTGTATCTTGACATCATGCATGATCAGAATCTGCATAGGCTGTTAGTGACATACCGGTGTCCTTCGGGTACCAAAGTCCCATATTGATGGTTCCTTGGAGATACCGAAAGACCCGTTTAACCGCTTCAAGGTGCTTTTTGGTAGGCTTAGCCTGGTATCTAGCACACATGCATACAGCGAACAGAATGTCTGGTCTACTGGCAGTAAGGTACATCAGGGATCCAATCATACTACGATATTTCGTTTGATCTACCATGATCCCTGAGTGGTCCTCATCCAGTTTGGTACGTTCTACCATGGGAGTGTCAATGGTGTCACAAGTATCAAATCCAAATTTCTTTAAAATTTCATTTGCATATTTAGATTGATTTATAAAAATGCCTCCGGGACTTTGTGAAATTTGTAATCCCAAGAAAAATGACATTTGTCCCATCATAGACATTTGAAATTTGGAACCCATCTCATTAGGAAAACGGTCACATTCATTGGAGTCAGTTGAGGAAAAAATAATATCATCAACAAAAAATTTGAACGTGAATTAAATGTTTGCCTGGCATTCTGGTGAACAATGTTGGATCAACTGCTCCTTTGCTGAATCCAGTAGATAGAAGAAACTTTGATAGCGTATCATACCATGCCCTTGGAGCTTGATTCAAACCGTAAAGAGCCTTCTTCAAGCGATAGACATGAGTAGGATGCTCTGGATTTACAAAATCTTCCAGTTGGCTGACGTAAACGACTTCTTTAAGATCTCCATTAAGAAAAGCCGTCTTTACATCCATCTGATAGACAACCATGTTCTTACTTGCAGCATTAGCCAGGAAGATCCTGATTGCCTCGATACGTGCAACTGGAGCAAATGATTCTTCAAAGTCAATACCCTCCTCTTGACGATATGCTTTTGCAACCAATCGAGCCTTGTTCTTTAACACATCACAATGCTCATCAAGTTTTAGTTTGAAGATCCACTTTAGAGCAATGATCATAGCACAGTCCGGAGCATGTACTAATTCCCATACATCTAGTCGATCAAACTCATGAATTTCTTCTTGCATGGCATTGAACCAGCTGTCTTCAATCATGGCAGTTTTAACATCTTTTGGTTCGATCTTAGAGAGTACGGAGTCGAAGAAGCACCATAAGGAATCAGTTGCAAGTTGTTTACGAGTGGATACTGGACGAGAGAGGTTTCCAATGATGTTGTCCAATGGATGGTCATGTGTCCATTTTCTAAGGTGTTCATGTGGTTGTTGTTGAGGAACTGAAGTAGCAGAGTCGTTTTCTCCTGAAGAAGATGGTTCTGATGATGGTTCAAGAGCAAATATGTTCTCAAAGGGAGCATCTTCGGGAGTAGCAAAGGGATTATATCCATCATAGGTGCCAGATACAATTCCATGATGTACACTCAATGATTGAGGATTTATTGATGAGATAGAGTGATCAACAGCAGGCGCTTCTTGACTTAATGACATAGAAAATGAAGGGTTAACTTCATTGACAGGGATAGGAGCAGCCTCTGCTGATGGATTTGACAAATCATTAGTAATTGGCTCATAGTGTTCATCAAACATTGGATCAAACAATTTATTCAAATCATCTTCTGAAGGAGATACATAAGGAGTTGCTGGTAAGGGATTTTGTACAAGAGAAGAACTAATGGGACTACTTAATGAAGGTTGAGATGCAGGTCCATAACTTGATTGTCCTGGAGCCATTTGCCCGGACAGCTCATCGAACGTGACGTGAATAGTTTCCATGATATCTCGAGTTCTTTTGTTTTAGATTTGGTAACCCTTCTTGTTTGATGCATAACCAACAAAAACTCCAATGTCCACTTTAGCTCTTAATTTACCTAAATCTTGACCATCATTTGTTGGATAGCACAAAGCACCAAACACACGAAGGTAGGAGAGATCAGGTTTTCGTTTAAGGACAAGTTCGTATGGAGTTTTTCCATGAGAAGTGTGTATAAGGGAACAATTTTGGGTGTAGCAAGCAGTGGCAATGGCTTCAGCCCAGAGAAACATTGGAACCTTTGAGTAAATCAGCATTGTTCTTGCGGCTTCCACAAGAGTTTGATTTCGTCTTTCAACAACACTATTCTGTTGAGGAGTTCGTGAAACACTTCTTTGATGACTAATTCCAACACTTTCATAAAATTGACTTAAGTCTTTGTTAACGAACTCTGTGCCATTGTCTGTTCGAACAATTCTAATAGTATTGTTAAGTCGAACCTGAAGCTGCTTGATAAGTTTGATGATGACATTTGTAGTTTCATCCTTTGTCCTCAAAAACTTTACCCAAGTAAATCGAGAGTAGTCATCAACAACGACTAAAATATATTTCTTCCCATTTATCGTTTGCACTCTCATTGGTCCGCAAAAATCCATATGAAGGGTATGAAGAACTTCCATTACTGAGTTTGTGGGTTTGGGTTTGTGGGCATATTTCTTGCTTTTTCCCAATTGGCATGCTGAACAAAGATGATCTTTTTCATACTTTAATCTGGGTAAGCCTCTTACAAGATCCTTTTTGGAAAGGTTATTAATGGTGCCGAAGTTCAAGTGATTGAGACGACGATGCCATAACCATGATTTTGTTTTCGAAGCCTTTGACAACAAGCAGATTGGAGAAGACTTCATCATGTCTTTGATAGAGATGGTGTACAGATTTAAACCACGAGTTCCTCTTAACAGTTCCACACCATCAAGTTCTCCAACGAAACAAGTATGTTTTCTAAAAGCCATTTCTTGATCGAAATCACATAATTGACCAACAGAAAACAAGTTATGACCAAGACCTTCAACATAATATACCCTGGAGATTACACTATCGCCAACAACATAGTCTCCATAACCCATAATTGCACCAAAATGGTCGTTCCCGAATCTAACAGTCCTGATGAATTTACTCACGAAGTTCATGAGCCGCGAGCAATCTCCAGTCATATGCTTGGAACAGCCTAAGTCCAGGTACCACAGAACGATTTGAACGATCTGCAGTTGAACACAGACAAGAATGGATAACTGGATAATTGGGATCCCCATGCAAGAATGAGTTCCATTTGGTTAGTAACAGTGATTGGAACACCCACATCGGAAGTAGCAACAATGGAATCATCAGGAATAGATGCAGTGCTAGTGTTCGTATTTGACCTATTCAAAGTATGTTCACTTCTTAAAGGAATAGTTCTACCAGTAGGCATCCATTTTCTAATGGGCATAGACTTAGCAAATTTAGGGCACAATTCATTAAGATTAAACTTACGGCAAGTAGGTATCAATTGATAACCTATATTACTAAATTTTCTTCCTGTGGGCTTCCAATGTTTTCTAACTGTCTTTCGCCTTTGCCTTTTAGCCTTCTTAGCTTGATTTTTGACATTAACAATTTTAATTGTGCATTTAACAGCATTAATCAACTCATTCACACCACATTCATGATTAGTAACAGAAGTCAAGCAATCATCATGACATGGTTTGCAGATAGTAGCAGAATTCGAATTAATTACAGTACGCTTATAGCTAATACGAGAATCAACACGATTCGTTTTATTCAACTCAAACTTAGTGTTCCTAGAGTGGTCTTCTACTCTCTTCCAATGCACATTCTTAGCTTGCGAGGTCCTATCTTGCTTTGTATTGCCTGGAGGCTTTGACCCGCTTGCTTTAATGTTACTGATTACTCCTGTAGAGGGAATTATGGGAACATTAGTTGGTTGAGCTACCTTTTGCATTCCCGAACTAGAAGTGCAGGGATCTGAACTATTTGAAGGCACTTTAGAGTTCACTTTCTTAATACTGGGCATAGAATGGGTTGCATACTTGGCACTAGGCATAGAACAAGGCATCACAGCTTTATCTTTCGCACCTAAGGATTTAGGACATGTTGCTTTTAAACATTCTAACAGATCCTGAGATCGTTTGGCCTGAATGCAAGCAAACCTAATTTCTCTATCAAGTGGCTTATTTATGAAATCTTCTTCTACAATCTCACGGAGACATTCTAGACTATCCTTGAGGTGAGCGAAATAGTTATGAAACATAAGTTCATTATTTCAAAGATGAGGAGGAATGTATTTAACAGTCATAATATATTTGGAGTCAGCAGATGACTTTGATGCAACATTCTCATTAAAGACAAGTGGCATTTTCCCTTTTACCTGACTCTTCAGATTCTCAATTTCCTTTTGTAAAGACGTTAGTTTTTCGTTGTTCTTGTCACAAGAGACTTTCATTGAATCATATAACTCTTTAAAGTGTCGTTTAACTTTTTCATTGTCTTCTAGAAAACTCTCATTTCCCTTTTGTAAAACATTAACCAAGTTTTGAAGATGAAAAATCTGAGAACACTGAGAATCTAAAGGAGGAGGCATTTGGGAGCCAGTCACATTGTTCTTTTCACCCTTTAATTGTGAAATTTGGGCTTTCAACTTTCTGATCGTGTTACAATGGGCTTGAATCTGTTCGTCACGTTTGTTTATTTCAAAAAGTGCATCAAACTCTGGAACATTTAAGGATGTCTTGATGTTTGATGTTTTGACATTTTCTTTGAGATGTTGATATTTTAGTTGCAAATCGAAATGTTCAACTTCTAGCTTAGAAAAATGTTTTACCAAATTATCGTGATCATCCTGATCAATTTTCTCATTTAGTTCTGAGTTTTTGTTTTCAAGCTCAATGACATGATCATGGGAAACTTTCAAGGCAACAGTTAATTTATGAAATTGAGAAGCAGTAATAGAATGCTTAGTAACAGTATAAAACACATCTTGAGCCACACAACTTAATACTAAGTTCTCATTTAAGATATGCAAATTCTTCCTTTCAATTTCATTATATTTGAGTTCCCGTTCATAATCATTTACCTCAACTATCATTGCATCAAATTCCTTTTCCATTTCTTTGATATCTGAGTCAATTCCCTTTTGAAGACTCTCAAATTGATCTTTTAATTGTTTAAAGAAAGGCATGACTTCAGTTAAATAACATTCTTTAGTTTGCTCAAAACCCCTTTCCCCTTCAGTAATCCCAGTGGGTGTGATCCTTTTCTTACACGTTTTCTCAAAATCAACAAATAGTTGATAAACAACATACATGCTGATTAAGGTCTTGCTATTAGTGGAAATAGTTGTCGGAACTAAGTGCATTGGTGTATTGGGAGGGTACACAGTAGCTGCAGGCACTTTCCTAAGGGGAGGGTTTATTTCAACAAGTTCACTTGCCTTTTGCTTATCCATATCTTTCTTCGAAAAAATTTGTTCTGGGGTTAATTGAGTTTGAGGCTTAAACCTGTTTAGGGAGATCCAATTTTCTTTTGTGTAATCATGAGGTTTGATCGTTATATTTTTCTTTTTACACTCATGATCGTTAAGCTTCTTGTCCATTTTCTCCCTAGAGGCATCATCTAATTTTCTATCCTCTTCCGTGCTTCCAACACATGATGGTGTTTGCCTAGGCTTAAGAATCTCATTTGCATCATATAGTACCTTATGAGAAGCTCTAGCCTTTTTACCAACCTCGGGATTTGGTTCCTCAACAAGGGGAATACTATGCTTATCGCTTAAGACTCTATGCTTAGTGATCATGTGAGCAGTCTGAATGGTATTCCCTTGTACGTACAACTTATTTTCAAGCTTGTTTTTCAAAGTTTTTAGATTAGAAAAATCATTCAAAAGTTTTGATTCCTTAGCATTAAATTCTTGTTTAAGCACCTTAACATTATCTTGAAGCTCTTGCTTTTGCTTAACAGTTTTAGAAAGCTTTTCTTGTAAGGAGTTTAACTCTTGTTTTAACACTTCTTCTCTAAAACTACTTTTTCTAATAATTGTACGCATTTGGTCATCCATTTCCTGCTTACGGGTAGTTAACTCAAACTTAGCACTTTGTTCATAAATAGCAACTTGTTCTTTATAGGCATTCAGTTCAGAGATAACAGAATCATCAGGGGCACATGCAGTGTATTCATCAAAAACATAGTCATCATTGATTGCATAAGATACATCACTTGGCACAATCTCACTTTCACTTTGTGTCACATATTGATCACATGGCACAATATTACTATTACCCTCATTATCAATATCTGATTCATAAGTTTCAAGAGTTTGTACTTCGTTATCTATGTTTTGCTCATCCACCTCATCGTATAGTTTTAATACCTCTGAGATGATTGATTCTTTGGATGGACCAGCCTGTTGTGGTGATGAGACCTTTGGAGAGACCATAGGTGAGATGCTAGCCATGAAGATTGTCTGGGCAGAGGTTCATCATCGACATCAGAGTCAAATGCATCACAGTCTGCAACTTGAAAGGCATTTTGATGATTTTGACCTATTTCCTGAATTGGATACTCATCTACATCAGCATCATATGTCGATGACATATATTTTATATGGATTCATTTGGTTCTTTTTATTCTTGCTCGAGCCGGATGATGAAAAATTATCATGTCCGGTTCCTCGGGGGGATGGATCTATAGCATTCCCTTCTGAAAGAAACAACAACTCCTCTTCATCCAAAGCTGCTCCATTATCCTGAGCTTGCACAACCAACATCTTGTCTCTGAAGTATTCTGCATTCTGTGGACGTTTAGGAGATGTGCAGTTCCCCGCAATATGTCCCTCACCACCACAGTTATAGCATTTGATTGGCTTTGCTTGCCCTTGATTGGCATTTCTTCCACGATTCTGATTAGCCACATATCCTCCACCTACTCCAGTGTTACCATAACCTGCTCCAATCATCCCTTGTTCATACTGTCTTCCTTGCACATTCTGCACCAGTACCTTACCATCTCTGACAGTAGCTTGATTGTGTGGATTGGATGCTGTTCTGAGGTTATTGTTGGTGTGTGGAGTGGAATTCATATTTTGACTAACCATGAGAGACAGTTGATTGATGAAGTTTTCCATGAGTGTGTTTGAGTCTGGAGGCTTATATGCTGGATCAGGAATTAGCTTGTAATTACCATTACCCGTGGGTATGACTTGAGAAGCTTTGGTGGTAATTCCAACATTGGTGTAAAAGGCTGTTGAATCATTTGACGAACTTGTTTCATCCTGTTTAGATTTGAACTGTTCAAGAATCATTCGTTCAAACATAGCATCTCTCTCATTCTGAAGTAAGAAGGCATACATTTGCTCATAGTTAGTGTTCTTTAATCCTTTGGTTAGCTTCACAGAGGTGACAAATTTGTGCCATTCGGGATTCATGTTGTTCACAAACTTTGAGTTCAGCTGAATATTAGGCATGGTCATTTTGATATTCCTCATGTCATTCACAAGCTTGTGGAATCTCACGTAATATTCATAGACACTTTCTTCTGGTTTCATCTTAAAGTGCTCAAATTCATCATAAAGTTGTGACTCTCTGTCTTTCTTAGTTAATTCAGAACCCGAGAGAAGCATCTTGACATTATCCCAAACAACCTTGGCTTCAGTGTTTTGATTGATAAGCTTGTAGATATCTTTTGGAAGACCTTGAAGTATAATGTTTGAAGCCCTGATATCAGCATCGTATCTCTTTTTCTCCTTATCACTGAGCTCATCATACGTCTTTGGTCTGTCCAAACCTAAGATCACTGTTCCATCTGCAGCTGTTTCAAGTACATCTCTGGTAGTTTCAATTTGATAAGGTCCTTCATCAATTGACTTGAGAATGTTTACCCCATTTTCCTTTTCCATACAATACAACCTAATTCGTTGAGCCCATGAGTCATAATCAGTTCTGTCAAGCATGGGTGGACGAGTATCTGATCCAGCTGCTTGAACGTCCTCAGCTACAGAAGAGATGATTGTAGGCACGTTGGTAGACATGTTTACAGATATCACGGGATTTTATAACTCTATGATTAAACCGGGAAATGGATACTTTCACGGGATTTTACTAAATCAAGAGAAAACCGTATTAGAAACAATAATCAACCAAGTTGCTATAACCCTTGAAGACAAGTCGCTAAATCACCAAGTTTCTAAAAAACAACTCGCTAAAAGGCTCAAATCGCTATGAAACAAGTCGCTAACCACAAGTCGCTATGAACCAAGTCGCTAAACACAAGTCGCTAAAGCAACAAATCGCTAAGCTGACAAGTCGCTAAAGAGCAACTCGCTAAGTGGGCAAGTCGCTAAGAGGCCAAGTCGCTAAAGAGCAACTCGCTAGTCACAACACAGTTAAGTCGCTGAAAATAATAAAGACAAGTCGCTACGTTGAACAAGTCCCTAGCCAGAGTGGTACATCCACTACTTTGTACTATTTGTCGCCTTGTCTCAATAAACAAGTCGCTAGAGCTCACGTCGCTACCACTTCAACTACAAGTCGCTGCAAACTAACGAAGCAAGTCGCTACGAAGAAAACTTATCCGAGAGTCAAGTCGCTAGCAAGAAAAACTTAAACACATGCCTTTTCAATCCAAAACAAGCTCAACCACAGTGATTCAAGCTTTCCAAATCAAAACCCAAGCACTTACAATGATTCTAAACACAAAAGTACACTCAAAATTCAAACTTTAACACAATAAATGATCCAAATGATGCAAAAACCACTAAAATTTTTCAAACCCAAAAACCATATAAAACCACTAGAAATCCAAGGACATGTAAGAGAGATGATCAAACCATGGCTCTTGATACCATTTATAACATATTGGATTTCACAAACACATCAAACCATGATCAAACTAGGCGTATACTATAAGGTTTTTAGAGAGAGAAAGAGTTAGAGGTTTGGGAACTTAGTGAGAGAAAATGAAAGTATTATTATGAGCTCCAACCCTCTACCTTGTGAGGTAGAGGGTATTTATAGTTTCTTACATAAACGCCACATACGGGTTGTGGATCAGGCATACGGTGGGTAAAGACCCCTCCGTCCTCCACGGTGTTACTTAACTAAATACTATCTAACATTAAATAACTACGACTACGAGCTTTCTAACGATTACATATACTTGATGTGACCGACACTTTAATAACTGGATTTAATAAATCCTAACGAAATCCAAACTTAGTTCTGATGGAAAGATTGTGGATTCTGGTGCTAACCAGCATATGACACATTCTGATAAGGACTTAATAAATGTTTTTGACATTTCTCATCTTAAACTAAAAGTTGGTCATTCAAATGGAACTGAAGCTTTGATTACTAAAATTGAGAATCTAAAGTTAGCTGACTCTTTAATATTATATGATGTTCTGGTTATTCCATAATATTGTGTTAGCTTAATTTCTGTTCATAAACTGGCCAAAGATAACAAGATTGTGGTTGAATTTGATGAGAATAAATGTTATTTCTTGAATCAGGATTTGAATATGGGAAATGTTCTGGGGACTGGTAATCAGTCTGGTGGTTTATATTATTTCAATTCTGGAGGTACCTCTTTTCAAAGTCATAACTCTCTTTCTTATTATGACTGGCACTGCAGGCTTGGTCACCCTGCAGACCCTGTTCTAAATGTTTTAAAAACTGATTTGAAGTTTAATTCAAAGGATCAAAACTCAATTTGTGAAACTTGTCAAAGAGCTAAGCAAACTAGAGAACCTTTTCCTTTAAGTGATCATACTTCTACTGTTTTAGGTGAACTTGTTCATTTAGATCTTTGGGGACCTTATAAGGTTGCTAGTAAGGAAGGTTACAAGTATTTTTTGACTATTGTGGATAATTACACTAGGGCTGTATGGGTATACTTACTTAAAACTAAGGATGAAACTGTTCATTATATCACTATCTTTTACAATATGATTGCCACTCAGTTTGATAAAAAAAAATTAAGAGTTTTAGAAGTGATAATGGTACTGAATTTGTTAATCATTCTTTTTGAAAGTTATGTGAGGAACAAGGTATTTACCATCAGACCTTTTGTGCATACACTCCACAGAAAAATGGTATTGCTAAAAGGAAACATAGGCATCTTTTGAATGTTGCTAGATCCATTCTGTTTCAGGGGGAATTCTACTTAAGTTTTGGACTGAGTGTGTTCTTACTGCTACTTTTCTTACTAACAGATTGCCTTCATCTGTGCTTAATGGAAAATCTCCTTTTGAGATGATATATAACAAAAAGCCTACTCTCTGCAATTTAAGAATGTTTGGTTGTTTGTGTTTTGCTACTGTTGTTAATAATCATGATAAACTGAGTAGCAGATCTGATAATTGTGTTATGATGGGGTATTCTAATTCTAAAAAGGGATATAGGTTATACAGTCTTGATAAGCATCAGTTCATCTTTTCTAGAGATGTCAAATTTTTTGAGTCTATCTTTCCTTTTAAGGAATCAACTGCTGATAAGAACAATACTACTTCTGAAAATGTTTTTCAAGACTTAAACCAGTTGAACATTTTTGATGTTGAAACCCCTGAACTACCTAATGATGAAAAGAGAGTAGACCCTAATCTGAATAGTGACACCGAGTCACCTAGTGACACCGAGTCACCAAGTGAAGGTAGCTACTCTCATCTATCTGGTAGAGACCATGTCACTGATCATAACAGTGACATCAATGTCTTTGCTGATGAGGATGAGCTGGTAACTACAGTTGAAGACAATATTAATTCTGAGGGTAATTTGAATCTTGATTCAAATTCTCTAGTTCAGGAAGAAGTACCTTTGAGAAGGTCTTCTAGACCCTATGTTTTTCCCATAAATTATAATGATTTTTTTGTTGAATGATAACATCAAATAGTCCTGAATATTAAGTGTCAATTTCCCCGATAACGCTTGTAATTTATATCATTTATATGGATTTACGCTTGTTTTCCATTGTTTTCCACTTTCAGGTAAATTACGAGCGTTGGAGCTAAAGAGACGCGGAATTGGAGAAATATCAAAGATTTATCATAGTATGCTGACTTTGAAGAAGTTACGCGTAACTCATCTCTCTCATTACGCCGTAACTAAAGCGTGACTCAGAAAGCCAACTCATTAGAAGATTATGTTGGGAAATTCGTTTTTGGGAGTTAATACTTATAGTAGTAAAGTTAGTACTGATAGCATTGTCTAATAAGTGTTAACTAGTTAGTACTGATAGTGAAAATATTAGTACTGATAGTATTAAGTTTGTACTGTTCTAAGTAAGGAATGTCGTGTATGGTTTGTAACAGCATATCTTCTATTCCAATAGAAGATATGATATACTTAGTGCATAGTTATCTCTGTAAGGGATCCCCTTAGTGTATAAAAGGAGATCCTAGCTAGGTTAAACATATATCTCATATTCTAGCCGTCTTAAGAAGAGCTTCAAGGTTGTAAACCCTAGTACTAGGAGAGTACTCGTATTATTGCTTAATAATATTGAAGTTGTTGGTGTTACATTGTGTTTACATTAATCTTCTAAAGTACATTCAAGTAGATTCCGCATACTTGTGTGTATCTACAACAAAGTTTCTCATTGTTGTTTTGGAACCATCCAAGGTAACTAACACGTTTACAAGCTAAGTGTTCTTGATCCAAGGTTTGGGACTCCACAAGTGGTATCAGAGCTTGTGTCCTAAAGCTTTGTTTTTAGAAGACCCTGTGTGACAAATCTGAAAAAATGGATTTTGACAAATCCAATGTTGTTAACAGAGTTCCCAACTTGCAGCCAAATAAATATGAACTCTGAAGAATACGCATAGAGCAGTACTTCTTGGTACTTGATTTCAAGCTGTGGAACATTGTGCTCTATGGAAACTCTTACAAAACCATTGTCACTGAAGAAGTTAATGGTAAGACTGTTGTTAAAGAAAAAGGTGATCCTATCACCAATGAAGAAATGGCTCTAAGAGGAAATGATCTTAAGGTCAGAAGTCTTTTACTCATGGCCATACCTGATGATCATCAACTCACCTTCAACAAACACAAAGATGCTCAAAGTTTGTTCAAAGCCATTGAAACCAGATTTGGTGGAGATTCTGTCACCAAGAAAACTCATAAGACTCTTTTGAAGCAAGAGTTTGAAAACTTCACTGCTGGTGCAACTGAATCTATTGACTCAGTTTATAATAGGCTTCAAAAACTTGTTAGTCAACTGGCAGTATTGGATGTAGAGCTGTCACACCCCCAATTTACCTGTTTTGCAGCGGAATGGAATTCCTGGGGATTGACTGTCATAGCACCACATCACAGTTATATTGAACGACCTAAAGTGTCGTTTTAAAAACACATCGTTGGATATTTCATAAAAACAATCAGAGTACAACATCGGTCCCAAAAGGTTTACAACGTTTGCGGAAATACAAATATGTTACAAATCCAAACGATGTTTTGAAATAAAGTGCCATAATGTACATAATGTAAGTCGACGCCGCGACTCAAAATGTAGGTCCCTAAACCATGTCATGATGAATGCCTCAGTTACCTGAAAATACATTGCTAAAAACGGTCAACAATAATGTTGGTGAGAAATCATAGGTTTATGTAAATGTTTTATACGACTACACAAGTATAGACCATGCATGACAATCCAGTCACGTAAAAATAATGTTACAATTGCTCTAAGCCCATGACCCCGAAACTAGACTGTTCAATAATGTATGCCCCTGCAGAGTGTTTGCCAGACAACTCCGTAACGTGATCAAATGAAATGCATCCGTTTGCCTGGTTGGGATTCACCAACCCGGATGGAGGCGTCACCCTCGATAGATCTATCCACTCATCCTCGCTTCAAAGATTAACGGTTCATGTTCAAGTAATGGGGACTTTCAAATTGGCAAATGCGGTAACTTAAGCAATGTAATTGAATTTAACATACTTGGTATCGTACAAAAAAATGTAGTGCAATGTATTCTCCCCCGTGGGTTTGAAAATAATCGAAAGCATGTAAAACGGGGCTATGAAAACTCACTTAGATAAACAGGAATAACGGCAAAAGTGAGTACACTGAGGTATGATGTAATGCGTCAACCGGGACCTATTATCAATGATATGATATGTCATGAGTTGCAATGTAATGTTATGCATGCACTCAATATGTTATTTATACCATTTACGGGTTTTGAAAATATTACTCGTCGTCGAAAAATACTCTTTTGACGTCTTGACCCTTCAAAAATCACTTTACATGTTTTTACGTCAAAATGTCATCCTACAATGGTTTTATAATGATTTTTGGTGAAATTACCACTTTTCGTCGCAAAACAATGTCGTCGGAAAAATCATGAAATCAACAAAAATGGCTTCGGAAAACTAGCCGTAAAACGGTGTACGTCGATCGTTAGAGAACGAACTCGACGGTTTTGGAAAGTTTGTATCGATATCTAAAAGTTTCAGTTCAGGAGTTTTCGTCCAAAAGGTCTCGATCATAAAGATATCAAAGGCTAAAGATGGTGGTTTTTGCTAATTGTGTGCAGAAAATTGAGTTTCGGCCAAGTTTGAACGCCCGTAATTAATTCACTAAAACTCCGCTTGACAAACAGCTTTTTGTTTTGAAAAATATGGCCGATGAACTTGATTTTACTAAAAGACATCTCGTTCTAAAAAGTTTCACAACCTTATTAAAAACAGCCGCAAACATGGCTTTTACAGCTAATGAAATACTTGTAACGTAAAAGTAATATAGATTTTCAGAAAATAATATTTACGGCAACTTTATGAAAACGGCCATATCTTTGTCGTTTTAAATCCGTTTTCTACGTATAATACGTCCTTAGCTTCGTATCGAAGTAAACTAATATATTTTTGACAAGTCGAAATAATTTGTGAAGCTTAAGGCTCGTTTTTGACCCGAAAATAATAAAAACTGCATGCTGAAATTTTCAGAAACTATTTATTTCGTCGTCAAACTTTAAAAATCCATAACTTCTTCGTTATAAGTCCGTTTTTATCCGTTCAAAAGGCCACGGATTCGTTTTAAAGTATATTTTCTAAATATCAAGGGCAAAGTTTCGTACCAACAGTAGGTTTTTCCAGAAATCCGAATTAAGGACAGAACATCAAAATATAGTTATCGAAAATAGTTTTTCTCGGACAAAACCTATTCTAATCCCTTCAAATCAACTCCAAAACTAATCTAATCCTACCATACACCTTCTTAGGGTGTCATGGGTTCCTAATCACCATCAAGACCAAAGAATACCATGGGAATATTTATAGGATGACCATAAGTATATAAATAACTCTAAAATCATGAAATAAATGGTATAAATCACATATCATGCATATAAGCTCCAAAAATGAAAAGAAACATATGAAATGATAAGGAAACTTGAAAATGATAAAAACATGCTTACAAGTGCAAGTGATGAGGTGTAGGTAACAAGGATTAAACTTAAATATCCTTGGTTTTTATTTCAAAACCAAATAAAGGATATAATCTAGGTTGTAATAACACTTGATCTTGCAAAACTTTTTGATCCCCTTTGTTTTTGATATATGGCCGGTTTTGGAGACCCAAAGAAAAGAGAGAAAGTTTGCTTGCTAACACTTTGATAAAATGACAAGTATGAGAAATTATTTTGAGTGCAAGACTTTTTGATTGAATGAAATTATTAGAAGACATAGCACCATGCCAATCAATAACTACACTCTCCCCCTTGTCGGCCAAGGGGGGGGGGGGGGAATGTAGTGACTTTGTATTTTTTTTTTTTTTTTTTTAAAATGTAAACTTGTATATGTTTTTGTAAGACTTGTAAAGAAAAGTGTAAGTAAAGTATAATTATTATTAACTTGTGTAGTAATTGGTAATACTTGGTGCAAGTAAGTTTTTAATAAGTCAAAATAGAATGTATTGAGTTAATAAAAATTGTAAAAATACTTTCCTTGTGAAAATCGGGTGATAAAATAATTATCGTATAAATTTTAAGAAAACGACGTAATAATTTAATTTTAACGATTAAAGTACCAAATAGATTTGAAACACTAGGAAAACTAAAAATATAGTTTTTATAAACTAAATGTAAGTTTAAAAATACCTCGGGATCATTTTTGAAAGTAACGGGTTAAATATTTAAAATAATAACTCACGCGATAAAGATTATTAAATATAAAAATTACGCGTATAAAGTGAAATGAAATGTCGTGAATGCACTAATGAGATGCACATGATGTCAATGGGATGTAGACTAATCATAGTCCATATGAAATGTACGTGATGTTATGATCATGAATTCGCCGCTAAACCTCCAAGGTTACGCGAATTTGAAACAAGTAAACCAAGTTTACTATAAATGTTGAAATAATGAGACATGAATCGGTGTCGAGAAATGACCTGAAAGTACGGATTGTCACATTTGCCCATCCAAAAAGGAATTCAGTCCCTGAATTCAATCGTTGTTAGGTCTAACGGTGTCGGCGAAAAGATGAGGATACTTGCGTCGCATCTGATCTTCCCGTTCCCAAGTAAACTCAGGACCTCGTCGAGAATTCCAACGAACTTTCACAATAGGAATACGACTCTGTTTCAACTGCTTGACCTCGCGGTCCATGATTTCTACAGGTTCCTCTACAAAATTGAGTTTGTCGTCAAGCTGAACTTCGTCCAATGGAATAACGAGCGATTCGTCCGAAAGACACTTCTTCAAGTTTGAAACATGAAACGTGTTGTGCACATGACTAAGTTCTGGAGGAAGATCAAGTCGATAAGCTACAGGACCAACTCGGCTCAAAATCTTGAATGGTCCAATGTATCTCGGGTTCAATTTCCCACGCTTTCCAAAACGTACCACGCCCTTCCAAGGCGATACTTTCAACATAACTTTGTCACCTACTTGAAATTCCAAATCCTTGCGTCTAACATCCGCATAACTTTTCTGTCGACTCCTGGCAGTTCTAAGTCGATCACGAATTTGAACTATCTTCTCGGTTGTTTCCCGTACCATTTCTGGACCAGTAAGTTGTGCGTCTCCTACTTCGGCCCAACAAACAGGTGATCGGCACTTTCGACCATAGAGTGCCTCGAATGGTGCCATCTTGATACTGGTGTGATAACTATTGTTGTACGAGAATTCAATCAATGGCAAATGGTTAGCCCAACCATTTCCAAAATCAATCACACATGCCCTCAGCATGTCTTCTAATGTTTGAATGGTCCTTTCACTTTGACCGTCGGTTTGTGGGTGATATGCGGTGCTCATCTCTAATCTGGTTCCGAATGAATCTTGCAATGAATTCCAAAAGTTTGAAGTGAATCGACTATCTCTGTCGGAAATGATAGAAATTGGTGCTCCGTGCCTCGAGACTATTTCCTTGACATAAAGTCTAGTGAGTTGCTCCATGGAATAAGTCTCTCTAATCGGTATGAAATGGGCTGACTTGGTAAGGCGATCAACAATTACCCAAATAGCGTCGTAACCTCCCGATGTCTTAGGAAGTTTCGTAACAAAGTCCATAGTAATACGTTCCCATTTCCATTGAGGAATTTCCGGTTGTTGGAGTAAACCTGAAGGCTTCTGGTATTCGACTTTCACCTTAGCACAGGTAAGGCATTTGCTAACGTACGTGGCAATCTCCGCTTTCATGTTCGGCCACCAATAAAGCTTCTTAAGATCTTGATACATCTTATCCGATCCTGGATGAATAGAATACTTTGATTTATGCGACTCATGCATAATCAATTCTCGTATTCCGCCATACAATGGAACCCACATTCTATCCTTGAAACATAGTACTCCATCTGCTCTCTTTACAAAACCATTTGCGCTTTCGGGCATACCATAAAGCTTTTCACTTGGTCGATTTTCCTCCTTAAGTGCTTCGATTTGTGCTTCATGGATTTTCGATGGTAAAGGAGAAATAATCGTCATTCCCAATGATCGAACTCTTAAAGGTTTAGGCCTCTCTTTCCGACTAAGAGCATCAGCCACAACATTGGCTTTTCCCGGGTGATACTTGATTTCACAATCATAGTCGCTGAGTAACTCCAACCAACGACGTTGCCTCATATTAAGCTCCTTTTGATCAAGAATATATTGCAAACTCTTGTGGTCGGTAAACACTGTGCACTTTGTACCATAGAGGTAGTGTCTCCAAATCTTGAGCGCAAAAACTACGGCTCCTAACTCGAGATCATGAGTGGTGTAGTTCTTCTCATGAGTCTTAAGTTGTCGAGAAGCATACGCTATCACCTTCTCGTTTTGCATTAAAACAGCCCCAAGTCCTTTATGCGAAGCGTCGCAATATACAACAAAGTTTCAATGCCTTCGGGTAGTGCCAAAATTGGCGCGCTGCAAAGCTTTTGCTTCAACAACTGAAAAGCAGTTTCTTGTCTCTTTCCCCACTCATACTTCTTGTTTTTCTGTGTCAACTTGGTCAAAGGTCTCGCTATCTTTGAAAAACCTTCGATGAACCTTCGGTAATACCCGGCTAGTCCTAGAAATTGTCGAATTTCTGTAGGATTCGTTGGAGTAGCCCAATCTTTCACGGCTTCAATCTTTGCGGGATCGACTTGTAGTCCTTGACTATCAATGATGTGACCAAGAAATTGCACTTTGTGGTTCCAAAAATCACACTTCGAAAACTTGGCATACAACTTCTCATTCTTGAGTAGCCTTAAAATCATCCTTAAATGCTCTTCGTGCTCTTCTTTGCTCTTGGAGTAGATCAAGATGTCGTCGATGAACACTATCACAAACTTGTCCAAATACGGCTTACAAACTCTATTCATGAGATCCATGAATACCGCCGGTGCATTAGTCAATCCAAACGGCATTACTTGAAACTCGTAATGACCGTAACGTGTTCTAAACGCTGTTTTCGGAATATCCTCTTCCCGAACTCGAAGCTGATGATAACCCGAACGAAGATCAATCTTGGAATAAATACTAGAACCTTGCAACTGATCGAACAAGTCATCAATTCTGGGGAGTGGGTAACGATTCTTCACCGTTAACTTGTTCAACTCTCGATAATCTATGCACATTCGGAAGGATCCATCCTTCTTCTTCACAAACAAGACCGGTGCTCCCCAAGGCGAGGAACTCGGCCTAATGAATCCTTTGTCTAGAAGTTCTTGCAATTGATTAGACAACTCTTGCATTTCGGATGGTGCTAAACGGTACGGTGCTCGCGCAATCGGTGCAGCTCCGGGCACTAAGTCAATTTGAAACTCTACTTGACGTGCCGGTGGAAGTCCCGGTAAATCCTCGGGAAATACTTCAGAAAATTCACGGACAATAGGAACATCTTCAAGTCGCTTCTCCTCCGACTTTTTCTCGGTTACATGAGCTAAGAAAGCAAGACAACCTTTCTTAATGTACTTCTCCGTTTTGATACTCGATATGATACTAATTCGAGTTCCACTTCGTTCCCCACGAATAATCAAAGTTTCACCATTATAAGGAAGATGAACAACTTTCTCATCACAAATGATCTTTGCGCGATGCTTAGATAACCAGTCCATGCCGATGACGACGTCAAAACTACCAAGCTCTACGGGCATGAGGTCTATGTTGAAGGGATGGTTAAGAAAATTGAATGTGCAACCGCGAACAATGGTGTTGGTGCTAACTACGCTACCATTAGCTAATTCAACGTTGTATGATATGTCTAATGTAGTTGGTTTAATGTTGAGCAAAGGTGCAAATGCAGTAGACACAAAACTTTTATCGGCACCCGAATCAAATAAAACTGAAGCGTAACGATTATTGAGAAGGAACGTACCCGTAATGACATTCGGGTCCTCCCTATCTTCTCCGCCTCCAATAACATAAACCCTTCCTTGAGCCATACCTCCTTGATTCGGATTTGCTTGATTCTTTCCCTTCTTACAATCCCTCTTGTAGTGTCCAGGTTCCCCGCAACCAAAACATGTAACCTTTGGTGCCGTGCAATCCCTAGTACGGTGACCAATTTTCTTGCAATTCTCACACGGATCAGGACATCGACCCGGATTGTGGTGACTCAAACACTTATTACACTTCGGCAAAACCCCCGAATATCCTTTTCCTTCTTTTTGACCCGCGGCATAAACCTTAGCAACCTCTTGCCTTTTGGGTGGTTGTTGAGTAGCATTCCTACCCCTGTTGTCCCACTTGCGCTTGTTATTGTTGTTGTAGTTGCCTCGGTTATTGTTGTTGAAACGGTTGTTGGGGTTGTTGTTGTTTCGGTTAGTGGTGGTGTACTTGCCTCGCTTCACCACTTGTGCCATCAACTTCTGAGTAACTCGAATAGCTTCCTCGATTGTTTGTGGATCAAAAGACGTCACGTCTCCTTGAATGACCTCAGGAAGTCCTCCAATAAAAGCCTCTAGCAACTTTTCATTATCCGATACCATTGACGGGCATAACGCGGCTAACTCCTGGAATCTCCGAATGTATGTGTCAATGTCATACCCAATCGTGACCAATTCATAGAACTCCGTCTCTAACTTTTTGATTTCCGTTCGAGGACAAAACTTCTTAGTCACCAAACTCTTAAATTCCTCCCAAGTAAGCTTAAAGGCATTCTCCATACCAATCGGTTGAGCGTATGAATTCCACCATGACAACGCTCCATCGAGTAATGTGCTCGTAGCAAATTTGACCTTACTGTCATCCGGACAGTTACAAAGCAAGAATACCGATTCCAATTTTTCAAACCATCGAACCATTGCAGTTGCTCCCTCGGTACCTCGAAACTTAGTGGGTTCACCACTTTTGAAATCTTTGTAAGAACATTTCTTAACCCCAGATCCTCCGGCATTACCAGTAGCAGCAGCTAGCCTAGCGGCTTCAGCAGCAGCAGCCACTGTTTCCCTTTCGACTCTTAAAGCATTAGCAATGCTATCGTTCACTAACTTCTGAATTGCTGCTTGGGTCATTTCAACTGTAGCTTTCTTCGGTGCCATAACTCTTCAAAATCACAAGATGAAACAATCGTGAGAACTCGTAAGTAGAAACAACCATCATACAAATATATCCACAACCACAACATGCATAAAGATAAATGGAATCACAACGGAACAATAACGAAATATCACAAATATAATCACAACACACGTGGATAATATACATGAAAATTTCGGCCTACATGGACCGATATCATACATAATAATAACCATTCCTACATAGTAGAGTCAATACTTGATATATTTGTTTGTACAACAATCAAAAGACAACAAGTTCTTTAAACTACGTCACACACCTTGTGACTAGGATAATAATGGTCAAAACTATACATGACAAAAGTCTACATAAGGCACCTCATGGTGCTCCGCCGGCCCTATCCTGAAGATCGCGAACCTGAGTAACCAAACTATCAACCAAACTCCTCAACTCATCCATCTGACCCTGCAATGTAACAATACGCTCACGGGCTAAAGACAACTCCTGTGACTGACTCTGTAACTCATCTCGTGCCATATCGGCTCTGTCAAACAGCTCGGGCATCTCCTGCCTCAACTCCGTGATATGCTCTCTATCCTCTATCTGTCTATGCTGGATACTCTGATAATCTAAGTCAATCGAAACCCTGCCTAATAACAAACCCTCGACCTCCTCAGCAATGGGCTCAATCCTATCTACCGACAGTTCCTCCAACTGTCGCGTCAACCTATCAATCTGTGTCTGCTGAGCATCAATACGGGCTCCTAATGCCTCGATAGAAGGCTGTCGTGCAGCAGCTGCCCTAGAACTCTCGCCTAACTCAAATCTAGCGGGTGGCTCGGGCTCAGTAGATGCTGGTGTGGGGATATCGAAACGAGCACGCTTTTTGGGCGGCAAGTCCGATGCGGGTACAGGATCCCTAAGAAAATATGATGATGATGGTGATGATGGTGCTGGCAGTGGTGCTGGTAGTGGTGATGGTGCGAGCAACGGGTTATGAGCTGGGCTAACGTGAGGAGTGGGTGCGACTTCGCCCTCCTCGAAGGGTTCAGTCTCAGTGTCGGTCATGACTAGTGGGAAGGCTGCAGTAGATCCAATGGAAGATACGATCTCAGTGGAATGTGATGAATCATCATCCATGATGGGGTTAGCTGGAACATCATCCGAGCTAGAGTCCGATGAAATGGTGATAGGGTGAGAATCTGAAGACATGTCTGTGACAACCGATGTGAAATAAATGTAAATAATCTCGAATAAAGTGTAAGTGAATCCGCATGATAACAATGAACATGTACTATGATGAAATGATGAGATGCTATGATAATGTAGCTATAGTCTAGGGTCAATGATGCAACCTAGTTCTCTATAACTGTAGCTCTGGTACCAATCTGTCACACCCCCAATTTACCTGTTTTGCAGCGGAATGGAATTCCTGGGGATTGACTGTCATAGCACCACATCACAGTTATATTGAACGACCTAAAGTGTCGTTTTAAAAACACATCGTTGGATATTTCATAAAAACAATCAGAGTACAACATCGGTCCCAAAAGGTTTACAACGTTTGCGGAAATACAAATATGTTACAAATCCAAACGATGTTTTGAAATAAAGTGCCATAATGTACATAATGTAAGTCGACGCCGCGACTCAAAATGTAGGTCCCTAAACCATGTCATGATGAATGCCTCAGTTACCTGAAAATACATTGCTAAAAACGGTCAACAATAATGTTGGTGAGAAATCATAGGTTTATGTAAATGTTTTATACGACTACACAAGTATAGACCATGCATGACAATCCAGTCACGTAAAAATAATGTTACAATTGCTCTAAGCCCATGACCCCGAAACTAGACTGTTCAATAATGTATGCCCCTGCAGAGTGTTTGCCAGACAACTCCGTAACGTGATCAAATGAAATGCATCCGTTTGCCTGGTTGGGATTCACCAACCCGGATGGAGGCGTCACCCTCGATAGATCTATCCACTCATCCTCGCTTCAAAGATTAACGGTTCATGTTCAAGTAATGGGGACTTTCAAATTGGCAAATGCGGTAACTTAAGCAATGTAATTGAATTTAACATACTTGGTATCGTACAAAAAAATGTAGTGCAATGTATTCTCCCCCGTGGGTTTGAAAATAATCGAAAGCATGTAAAACGGGGCTATGAAAACTCACTTGGATAAACAGGAATAACGGCAAAAGTGAGTACACTGAGGTATGATGTAATGCGTCAACCGGGACCTATTATCAATGATATGATATGTCATGAGTTGCAATGTAATGTTATGCATGCACTCAATATGTTATTTATACCATTTACGGGTTTTGAAAATATTACTCGTCGTCGAAAAATACTCTTTTGACGTCTTGACCCTTCAAAAATCACTTTACATGTTTTTACGTCAAAATGTCATCCTACAATGGTTTTATAATGATTTTTGGTGAAATTACCACTTTTCGTCGCAAAACAATGTCGTCGGAAAAATCATGAAATCAACAAAAATGGCTTCGGAAAACTAGCCGTAAAACGGTGTACGTCGATCGTTAGAGAACGAACTCGACGGTTTTGGAAAGTTTGTATCGATATCTAAAAGTTTCAGTTCAGGAGTTTTCGTCCAAAAGGTCTCGATCATAAAGATATCAAAGGCTAAAGATGGTGGTTTTTGCTAATTGTGTGCAGAAAATTGAGTTTCGGCCAAGTTTGAACGTCCGTAATTAATTCACTAAAACTCCGCTTAACAAACAGCTTTTTGTTTTGAAAAATATGGCCGATGAACTTGATTTTACTAAAAGACATCTCGTTCTAAAAAGTTTCACAACCTTATTAAAAACAGCCGCAAACATGGCCTTTACAGCTAATGAAATACTTGTAACGTAAAAGTAATATAGATTTTCAGAAAATAATATTTACGGCAACTTTATGAAAACGGCCATATCTTTGTCGTTTTAAATCCGTTTTCTACGTATAATACGTCCTTAGCTTCGTATCGAAGTAAACTAATATATTTTTGACAAGTCGAAATAATTTGTGAAGCTTAAGGCTCGTTTTTGACCCGAAAATAATAAAAACTGCATGCTGAAATTTTCAGAAACTATTTATTTCGTCGTCAAACTTTAAAAATCCATAACTTCTTCGTTATAAGTCCGTTTTTATCCGTTCAAAAGGCCACGGATTCGTTTTAAAGTATATTTTCTAAATATCAAGGCCAAAGTTTCGTACCAACAGTAGGTTTTTCCAGAAATCCGAATTAAGGACAGAACATCAAAATATAGTTATCGAAAATAGTTTTTCTCGGACAAAACCTATTCTAATCCCTTCAAATCAACTCCAAAACTAATCTAATCCTACCATACACCTTCTTAGGGTGTCATGGGTTCCTAATCACCATCAAGACCAAAGAATACCATGGGAATATTTATAGGATGACCATAAGTATATAAATAACTCTAAAATCATGAAATAAATGGTATAAATCACATATCATGCATATAAGCTCCAAAAATGAAAAGAAACATATGAAATGATAAGGAAACTTGAAAATGATAAAAACATGCTTACAAGTGCAAGTGATGAGGTGTAGGTAACAAGGATTAAACTTAAATATCCTTGGTTTTTATTTCAAAACCAAATAAAGGATATAATCTAGGTTGTAATAACACTTGATCTTGCAAAACTTTTTGATCCCCTTTGTTTTTGATATATGGCCGGTTTTGGAGACCCAAAGAAAAGAGAGAAAGTTTGCTTGCTAACACTTTGATAAAATGACAAGTATGAGAAATTATTTTGAGTGCAAGACTTTTTGATTGAATGAAATTATTAGAAGACATAGCACCATGCCAATCAATAACTACACTCTCCCCCTTGTCGGCCAAGGGGGGGGGGGGAATGTAGTGACTTTGTATTTTTTTTTTTTTTTTTTTAAATGTAAACTTGTATATGTTTTTGTAAGACTTGTAAAGAAAAGTGTAAGTAAAGTATAATTATTATTAACTTGTGTAGTAATTGGTAATACTTGGTGCAAGTAAGTTTTTAATAAGTCAAAATAGAATGTATTGAGTTAATAAAAATTGTAAAAATACTTTCCTTGTGAAAATCGGGTGATAAAATAATTATCGTATAAATTTTAAGAAAACGACGTAATAATTTAATTTTAACGATTAAAGTACCAAATAGATTTGAAACACTAGGAAAACTAAAAATATAGTTTTTATAAACTAAATGTAAGTTTAAAAATACCTCGGGATCATTTTTGAAAGTAACGGGTTAAATATTTAAAATAATAACTCACGCGATAAAGATTATTAAATATAAAAATTACGCGTATAAAGTGAAATGAAATGTCGTGAATGCACTAATGAGATGCACATGATGTCAATGGGATGTAGACTAATCATAGTCCATATGAAATGTACGTGATGTTATGATCATGAATTCGCCGCTAAACCTCCAAGGTTACGCGAATTTGAAACAAGTAAACCAAGTTTACTATAAATGTTGAAATAATGAGACATAAATCGATGTCGAGAAATGACCTGAAAGTACGGATTGTCACAAGAGCTCTCCAAGGAAGATGTCAACCTCAGGTTTGTTAGAAGTCTTCCATCACCAAAATGGGACACTCATGTCATTGTATAGAAGAACAAGCCAGATTTTGAAACCATGAAGTTGGACAATCTGTTCAATAGCTTTAAAGTAATTGAACAAGACATGAAGTGAAAAGCAGCTGCATCTTCCAGTTCTGGGTCACAAAACATAGCCTTTGTGGCTCACCCTGTCACTAGCAATGATGTGGACAGTTTTGATGTTAGTACTCCTAGTACTAATGTTAATACTGATGGCTCTGTAGCCACTACAGCAGGCATTAATGAAGGTACAATTTATGCCTTCATAGCTGAACAGAGTCAGGGATCCCAGATCACTCATGAGGATCTGAGACAAATCTATGAAGATGACATGGAAGAGATGGACATCAAATGGAACATTGCCCTAATCAGTATGAGGGCAAAAAAGGTTCATGAAGAAAACTGAAAGGCAGATTAAGATCAATGATGGAGATGTTGTTGGGTTTGACAAGGGAAAGGTTGAATGCTACAACTGTGGCAAGCTTGGGCATTTTTCCAGGGAATGCAGAAGTCCTAGGAGCAAAGGAAGAAATAGTGATGCTGACAACTCCTCTTCAAAAGCAATAGTGGCTGTGGATGGTGCTGGATATGATTGGAGCTTCATGGCTGATGAAGAAGAAAGTTCAATCAACATGGCTTTGGTATCTGAGGTACTTAATTGTTCAGATACATGTATTCCATTAAACAAATACTTAGAGCTAAAAACCATGTTTGATAATGTGTCTGAAGAGCTTGCTAAAACCAGTTACAACTTAGCAAATCATAAAAGAGGCTTAGCAGTTCTAGAAAAACAAATTGTGCACTATAAAGAAAATGAGTCAAAGTTTACCGAAACAACTGATGTGCTTAATAGGGAAATGTCTTTTAAAGACATCACCATAAATGTGTTAAAAAGAAGAACTAGAGAAAGTCACAACTATTAAAGATAATATAGAGCTAAGTGTTGAGCAACTCAAAGACACCCAGCATTATAACTCTGAGAGAGTTGATAGATATCTGGAAAAAGCATTAATTGGCAAAGCCAAATCAGGTATGGGATATAAGACTACACCATCACCATTCAGAGGTATCCCTTCACCTCCTGATATAGACCTTGCACACACTGGACTAGAAGAGTTTAAGGAACCCACATTTGTACGAGGCCCTACAATCAAAAGTACTTTTCCTGAAAAGACTGATGAAGTATTTGAAAGTGCGAGTAACACCTACTTACCTGAGGTGTCTGTGTTTGAAAACAAAAAAGTAGAGTCTAGTGAACCAAAGCAAGAACAGACCACTAAACCTGAAAAACATGTTGACAAACCTGTTAGGAAGCCAGTAAAGTATGCTGAGATGTATAGAAACAGGTCATCTAGTCCTAGAGGTAACAAGAGAAACTGGAACCAGTTAAAATCTGAGCAACTAGGAGATGAATTTGTCATGTATAATAAATCTTGCTTTGTGTGTGGTAGTTTCACTCATCTGCAGGCTCATTGCAGACATCCTATGAGACCTCAACCCATCATGACCCCAAGAGCAGTTCTTCTTAAAACTGGCATAAAATATTTGAATAATGCAAGGCCAGTTAATACTGCTAGACCACAACCCAGAGTATTTGGTGAAGGACCCAAAAGAAACCTTTCAAAATCATCATCTACTTCACCAAGGTCCTTTAAATCAGCACAAACCTTTAATTCTTATGATGAACAAATCAAGTTTTACAAGAAAATGATTAATACTTATGAGCCAATACTTAATACTGATAGGCCAAAAGTTAATACTTCTAAGCCTAAAATGAAACCCGTTGGCTCTAAAGTAAATACTACAAAGGGAAACAAGGGCAATGTTGTTAAGCCCTCAGCTTGTTGGGTGAGAAAGACCACTCAACCTAATAGTGCATCAGTTACTCTCAAGAAACATGATTACATTGATGCACGAGGCAGATCCAAGTCAGTAATGGCTTGGGTCCCCAAAAGGAACTAATTTCCTTTATTTTATGTGCATGGACATTCCAAAAATAATGATGATCTTGGCTATTCAGATAGTGGATGTTCCAGGCACATGAATGGAAATCTATCCTATCTTTTAGATTTCACTAATTTTAATGGAGGATATGTTTCTTTTGGAGGAGGAATTGGTGGAAGAATTACTGGTAAAGGCACAATCAAGACTGGTAATTTGGACTTTGAAGATGTATACTATGTGAAAGAGCTCAAATATAACCTGTTCAGTGTGTCACAAATGTGTGACAAGAGGAATTTTGTTCTATTCACAGATACTGATTGCTTTGTTTTATCTCCTAACTTTAAGTTGCCTAGTGATGATCAGGTTCTACTTAAGTTTCCTAGGAAAAGCAATATGTACAGTGTCAATATGAAAAACATAGTGCCCAAAGACAATCTTACATGTTTAGTTGCTACAGCTTCTTTGGATGAATCTATGTTATGGCATAGAAGGCTAGGTCATGTGAACTTTAAGGTAATAAATCTTTTAGCTAAAAATAACCTTGTAAGAAGTTTTCCTTCAAAAAGATTTAAAAATAAACAGACCTGTAGTGCTTGCCTCGATGAGAAGCAGCATAGAGCCTCTTGTAAGCCCAAGGTTTTTAACTCTATCACCCAACTACTTCATATGCTGCACATGGATTTATTTGGCCCCACTAATGTAAGCAGCCTGAATTTTAAGAAGTATTGTTTGGTTGTAACTGATGATTTTAGCAAATTTACTTGGGTTTTCTTCATGAATACTAAGGATGAGACCAGTGAAATCCTTAAGTCTTACATAGCTGCAGTAGAGAACCTAGCTGATAAGAAAGTTAAAATCATTAGGTGTGATAATGGGACAGAGTTTAAAAACCAGGTGATGAATGATTTCTGTCAACTTAAGGGTATTAAAAGAGAATACAGTGTAGCTAGAACTCCTCAGCAAAATAGGGTTGCTGAAAGGAAAAATAGGACATTGATTGAGGTTGCAAGGACTATGTTAGCAGATTCCAAGTTACCCACAACATTTTGGGCTGAGGCAGTTAATACTGCTTGTTATGTTCAGAACAGGGTACTGATTGCAAAGCCTCATGGCAAGACTCCCTATGAGCTGTTTTTAGGTATGTTAGGAATTGGAAATTCCATATTAAAGTGTCGGTCACCCCATTTATTGTCTAGCATAAGTTAGCTCGTAGACTTGTAGTTATTTACGTTATTTAGTAGTTAATTAGTTAGTCAGTAGCGTAGAATAGTTTAGAGTAACACCGTGGAGGAAGGACGGGTCTTTACCCACTGTATGCCTGATCCACAGTCCGTTAGGAGGACGTATTATGTAAAACTATAAATACCCTCTACCTCCCAAGGTAGAGGGTTGGACCTTTCAGTTAATCTAACATTCTATGTTTTCTTTCACTTTCTCTCTCTAAAAAGGCTCCCATCCTCCACTTTCTCTCTCTAAAACTCTATCTTATTCGAACCATATTTGTGATTGTTTGTGTGTTTGTGAAATCCAATATGTTACAAATGGTATCAAGAGCCCAGGTTTGATCATCTCTCTCACATATCCTTGGATTTCTAGTGGTTTTAGATGGTTTTTGAGTTTAAAAAAATTTAGTGGTTTTTGCATCATTTGGATCATTTCTAGTGTTAAAGTTTGAATTTTGGGTGTACTTTTGTGTTAAGAATCATTGTAAGTTCTTGGGTTTTGATTTGGTAAGCTTGAATCACTGTGGTTGAGCTTGTTTTGGATTGAAAAGTGTGTTTTTGAATTTTTTCTTGCTAGCGACTTGGCTCTCGTAGTGTTTTTCATCGTAGCGACTTGCTTCAGTAAAAGTTAGCGAGTTACAGTGTTAGTTGTTAGCGACTTGAGCCTAGCGACTTGTCTATTGAGACAAGCCGAAAAATAGTACAAGTTAGTGGATTTTCCACTACGGCTAGCGACTTGGTGAGGTTAGCGACTTGCTTCAGAAATTGTTAGCGAGTTGTAGTGTAAATTGTTAGCAACTTGATACTAGCGACTTGGATCTTAGCGAGTTGTTATTTAGCAACTTGACTGTGTCTTAGCGACTTGGCATTATAGCGACTTGTGTCTAGCGACTTGATTTCATAAATCTTAGCGACTTGGTGCTTAGCGACTTGTCTTCATAATTCCTAGCGACTTGTTGACTTTTCCCGACAAAACTTCAAACGGCCATAACTTTTGAACCGTAACTCCGTTTTCAGCGTTCTACCCATCAAAACGACCGTGAGAACGAGGAGAATGGCACGCAAAATGAACTATTCATTCGGGTCAACCTTCGAGTCCTAAATCCGCTCCGAACAGAAGTTATTGAGGTTTTTAAGTTTTTAGACCTAAATTTCTCCGTAAAATTGTGCAACAACCAACCCAAATCACAACCAAACAACATCTCTGCTAATCCTACAAACAATCATAAGACCCAACACATAATTTTCTATCATTGTGTCGATCCATCAGCTATCTTAACACGTTCTATTGGTCACTATATCACGGTTTCTTCTTGATTTTGTAAAATCCCGCGAAAGAATCTATTTCTCGGTTTTAATCATAGACTTGTAAAATCCCGTGTATACTACAACATCATGTCTTACTCTACTGACCCAGTGATTTCAGAGGTACTTAAATTTTATGATGCTGTGGACAACAATGATAATGTATGCTACATTGAACGGTTAAAGATGTTTGAATTAATCAATGAGGACGTGAGATCTTCATGTTTTGAGTACAATGAGAATGAATTGCACCTGCTAATGCTACAGAATGCCATGAAAAAGGAATGTTGCATTATACCCTATCAACAACTTCACTCACACCTCATGTTACTTCTACCTTTTGGTATGGAACGAACGTGCAATGCTCTTTTCCGTCAAGATTTATCCACATTAACGGGAGCATTACTATTGAACTTAGAGCAATTGGAACAACAACTTGTCAAAGAAAAGGTTCAAAAGGATAGTTCCAGTGCTGCACTTCAAGTAATCCATAACCAATTTCAGTCATTCATCAGTGGGGAATTTACATCAGATTATGATCAAGACATGACTGAAATGTCTTTCAAGAGACACACTGGAATGGAAATTAGCGTGTTCATAGAGACACTTATCCATCTCATGGATAATGTGGATAAGTATATTGAGGAAGTTACTCAGAAAGAAGAAAATATAGATGAGAGTCTGGTTCAGTTGACAGATTGTTGTGATGAGTCGAGTAATGTTTCAGTTGAAAGATCAGATGTTGCTGAATGTAGAATAACAGAGACAACAAAGAATGATGTAACCAGCGGTTCAGTAACTCCTATCTCACAAGAAGTGGATGCAGTAATCAGAAAGAGGGATGAATGTCAGGCATAATCAAAAGATTGTAGTGTTGAGTCGGGTAAAGCATCACATGATGGATCAGTTGGAGTTGAACACAGAGGTTCAGATACAGATAAGTTTGACACAGCCAGTAGTTCAGTGATTCTTGCAACACATGATGAGGATGCAGATATCAGACAGATAAATGAACAGGTGTCATGTGATGAGGTACCCTTAACTGTTCAACATAGTGCATCTGCTAATGTACCTAAACATACTGATCTTAATGCTGAACATGATTCTGATAAATGTTCCTTGGTTGAGGCTGAGTCTAATAATTTCAAAAAAAATGATATGGTTGATAAAAAGGCTTTTGACAAACTTTCAAACAAATTCTCAAAACTTGAAAAACATTGCATTTCACTTGAAAATGCTATACAGAGTAAAGAAGAAAGTTTTCAACTTAACAAACCATGTAAAAATTCGGAACTTCCTGAATTCCGTGAACTTTTTGAAATTAGCACTTTGAAAGCTCAACTTCAAGCCAAAAACTCGACTATCAACAATTTGAAGAAACATATTTCTGGTATGCATGTGAAAAGTACTTTGGTTACAAGTAATTCTGATGATAATGCTATTTATGATATTCAAATGAGAAATGATGAATTAGCAGTCTGTGTGGCCAAATTACTAAAGGAAAAAGAGTCTTTGAGAAAGCATCACATAGAAATAAGTGACTCTGTCAAAGAAGCTAGAACTACGTCAATGGAACAAACAAATTCTTTGATAGCAAAAATTGATGAACTTAAAGATCAACTTCAAAAAAAGAGTTTCGCTATTGTTGCCTTAAAAAATGAGCTTAGGAAAACTGAAGGGAAAAGTGTGAACACTAAGTTTACAAAACCATCAACCTTGGGGAAGCCAGTCTCTCATTCCATTAGAGACTGGTCTGTTGTTAGGCAGCCTACTGCATTTAAATCTGAAAGAACAAAATTTTCAAATACACGGTTTGCCTCCCAAGTTGATGTGAAACAAGTTTTGTCATAACCAGTCACTTCACCTGAGTTACCTAAGAATAAGGCTTCTAGCTCCGTTAACCCTCAACAAGTAGCCACTTCTACTCCAAGCACCTCTAGGATTAGTTCGAAAACAGTGTCAAAACCAAGCATTAAAACCCAGAATTCATATGACATAAATGACTTGTGGAAGAACTATTATCTAGAACAAGCTAGGAAAAAGGCACAGATTCAAAAAGACGGAATTTTAGGTGCAGGACCTAGGGTGATGCATTCCAAGAGATTTCAAGGCATTGCTAGTAGTTGTAAACCATTACCTAGGAACACTCAAAAGACTAGGGGTTGGCTTGCATCTAAGAGTGGCTATATGAAGAAGAATGCTAAGCATGTAGAAAATGAAACTAGAAATTCTAAGTCTTTTCCGAATATGAAACATTTTCCTTATTCACATGCTAAGGTTCAATCCACTAAGACTACTAACATGGCTAAGGTTCAACATGTTATGATCCAAAACAAACCTAAAACTCCACCTAGATGGATCCCAACTACTAAATCTTTGGAGTCTAGGAATATCAATAAGTCTTCGACTATGCATAAGTATGTCACCAATCCTAGACCTTGCCATAAGTGGATTCCGTCTGGTAAAATGTTTAAGGATGTTGGACTTAGGTGGATGCCTACTGGAAAGCTCTTTACCGATGACAAAATCAAGGTTGACTGTGAAACCCCAAAGGGTTTGGATACTAATGTCACTAACCAAAATATATGCAATCAAGTTTGTAATGTTAGTGCAGGTAGTCCTTACTCAGTTGCAGAAACTTCGATCCTTCAATACATGGATTGGCTTAAAGTATGGATAACACAAGGATTGATGTCTCATAACTCATGGGTTCAAGTAACTCAACCTTGATATTCAATCGGCTATGACGTCTGTTCACATCAGTTCAGGCCTCGTACTTCATCATTATGGCGTCTGCAGATAACACTTCAGGCCCCGTTCCTCAAAGAAAAGAAAGGTGTACGCTTCAGTGCGCTTTATCTTCAAAAGAATAGAAATCTTCATGTTCATGACCATTATCATCGACATTCTTCATCAACAAGCTTCATGTTTTCCCACGCTCTGTCAACCCTCAAGTGGATCTACGTTCATTGGTGTATATTCTTATTCACTTGTTTAAATCAAAAATGGCAACTTCGGATGCAATTTTTGAGGGGGAGAAGAGTGCATATACTACATGTTGATGGATGCTTGAATTATGGTCATACGACTCTCCTCCAACGCCTAATGTTAACTGGGATCTATTGTTTGGGATTTAGTGTTTCAACCTATGTTTGATGAATACTTCCAACCTTCAAAGAACGTTGATCATCTAGTTCCTGAAGCTCCTGCTCCGGTTACTTCTGACTCAACTGGTTCTCCATCTAAGAAGTACTACTCAGACTAATCTAGGAACCCAATCTCTAGTTATTCCTCAAGACGTTGATAATGACTATCATAATATTGCAGTTGCACTCATGAATAATGATCCGCTCTTTGGTATTCCTTTGCCAAATCTTCACGGATTATTGTTCCTCTCATTGTGCACACTATAAATCAACCACATGAACATTAAGTAAAATGACTACCTCATCCGCTCGAAGACATTATTGGTGAATCTTCCATATCAGTCTCTACATGTATACCTTTAGGAAGAATGCATTGATGTTGAGGAATCATTTGTTCCGGTTCATTCAGTGGGTCAATGTACATCCGGTTGTATGTTTATTCATGTAGTGGGCATTTGACACAAGTTGATTACTTCAGAGTTAATCATTTATCACTTATTTGAGATTGAAGTTGACTTTCACGAAGGCGTGTTCTTATTAGATAACTTGCTCGAGCTTAACAATTTGAGTTGAAGACTTGGCTTATCTAGTTACCAGCAGTAGGTTTGGATGGTTGAAGACCTGGTTAACTATCACTTTAAGGAGTTACGTTGTTTTACTCAGTGACACACGATAATGTCGTTGTGGATAATCGCAAGAGGTGTTAATGTCTCATACTTTGGTTGAGTATTGAGTACTTACAGATTTGCTTGGTGCATAAATTCTCAACACCGTTCTTCCATCACTAAGTGCAAGCTTAAGATACAAATGTGGGGAATTCGACTTCAGTTTTAAGTTTGGTATATCGGTTTTTCTTCTTTAGTAGTCACTTCAAGTTGTCTACGTATGGGTTGATAAAGATAGTCAAGGAGAGTTTCTGAAACAGTTGATTCTCACAAGATTCATTTGAGCTAATTCTTGTTCTTCTCTATTTCAAGAATATTCGGTATGTATAATGTGTTGCTGATTCTGAGGTATCAAAACTAGCAAGGGGGAAGGAGATATACATCTAAATACACAATGAGTACACATGATGAACCTAATACTTATTCTCTATTGAAGTAATCTCGGGAAAGACAAATTTCATAACCGTAGAGATACTCAGTGTTTACTCACAGCTTCTGGTGTATTATTCCAACTATTTGGGGGAAGGATATATTATTCCAACCATTTGGGGGAAGTGGTCTCTGGATACTTTTGTTATGTGTTATCTCAGCTTTCAGTAGGAAGAAATATGAGAAGAATATGTGGAGCGTGAGATGATATTGCTTATCGACATCTTCTATATGATTTATGATAAAGTGCTTCCGGTTAGTGCTTCATGTACACAATGTAATGATGATTTCGATGAGATCGCAACTATCAAGGGAGAGATATGTGTACATCTGGGTCGCACAACATATTCACAGGATCGAGCTTAATCAGTTATTCTGGAGTTGACATCCGCAGAGAAGATCAGTGATTCAACCATTTATTTTGTTGTCGTTGTCTCTTCTCTTGTTGGGTACATGTGTACGTTATGGGCTGATTGGTTATATGTTAGATAACTGGAATGCATTTGGTGTAATGAAGGTGTTGATATACTGTTCTACTGAATTGACAACTGCTCAAACTCGAAGAGTTATGTGTACATCGGGGATGCACAACAAGTTCATGTGATCGGGCTTAATCATTTATTTTGGGTTTAATAACCACATAAATGATCTGTGTTAACTTGTTACTTCGGTGTTATCGTCTTCTTAGAGTTCTTGAGCTTCATACAATTAGACTGTTTGCTTCACTTCTTCTTCTTGGGGGAAATGGTCTTTTTACGTGGTTTGTCGGTTTGGGGGGAAGCTACCAAAGATTCACTTTTTGAAGGCTCAAGTTCTTGCAACGATTCAAGAGCCTCGAATGCTTTGGTGGTGAAAGTTTAAGAGATGATGACTTCTATCTTCTACAAAGTGCTGAACGATTTCCTTATCTCGGTACTCGTATCATCATCTTCTTAAACTATTTCTCTATCTTTGTAAATAATTTTCAAAAAGCAAAATACAAAAATATAAAACCAACAAAAACAAAATATAAAAATATAAAATCAACAAAAGCCCATAAAAATCATAAAATTGAAAAATACCAAAAATATATTTTCTCAAGACATGTCTTCTGGTATCGATAACATCTACGGTCTTAGAAATGTCATTCAATAATGGCACGGGACTTTAGATGAAGTTCGAGCAGGAGGTGTAAATATTTCTTTCTAAACATGTCTCAAAATATGGCTTACAGTTACTTCAGACTGTAACCCGTTCTTCAAAACCATGGGTTGCTATTATTTCTGATAGTAACCCGTTCTTCAAAGAAGGAAAGTGCTACGTTTAAACAATTTTCAAAATATTTTGTGCACTTATCCTAAAAATAAATGAGGAAAGTATGTCGAAGGACTGCTGTTCCTACTCAAATATTTTTCCTTCAAAATTCTTCAGAAAAATATTTGTTTTAACAAAATGGTGGTAAATGAGTTGCTTTAAAAGCAATCAGATTCAGAGTTTTTATAAATTTGCAAACTCAATCAATGATGTCAGCGCTTTTAAAATTTTCAGAAAATGAGTCATTGATTGAGGGGGAGAATGTTTTCAAATTTATATCTTCTAACGGACTTTCTTAATCATCCTACGTGCTTATCTGAAAAAAAATAATTGCCTATGTTGAAGGACTAGGTTTCTAGGATGTGATTGTTAGGATTAGATGATTATAGATTGATGAACACATTATTCCCATACCTTTTTGTGATCTGATTGATGTGTTGAATTGACTTTTATTAGTCGATTGTTGTTTGGGTGATGTCGACCACCATATATCTGTATGTGTGTTCACTAACGTATGCAGGTATATTGGTATATAAGAATGTTCCCGATCCGGATCCCACAATTGAAGATGATTGGATGCCGAAAGGAAAGGGTAACTATATCTTCGGTTGACAAATGAAGAAACGGAGCTTAATTGGACTTATATGGAGAGTTGGCATGGAAAAATGCAACGTAAGAGGTCTCACTGCATCAGCAGATGGTTTTCTTCATCAGCAAATGAAGAAACGGAACTTAATTTGACCTCAGTTGGCATTGAAATGCAACGTATGAAGTCTCACTGCATCAGCAGACGGTTTTCCTTCCAAGCCCTTCAGCAACAACAGAAGCTTCTCTACACCACCTAACGTTTCTTTGTGCAGGACAAGTAGTGAATAATACCATTTTTCATAATATTTGTTAAAATTGTTTTGAAAATGGAAAAATATTGTTTTGAAAATAAATTGGACTAAATTTTGAAAATCACCGGACTTCATTTTATCAAAACTTAAGTCACTCAATCATCGACTACGGTCATCGATTGAGGGGGAGAGTGATTTAAAATAAAATATTTTCAAACGATATCTCTTCATAAAAGTCTGTTTGTATGTATTAATGCGGTGATCTAAAGATTTAATGTTATGTCATGGTATGATTTTTCTTTAGAATCAAGATCTTTCAAAATGAAATTTTTTCTGTTCTTGTTTGATTGTGAAATTGTTTTATTTTCCTTAAAGATCTCTGAAAACAATCATACCTGACACTAACAATCTTTAATGTCTTAAATTGGTCCTTATCCATCATTTTTCAAAATTAAATCTTGCCACGTCTTTCCCCTAAAATTTTCTAAATGATTTAAATCAATTGGGATCACAAATCTCAAAAGGTTTGAAATTTTTGATCGGGGGAGAGATCGTGATTTAAATCTCAAATCGGTTTTAAAGGGTGATTGTTTCAAAGCACTCCTTCCTTCGTGTATCAAACGATTTCGAAATACATAATGCACATGATTGTGGAGGAGCACTTAACCAAAAACCAGAAGAGTATTTAAACAAGGCCACATTTTCTCCCATGTTTTCTAAACCTTATTAAATCACATGGGATCCAAAATCTCAAAGGGTTTGATATTTTTGATCGGGGGAGAATTTGTGATTTAATAATGAAATTTGATAAAAGGTGATTGTTTGATTCAAAAGAGAATAAACTATCGAGGTACAAAAGCTTTTATGTTTTAACATAAAGTACCTTGATTGAGTTTTCAAATGGTTTTCTCAATAGCTTTTGTGATCGTGAATGTGCTTCAAAAGAACTCTTTCCTCTATGTGATAAAATGATTTCAAATATCCTATGCACATATTGAGGGGGAGAATTTACCAAGAAAATCAAATGGCTTTTTCTATGAAAATTGTGATCAAAGAAAATATTTCAAAGTCCTCTTGCCTCCATGTGCTAAACAATTTCTAAATCATATGCACATGTTGAGGGGGAGGTTTTTCTAAATGATCAAAACAATTAAGATACAAAATGCTTTGATTTTATATCACAAGTACCTTGATTGATTTTCCAAATGATTTTTCAATTGGTTTCGAGAAGGAATGAATTGTACCAAAAGACCGACCATTTTACTTTATGTATGGAGTTATAAGGATGGTGAGGTTAGGTATTAGTTCCCATGATCCGCCAGAGCCGGAGGGATTTACCCAGGGACAATCCACTAGATAGTGTAGAGTCCTTAGGTATGATGAAAAAAAAGGAGAAAAGTGAGATATGGGAAGAGTGCGGACTGAGATAGAGCTAGAACTGGAATAAACCCAACAAGGTTCTAGTTATGAAGTCTCGGTAAGCACTGAAGGGGTTGAAGAATGAAAAAGAATTGAATGTGAAAAGGGTGAAAAGAAATAGCCCTCCAATAATTCAACCTTAGGGCAAAAACCTGGTTCAATACATATGCTACTGGTGTTTACTAAGGTAACACTGGTATTGAAGACAAGACGTCATGGACCCAGTGACGCACTGCACTAAACTTCCCAAGCTACTCAAGTTCCTCTTAAAAGGGCTTGTTTCATTCTCACGGGGAACCTACATAATCTATCGACTTTCTCTTAGAGATTGTTGATATTGAAGAAGGAGACCCTCTCCCTAGTCTCTGGCATAGGAAACCAAAAATGCACATTTGAGTCTAGAGCTAAGAGATCATCCACAATATCTCATTAGGACACTATTCTTGAAGACTTGATGTTTCACACTATGTGGAAAGTAAGAATATATTAAGAGTCCTACGCATTATTCTTGTGGTATTTCCAGAACATCCGAGTGATATGTAAAAATATTCACAATGAAGATGGAAATCCTTCTAGAGCCAACATCAAACAAGCTCTTGGTGGGTGACATGTGAGATCTTCTCATAAGATCAAACTTGTGACAACTGGATAGAAACGATGGAGAGATTCAATCTTGAATCAACCTTGGTCCAGGAATGGAATTGACGAATGCTTTTGGAAAAACCGTTCGATGTGCAAATCTTCTTTTCTCTAGCACATTGAATGTGTATTCATATTTCAAACACAAAAAGTATCTCTGATTGAAAAAAAAATACTTTTGGAAAAACCGTTCGATGTGCGAATCTCTTCTTTTATCTAGCACATCGAATGTGTACTCTTTTCAAATACAAAAAGTATATTTGATTGAAAATTGATCTTTCTCATAAAACCTTCGTCGTATTGCAAAACGCTTTCTTCTAAGCAATACGCGATTGTTTTTCAAATCATTTTTCATTAATCAGTGAATCTCAATTCGCTGGTTCACTCACTCCGTGTTGTCTTCTTTGAGACGTTCCGGTTTGAGAACAGCTAGAACAGCTGCGAAACCCTGTCAAGGAGATTCTTCGGAATCATACCTGATCACAGGCAGTACTTGTACTGATCAACGGGGAACCGTGGGCCGTGTACCTCAATTCAACGAAAGTGATCAAAGACACTTTCGTGTGTTTTATTGCTAACTGTTGTTTGCAGGTACATTTGGACGGTTGCAGCTGATCAGAATTGAGGAGTCAATCCAAAGCCGCATGCTCACAGCATCCACACTTAATTAAAGAAATCATGACTTGTGCATATCTACAGAACCTGGCTCTGATATTTCTATACTATGTTTCTGCTACGCTGCTGCAAATATCATGAGTCAGTAAAGCTTCCGCTACTCTGATGGAAAGATGTCATGATTCAAAAGTGCGAGCATGTCGGTCCAAAAGTCACAACATCACATGAAGGCAACACAACTATGGATGATCCAGAGAGATTTGTTGTGGCTGATGATCTCAAAGAAATCTCGAAGATCATCAAAGATGTGGATCAGTCTAAGGCCTCCACTAAAAGTACAAATCAATGCGGACTTTGAAGAATCGCTACTAAAGCACAAAGATTGTGGAATTGAAGAATTGAAGTCTACGAGCTCAAGAACAAAGTCAAGAATAGAATGCTAGGATGCAAAATGTATTTCATGGGGTGACCTCCCTTAAGGGGAGATTGTTAGGAATTGGAAATTCCATATTAAAGTGTCGGTCACCCCAATTATTGTCTAGGATAAGTTAGCTCGTAGACTTGTAGTTATTTCGTTATTTAGTAGTTAATTAGTTAGTCAGTAGCGTAGAATAGTTTAGAGTAACACCGTGGAGGAAGGACGGGTCTTTACCCACTGTATGCCTGATCCACAATCCGTTAGGAGGACGTATTATGTAAAACTATAAATACCCTCTACCTCCCAAGGTACAGGGTTGGACCTTTCACTTAATCTAACCTTCTATGTTTTCTTTCACTTTCTCTCTCTAGAAAGGCTCCCATCCTCCACTTTCTCTCTCTAAAACTCTATCTTATTCGAACCATATTTGTGATTGTTTGTGTGTTTGTGAAATCCAATATGTTACAAGGTAGAAAGCCCACCCTAGACTTTCTTAAACCTTTTGGGTGTCATGTCTCTATTCTCAATACCATTGACCACTTAGGTAAGTTTGATGGAAAATATGATAGTGGATATCTGGTTGGCTACTCATTGAATAGTAAAGCCTTTAGGGTTTATAATTCTAGAACTAGAAGGATAGAGGAGAATCTGCACATAGAGTTTCTTGCGGACAAACCTAGTGTAGAGGGGCAAGGACCAACATGGCTTTTTGATATTGATATGCTAACAGAATCTATGAACTATGTGCCTGTTTCTGTGGATTCTAACATGATTACAGGAGAAAAGCAAGGTCCAGATGCAAATTCTGATGATGAGGATGACTGCATTCTATTGCCCATTTGGAATGACAACTCAGGTGGAAGCACCTCTTCAGGGGAGGCAAACAAAGCTGATGATTAGCCTCCAAAGACAAATGATTCTAATGCTGAAGGAGATGCGACCATTACAGATGAAACAGTGGTAGAACCTCAAGTGTTCAGTACAATTGTGGTTAATACTGATAAGACACAAGTTAGTACTGATGAGCCAAATTTTAGTACTGATGGTCCTCTGACTACTCCATCAGTTAATACAGAGGTTCCTGATCCCTATGGTGAAGCTGATGAGATTGATATGACCAATATAGCTTCATCTTATGTTGTTCCTGCTACACCACACAGAAGAATCAATCAAGATCATCCCTTGGAAAATATCATTGGAGATGTCAATGCTGAAAGAACTACAAGATCTAAATTTCAGCATAGTGAGACAGGATTCTTCAGTGCCATCTATGAAGAAAGAAATCATGGTGCCTCACAGACATGTCTCTTTGCCTGTTTTGTTTCCCAATTAGAACCAAAGAAAGTCTACAAAGCTCTTGAAGATGAATCATGGGTAGAAGCAATGCAAGAAGAGCTTCTCCAGTTTAAACTTCAAAATGTATGGGTTCTGGTAGATCTTCCTGATGGCAAGAGATCCATTGACACTAAATGGGTTTTCAGAAATAAAAGGGATGAAAGGAGAGTAGTAATAAGGAACAAGGCTAGACTGGTAGCTCAGGTATACACAGCATGAAGGGATTGATTATGAAGAGGTCTTTGCTCCAGTGGCAAGGATTGAGGCTATCAGACTTTTCCTGGCCTATGCATCATATAAAGACTTCACAGTATACCAGATGGATGTGAAGAGTGCTTTCCTCTATGGGAAGATTGAGGAGGAGGTGTATGTCTGTCAACCTCCTGGGTTTGAAGATCCAACCTTTCCAGACAAAGTGTACAAAGTTCAGAAGGCACTATATGGTCTGCATCAGGCCCCAAGAGCATGGTATGAAACTTTAGCCAATTATCTTTTGAGTAATGGCTTCAGAAGAGGGAAGATTGATCAGACTCTATTTATCAAGAATGTGAAGAATGATATCCTATTGGTACAAATATATGTAGATGACATTATTTTGGTTCAACCAAGCAGGATCTATGCAGAGAATTTGAGAAGTTGATGCATGACAGGTTTCAGATGAGTTCTATGGGAGAACTCACCTTCTTTCTTGGGCTAAAGGTCAAGCAGAAGACAGATGGCATATTTATCAGCCAAGATAAATATGTCAAGGATATTTTGGTAAAGTTTGGCTATGACAACACAAAGATTGCAAGTACTCCTATGGAGCATAATAAGCCACTACTTCCAGATGCTGATGGTGAAGAAGTAGATCAGCATCTCTACAGGTCCATGATTGGATCATTGATGTATTTGACTGCCTCTAGACCAGATATTATGTTTGCAGTGTATGCATGTGCAAGATTTCAAGTCTCTCTAAAGCTTTCTCACTTGCATGCAGTTAAAAGAATCTTTAGATATCTGAAAGGTCATGCCCAACATGGCCTTTGGTATCCTAAGGACTCTCCCTTTGATCTGGTAGCTTACTCTGAAAGTGATTATGTTGCGGCAAGTCTTGATAGGAAGTCAACCTCAGGAGGATGTCAGTCTCTTGGTGATAGGTTGATTTCATGGCAGTGCAAGAAGCAAAGCATTGTGGCAAACTCTACAACTGAGGCTGAGTATGTAGCTGCTGCAAGTTGTTGTGGTCAAGTTCTCTGGATTCAGAATCAGATGCTTGATTATGGGTATAATTTTATGGGCACTGTCATTTATATTGATAACAACAGTACTATATGCATTATCAAAAGTCCAGTTTTTCACTCCAAAACTAAGCATATAGAGATAAGACATCATTTTGTAAGAGACTGTAATGAAAAGAAACTTATTCAGGTTGATAGGATTGATACTGAGTTTAATGTTGCAGATCTTTTAACCAAAGCTTTTGACTTGGGAAGGTTTTAGTACTTGGTCACAAGTATTGGGATGCTTCATCCATAATATGTCTTATCTCTCTCTATTTTGTAAAGTTTTGTAAACTAGTGGTTAGTACTGATTGTTATCCAGTTAATACTGATTGTGTTAAGTTAATACGGATTGGCAAGAAAATGTCTTGGATTGTATTTTCTTGGTTTTGGACTAATTTTTCAGGTATAACACAAGCAGTATGGATATGGTTTGGTGACTAGGAGTTACAGCACATGTGGTTCTCTTTCTTATGCTCAATTTGCAACTACCACGTGATGGAACTTGCTGTAACAATGGAATGTGTGATGCCAAAGCATTATGTGGCATCTTTTACTTAAAATGAACATGAATTGATGGTTTTAGTCGGTCAGATCATTCTGCACTAACCCACTCTTTGCCATTCTATCTGTTTACAGATAGTGTGACTAGCCCAAAAGCATCTGGCTTAGAGAACAGCGAGCAAACTTGAATCCAACACTTGTGTTGGAGGCAAAAACTGCCATGAGCTAGAAACCCTGTCAGGAAGGCCTTTTTAATGGGACTATCCAGCACAGGCAGTGCTATGCACTTAAACCATTGGTTTTCACCAAACCAGAGGCTATGTGAGGCCGACCTTGATTAAGTGTCTGTCACCACACTTAATCCCTTCAAAATTGGGGTTTCAGTATTATAATTTCCAAAATATAAGATAATACTGATGGGTAAAAGTTAATATTGATGGTTATAAGTTAGTACTGATAAGCATAGTTAGTACTAATGAACTAGCCGTTAGTACTTATTCCAAAAGTCTGTTATGCAATGATTACTTTTGCCAGTAGAGTTTTTACTGTCTTTTTCCTTATAAAAGGGTTTCCTAATTGGTTTCTCTTTACTTATTACCATAAATATTTATAAGGAGGTTCAACTAAAATTCTTCAAATCTCTATAAATTGCATAACTTTCCAATTGCTTTCAGCACAATTCACTAAAGGCTTTTGCGAATAAATTGTTGGGATATGAAAGTGCTGAAGAATGTTAAAGTACTGAAGATTGACAAAGTACTGGAAAAGTCAAAGTACTGCTAAAGGAGAAGTTAAAGTACTGCTGTCGAAGTCAAAGTACTGCAAAGCTAAAGAACTGCTATATTCGTTTATGGAAAGCTTTGTTTATTCTAGAATATTCTTTGTTTAGATTACTTGTCGTACAAGGATACAAATTATAAACCGACTAGGGTTATCCTTAAGCCTATAAAAGGACCTCTAGATTGGCATTAGAAGTAAGAGTTTTAGAATCCTAAAGTACGATTATTATTAGACTTTTAGAGTTGTTAAAAAGTCTGCATAACAAGCAGATCTAGAGTTATTAATAAAAGTTAAAGTTATATTCTTCTTAGATTTGTTAAGTAAATTCCGCGTACTTAATAAAGATTACTCAGTGTTTCATTGTTAATAACTTAGGATTTTTCCGAAGTTATTAAACCCTTAACAAGCTATTTAAGTTAGTTTGGTTAGAGTACATCGATCCAACAAGTGGTATCAGAGCTTGTGTGGAAACTCTGACTAAGAAGAAACCCTAAAACCTAGTTTAATAACAAAAAACTAAAGATGTCGACTGAAGCTGTTCCACCACCATCCATCACTTCACTAAGGATACCTATCATCAAGAAGGGAGCGTACGACCTATGGAGCATGAAGATGAGGCAGTACATTGCAATTACAGACCATGCACTATGGAATTTAATTGTCAATGGAAATGAAGAAGTTCCAGAACCTATTGATGTTCCTGGACAACCCAAAGCACATAAGGCAGTCTTACCTGCAGCAACAATAAGGAATCAAGAGAAGGCACTCAACATTCTCTTGTCTGCCATTCCAGATGGTCATCTACTCAAGTTCCATGATGCTAAAGATGCAAAGCAACTCTAGGCTGCTCTCAAGACAAGGTTTGGAGGTAATGATGCTTCCAAGAAGATGCACAGAAATCTATTGAAGCAGCAATTTGAAACATTCACTGTTGGAGAAAGAGGATGCCTTGATGCTGCTTATGACAGATTCTAAAACCTTCTCAGTATGTTGGAGCTATACAGAGCAGAGGTCTCAGCTGAAGATGCTAATCTTAAGTTCTTAAGGAGTTTTCCATCGACATGGCATGTGATAGCTACAATGATCAGAGGACAACCTGGTTTGGATGTTATGGACTTTGATGATCTCTACAATCATCTGAAGGTGTATAAGCATGAGATGAATGGCCAAACCAGTTCCAAATCTCACAGTATTGCCTTTTTGTCATCTGAAAAGAGGGGCAATACTTCCACCAAAAGTACTGCTTCTCCTACTCAAAGTACTGTTGCTCAAAGTACTGTTGCCTATTCTACCCCCACTGCTCCGCAAGCCCCACCAACCATCCACTCAGATGAAATTGTATGCTCTTTCTTTGCACAGCAAGCTTCTCTACATGTCACTTATGAAGAAGATCTCTCACAGATTGAAGAGGATGCTCTTGAAGAAATTGATATCAGGTGGCAAGTTGCTATGATCACTACAAGGATAAAGAAGTTTATGAAGAAGACGGGAAGAGGCATTGACTTCAAGCAAAACAAGGAATCACTTTTGACAAATCCAAGATTGAATGCTTCAATTGTCAAAAGACTGGACATTTTGCAAGGGAGTGCAGGTTTGCTAAATATCAAGCAAACAGGATAACTGAGAAACCAAAGCTAGAGCTTAAAGAAATTCCTATTACTGAAACAAAAGCTTTGGTTGCTCAAGAGAATTTATTACAGGTTGACTGGAGTGCTGAGTTTGATGATGAACCAGTAACCTACTGTATGGTAGTTGTGGAGGATTTTGTGGAAGAGTTTGACTGGAGCACAGCTTTCGATGAGGAACCTGGACATGCTGCTATGGATTATAAAGATGGTTATGGAAACTTTGACTGGAGCATGGAGAGTGAAGATGATCCTGTTCTACTTGCTATGATGGCTACTTCACCAAGCTCAACCCCTATCTCTGAGGTATGCTCAAACTGTCATGACTTTTATCAAAAAGTACTTAATAGTTATGTGATTGAAAGAGATAACTGTATAAAAGCTAGGTCTGAGGTAGCAGGTTATCAAATAACCTTAGAGTCTATGGAAGCAAAAATTATAACACATGAAAATAATGAAATGGCTTGGGCAGAAAAATATGAACAACAGGATTATCAGTTAAAATTAAGTGAATGGAAGTTAAATTGTAAGATTTCTGAAATTGAGACTAAGGAGAGAGATGAATTGTTAGCAAAGTTTGATGCCTGGAAAGAATCTGGTCTTTCTCATGTTTCTTATGTTTAAAAACAAAGAAGAGCTTACAATAGGACTGGTCTAGGTTTTGGTATGGATTTCAGTAGTGTAGAAGAAAACCCACCTAGTGATAAGGATGACCTTGATTTTGAGGATATAACCACTAGTGATGATGAGCTTATTAACTATGTTGACACAACTAGTAATGAGGAATCATTTAGTGAACCACCTCCAGAATATAAGAAAGACAAGGGTTATCATGCTGTCCCACATCCCACTGGTAGTCATCAACCCATAAGACCTGATGTTTCTCGTTTTGGTGTAGACAACCTAGAATTTAGAAAGAAGCTTATTGGTCAATCTAGGTCTGAAACCCAACAGGAAACAGTTGAGACACCTAAGGTAGATGATGCTAAAATTCAAGCAGTACTTTCACCTCAAAGTACTGCTACACCTCCAAGTACTGCTACACCTTCAGCAGTACCTTTAAGAAAACCTTTTCACAATCATACTAAACCTTTTTGGGATAATTTTGGTCAAAACAGTTTTAATCATTCACCTAGAAATCAGGATAGGTTTGGTAATACACATAGAAGAAGAAATTTTGGAATTACAGAACAAAAACTCTGTTTTGTTTGTTTTAGTCCTGATCATTTGATTAAGGACTGTGACTTACATTCAGAATACCTAAGTAAGTTCCCTAAGAACAGACCTGTCAACCAAAAACCAAGGGAGAGCAGACTAGCTTGGAACCATTCACATAGGGTTAACCATAGAAACTTCTCACCAGACTATAGGCACCCTCACCAGAGAAGACCTTTTTCAAAACCTACAGTACCTTCAAACACTTTCCAAGGTACTGTTAAGCAAAATACAGTACTTTCTCAAAGTACTGCTCAGTTTTCACCAACACCTCTTGGAATAGGAGCCCTAGGAGATCTAATTACTATCAATATAGAAGGCGTTACAACTCCAAGAAAGTAGCTAGATCAAGGGACTCTACAGCAGAAGTTAAAACTAAATGGGTTAAGAAGGAAAGTACTGATGATGAACAAACAGTACTTTCAACAAGTACTGGTGAAACAGAGATTTTTGATAAAGATGATTTTGTGGTAAAAGAAAAGGAGATTTTTGTTGAAAAAGAAAGTTTTTCAGATAATCCACCACAAGTTTTAAAACAAAAGATAATGCTTGATTCTGTCTACAAAAACTGTGAAGATTACATACTCAAAGAATTTGAGTATGTTACTCCACAAGGGGAACACAAGTCAGTAATGGCTTGGGTTCCTAAAAGACACTAACTTTTGTATCTTTGTGCAGGGCAACCCAGAAGAGGAGCTTAAAGATCATCTTATTGTGGATAGTGGTTGCTCTAGAAGTATGACAGGAGACAAGGAGATTCTGTCAGATTTTAGATCTATTTGTGGAGGAAGAGTTGCATTTGGGAATGATCCTAATGGAGGAAGAATCACTGGAAAAGGAACCATCAAAACAGGGAGCATAGATTTTGAGAATGTTAGATATGTGAAGGAGCTCAAGTTCAATCTTTTTCAGTATCACAAATCTGTGATAAAAGGCACCCTGTGTTATTCACTGACACAGAATGTCTCATCCTTTCCCCTGAATTCAAGCCTGTTAATGATAACTTGGTAGTTCTTAGAGTACCAAGAACCAATGATGTGTACAGTCTGGATATGAAGAGTCTTCACTCTTCTGGGAGAGCTACATGTTTAGTGGCAAAAGCAACATCTGAAGAAGCACATCAGTGTTATAGACGATTGGGCCATGTAAATTTCAAGAATATCAACAAACTGGTCAAAGGGAATTTAGTTAGAGGTTTACCTTCAAAGACTTACAAGAATGATCACTCCTGTTTGGCGTGCAAGAAGGGTAAACAACACAAAGCTTCATGCAAGAAGCTTGAGGAAAGGATTATAAGAGAACCTTTGGAGCTGTTACATATGGATTTATTTGGACCTGTTTCAATTGCAAGCCTAAACAAGAAAAAGTACTGCTTGGTTGTGACAGATGATTGCAGTAGATTCAGTTGGGTATTTTTCTTATGATTTAAAGATGATACTTTTGATGCTATTCATAATCTCATAATAGCACTTGAAAACCAACTGAGACTCAAGGTTCGAGGTATTAGATGTGATAATGGGACTGAATTCAAGAACAAGCTTATGGATGAGTTTTGTGCCAACAAAGGGATCAAGAGGGAGTTCAGCATTGCAAGAACACCACAACAAAATGGTGTTGCAGAGAGAAAGAATAGGACTTTGATTGAAGCAGCCAGAACAATGCTTGCAGATTCACTTTTACCTATTCAATTCTAGGCTGAAGCTGTAAGTACTGCTTGCTATGTACTTAACAGAGTATCAGTCACAAAACCTCAGATGAAGACACCTTACGAGTTGCTGATGGGAATTAAACCCAACATACGATTTCTGAAGCCTTTTGGATGCCCTCTCACTATTCTCAACACCATCGATAATTTGGGCAAATTTGATGGCAAGTCAGAAGAAGGTTATCTATTAGGGTACTGTACCAACAGCAAAGGCTTTAGAGTGTACAACAAAGTCACTAAGAAGGTTCAAGATTGTCTTCATGTTGAATTTTTAGAAGATCAATAAAATCAGAAGGGTAAAGGTCCTGATTGGATGTTTGATCTTGAAGTTTTGACTCCTTCTATGAACTATGTACCTGTTAGAGAAGAAAATCAACCTGTACACAATGGAGAAGATTTACAGTATGTTGTTCATGGAGTCCATATTAGACCTGATGTTGTTCCTGATGAAGAACCACTACCTGTTGAACCAAAGAAAAGTATTGATGCACCAAAATCCTCATTGTATGCTGAGGATCAATCTATTCAAGATGAACTAAATCAGATGCTTTTTCAAGATGTTTTAGCACATTCTTATAATGATGAACAGAGAAGAGCTTATGAGGAAGCAAAGAAAAAGACAAAGACTGCGGAGTTCACTCACAGTACTTTTGTTGACAGTACTTTCAATCAAAGTACTGCTGCACCTAATAACAGCACTTTGGATGATTTGGATGATCCAACCATGCATGGATTAGAAGATACTGATGATGAGTTAGAAGATGAAGGTATTTTCACAAATTCCACTGAAGGTGCTGATTACACAAACCTGGATGATGATTATGAAGTTCCACAGACTCCTACCTTAAAAGTTCATAAAGATCATCCTAATGGTCAAATCATTGGACCTTCTTCTCATGGAGTGCTTACAAGAAACAAAGCTAAGGGTTTTTCTACACCTCACAATGCTTTACTTAGCTTTGTTTATAAACAAAACAGGCTGAATCACAAGGATCATCAAACATGCCTGTTCACTTGCTTTATCTCTCAAGAAGAACCCAAGAATATAGCTCAGGCATTAACTAAGGAGAGTTGGGTTGAAGCTATGCAGGAAGAACTTCTTCAATTTAAACTTCAAGAAGTTTGGGTACTATGTGATCTACCTGATGGAAAGAAGGTAATTGGTACAAGATGGGTGTTCAGAGTCAAGAGAGATGAAAGAGGGAATGTCATCAAGAATAAGGCAAGGTTAGTTGCACAAGGCTACAGACAAGAAGAAGGAGTGGATTATGATGAAGTATTTGCTCCAGTAGCAAGGATTGAAGTAATTCGAATCTTCCTTGCTTTTGCATCCCATATGGGATTTCAGGTTTATCAGATGGATGTAAAGAGTGCCTTTTTATATGGCAAGATTACAGAGGAGGTATATGTCAAACAGCCTCCTGGTTTTGAAGATCTTACACACCCAAACAAAGTCTACAAAGTGGTTAAGGCTCTTTATGGCCTTCATCAAGCTCCTAGAGCTTGGTATGAAAGGCTCTCTACCTTCTTATTGCAACATGGTTACAGGAGAGGAGCTATAGACAAGACTTTGTTTATCAAGAGAGACAAGAAGGATATCATGTTGGTTCAAGTATATGTTGATGATATCATATTTGGAGCTACCAAACAGTCCATGGTCAAGGAGTTTGAGCAGCTGATGCAGAATGAATTTCAATCAATGGGTGTGTTAACTTTCTTTTTGGGACTTAAAGTTAAGCAGTCAAAGGAGGGTATTTTTATCAGTCAAGACAAGTATGTATCTGACATACTTAAGAAGTTCAATTTTGATGCTATGAAGCCAGTAACTACACCTATCAAGTCTATCAACTCACTGGGAAAAGATGAAGATGGACAACCTGTTGAAGTCAAGTTATACAGATCAATGATTAGTTGTCTTATGTATCTCACTGCATCTAGGCCTGATATCATGTTTGCTGTTTGTTTATGTGCAATATATCAAGTCTCACCAAAGGTCTCTCATCTGAATGCAGTAAACAGAATTTTCAGTTATTTGAAACAACAACCTAAGTTAGGGTTGTGGTATCCAAAGGATTCACCTTTTCACTTGGAAGCTTTTTAAGATAGTGATTATGCAGGTGACAATTATGACAGAAGATCAACCACTGGAGGATGCCAATATCTTGGACGAAGATTAGTCTCATGGCAGTGTAAGAAGTAAACAATTACAGCAACATCCTCTACTGAAGCAGAATATGTGGCTGCTACAAGCTGTTGTGGACAAGTTTTGTGGATGCAGAATCAACTATTGGACTATGGGTTCAATTTCAAGAATACTCCTATCAATATTGATAATGAGAGTACCATTTGCATTGTGAAGAACCCAGTTTATCACTCCAAGACCAAGCATATTCAGATTAGGCATCACTTCATCAGAGATTGTTATGAGCACAGGCTCATTAATGTGGTCAAGGTTCACACGGATGATAATGTAGCTGACTTACTCACCAAAGGCTTTGATGTTTCAAGATTCAATCACTTGGTGGTAAGCATTGGCATGATTAATTACTAAGCTACATTTGAGGGGAGGACTATTTAGTGTAAGTATAGTCCTATGCATTGTTTGAGGGGAGGATATTCATGCTTATCTGTTGTATTTGCTATTGAAAAGAGGAGAATGGGAAAGTACTGCTTTTTGGTTTTATGAAAGTACTGCTTGGAAAGTACTACTTTTTGAAAGTACTGCACACGTGTCATATCAAAGTACTGTTCCAACGGTAATATTGAGGGGTAACTACTACTAACGGTAACTTTGTTATTAAAGGATGTGATTTTTTAAATCTCACCTATAAATACTACTCTCCGAATTTCCCTCTCATATTGCTACCTTATAATCTTTTCCATATTTCTCTCTCTTTCACCCATATTCTTCGTCATATCACTTTCTGTGTTCACATATCCTCAATGGCAAATCGTAATACAGTTTCAAAACACAACATGGTGGCGAATTTAGAAAAGACTGAAGCTAATGTGATCTTTCATGATATCATTGATTTTCTCACTGGGTCTCCGATTAGTTATGCACTTTTATTGGAACCGGATATCATTGAGCCATGGATTCAACAATTTTGGGCAACTGCTAGGGTTCATATGGAGAATGAAGATTCGTATATTCAAGCTACAGTTGCTGGGAAGATTGTGAAGGTTACTGAAGCCTCAATTCGTGAAGATTTATTATTTAATGATGAAGTAGGGGCTGTTCGTTTTGATAAGCAATTGATTTGGGATACATTCAGCAACATTAGATATGAAGGGTCCTTAACTGCACAAACTTTCAAGAAACCCTTATTCAGTCCACACTGGAAGTATTTAGTTCATGTATTGCTTCATTGTATTAGTGCTAAAAGTACATCATGGGAGCAATTTGGTTCAAACATAGCATCTGCTATAGTGGGATTAGCTACAGATCGAGTTTTCAATTTTTCAAGGCTAATTCTTGATGGAATGTTATCTCATATTTCAAATGGTTCAAAATGGTTGATGTGTCCAAGGTTTATTCAAGTGTTCTTGAATAAGCAACTTACTGATGTGCCAAAGCCTACAAGTCTTTTACCTGTTGTGGTGCAACCAGCCAAGATTTTCACTTTCATGGCTAGGAAGAGTGATTTATTCACTGGAAGGAACACTCCATTGACTACTTCAATGATGGAGATTGTTCAAGCTATTAGAGATGAGGCTGAAGATAGTGATGAAACAGAAGGTACTGCTTCTGAAGGTACTGCTACTCAAGGTACTGCTACTCAAGGTACTGCTTCTGAAGGTACTGCTTCTCAAGAGACTGCATCTCAAGGTATTGCTTCACTGGTTACTGATGTTAATGAAGGTACTGCAGTTTCTCCCACCTCATCCCACCATACTACATCTCCTATTCAGACACCAGAACAAGATGTTCATGTTTTCTCATCATCTTCTGGAAGAGATAATGTTCCTATACCCCCTGAAAGATTAGTGTTAGATAATTATATTCTGACAAGGGCGGTCGTCAGATTGCAGAAATCTTTTGATAAACAGGCTACTCAGATTAAGAAGTTGAAGCTTAAGTTTAGAAGATTAAAGAATTTTGTATGGCCATTGGTTACACATCACAGGTTATGGGTCAAATCTGAAAAGAAGAAGCGAAGGCATTTAAAGAAGACCACCAAAGGCAAAAAGGTTCAACAGCATTCTTCTGTCCAATTGGGGAGGAATTTAGAAGAAGAGAATTTGAAAGAAGATGCTGAATTTCATAAAGAAAAGGATAATGAACCTCAAGGTACTGAAGAGCATGTCAATATTCAAAGTACTGAGCCTGAAGGAACTGATGTTAAAAGTATCGATGATCAAGGTACTGCTGATCAAAGTACTGGCTTTCATGAAACATCTCAACAAGAATTAATTACACCAAGGGTGTTAGATTTTGAAGAAGAAGCTGGTCCTTCAATAATTCAACAAGAAGAAGAAGTTGGTCCTTCAACAATTCCACAAGAAGAAGAAGCTGAAACACTCAAACCTATACATACTGCAAGTGATGATGAAACCATTGCTGAGATTTTGCATGATTTATCAAAGCCAAAGGGTGTTAGCATTCCAGGAATACAAGAAGAACAACCAAGAGCTTCTCAATCTACTATAGATCCTAAGGATAAAGGAAAAGGTAAATTGGTAGAGACAAAGAAGAAAAAGAAACCTACTTTAGCACAGATAAGGGCTGCTCAAGTTGCTATTAATGAGGAAGCAGCTAGAAAGATACAAGCTGAATTAAATGCTGAAGTTGTTAATGAAGAGGCTATGAATGAAGAAGCAGCTAGGAAATTGCAAGAAGAATTAAATGCTGAAGCTGCTGTATCATTGAAGTCACCTATTCCTGTTTCTGCTCTACCAAGAAGACCAAATCTTGCTAAACAAAGAAATGCAATGATGGCATATTTGAAAGGTCAAGGGTATATTGGATTGAATAAGTTAAATTATGTTGAGATGAAAGGTTTGTATGAAGCTGTTAGAGAAGATTATCATAAACAAATTAAAGACTATAAAGATGATGATGCTCAGAAAGAAGATGAAAGAAAAGAAAGTTTAAAAAGAAAAAGATCAACTGAAGTTGAAGACACACAGCCATCAAAGAAAGTTGAGTTAAGATCTGATACTAATGATGAACTAAGGAATTACTTAAGAATAGTGGAATTTGAGTATTCTAAAGATGATGCTGAAATGAAGATGAAAAAATCTCCAATAACTACTTTTGAAGTTGTAGAATTAAAGGATGGAAGTTATCTGATGTTTCACAGAGAAGATGAAAGCTTCAGAGTGTTCAACATGCTATGGGATCTATTGCACATAATAGATAGGGTGGATTTATTTCATTTATATCATTTGGTGCGAGATTATTTTGAACATAATCCATCAGAAGGATTTGGTTTAGTCTTGCTTGGGGATCTCACAACTATTTAGGAAACTGAAGAACAAAGCACTGCTGAGATTTGGAAGAACCAAGAAGATTGGGAGATTATCAGCTGGAGATTCTTTGAAGAATCTGGAGTACATGTTCTAGAGTTAGAAGATAGGACTATGATTCACATGTTAGCAGATAGAAGATATCCACTTACAGCAGATCTTATGAGAAGAATGCTAGAGCATGGAATGGAAGTTGAAGAAGACAATGAAATTGCTCTTATGGTCATCAAATTATTTATCAGATGGACTACTATGGCTGATGATGATGAATAACTGGTATGAATTTTAATTGAATAAATTTTTGATATATCAGTACTTTATTCAAAGTACTGCTGATCAAACAGTACTTTCATCAAAGTACTGCTTGCAGCTTTAAACCAGTTAATGATTTTGAAAAACTTTTGTTAAGTGACAAATATTTTGAAACAACGGTTAAAAGAAATAAATGGTTTTTTGAGATGGTAACACCAATAGGTTATCAATCCACCATGGTTACAAAAGGATTGGCTAATCCATGAGCAAACAGCTCGGGTAAAGATATCTCAAATCCGTTTTATAGTTGACAACTTGCTAATAAGTTGGATGGTAATCTACTCACCATATCAGTAAATGTGAAGAGTTGGCTAGCCCAAAAGAAAATGGCTTGTGGTAAAGGCTATGGAAAAACCATTATTTGGTAATTAGTTCACCATAGATAAAAGAACTAACTAGTCCAAAAGGGTATAGCTTTTGGTAAAGACAAATCAAATCTGTTGATAGCTGATGATTTGCTAAAAATCATATGGTTATCAATGTACCATGATCTTACACATCAAAACATTTGGCTACTTCAGAGTTAATGGCTTTGGTAAAGAGACATCAAATCCATTAAATTTTCAATGATTCACCTCTCACAGGAGTTTACACACCTGGATGTGATGAGAATAGACTGAAACTTAAAACTGAATTAATGTACAAACTGTCTTATGTTGCTGAAAAGATGGAGCTTGCTGAATTTTGCTGAAAAGAGATTATTGATCAAGGATGCTGTAAAGAATAAATTCTAAAAAAAATACTTTGATAATGATGGTATAAGCACAGAGTCTACAAAGATACAATCCAAAGACAAAGAGACAATCTTTCCTTAAAGATGGAGTTGTTAAAAATAAGTTTACAAAGGAACTTGAAGTCAAGCAAGTAGAATTCAAGTTAGGGGAGGATCGTTGGGATATGAAAGTGCTGAAGAATGTTAAAGTACTAAAGATTGACAAAGTACTGGAAAAGTCAAAGTACTGCTAAAGGAGAAGTCAAAGTACTGCTGTCGAAGTCAAAGTACTGCCAAGCTAAAGAACTGCTATATTCGTTTATGGAAAGCTTTGTTTATTCTAGAATATTCTTTGTTTAGATTACTTGTCGTACAAGGATACAAATTGTAAACCGACTAGGGTTATCCTTAAGCCTATAAAAGGACCCCTAGATTGGCATTAGAAGTAAGAGTTTTAGAATCCTAAAGTACGATTATTATTAGAGTTTTAGAGTTGTTAAAAAGTCTGCATAACAAGCAGATCTAGAGTTATTAATAAAAGTTAAAGTTATATTCTTCTTAGATTTGTTAAGTAAATTCCGCGTACTTAATAAAGATTACTCAGTGTTTCATTGTTAATAACTTAGGATTTATCCGAAGTTATTAAACCCTTAAAAAGCTATTTAAGTTAGTTTGGTTAAAGTACATCGATCCAACATAAATCCCACCTTACTAACCCTTATTATAATTATTCATGGCTCCGCTTACTTTTGTCGATAAGCACAACATGGTGGCGTGCTTGGAATTGCTAGAAGTTCATGATGAATTTAGTGAGATAGTAGCCTTTCTAAACCGAAGCAGCATTAGGTTTGCTTTACTCTTAAACCCTACTATCTTATGTACCCCTGTCAGGAAGTTTTGGCAAACTGCAATTGCCTCAACAACTAAGGAAGGGGTACAACAGTTAATTGGTATAGTGGATGGCACTCAAATTGTTATTACTGAAGCCTCTCTAAGAGAACATCTTCATCTTAGAGATGCTGAAGGTATTAACACTTTGCCAGGCACTGAAATTTTTGAACAACTCTCATTGATGGGGTATAGACATGATGACACTTTCAATTTTCACAAAAGTCAGTTTTCCCCACAATGGAGATTTCTAATCCATACCCTCCTACACTGCTTGAGTCACAAAAGGACTGGCTGGGATGCTTTCCCCACAAATATAGCCATAGCCTTGATCTGCCTTGCAACAGGCAGGGTGTTCAATTTTTCCAACTATATTTTTGAGGGTATGATCAAAAATGCAGTCAGCAAAACCAAGTTTCTGATGTATCCCAGGTTTATACAAGTATTTTTGGATCTTCAGAAACAAAACCTACAACCTCACAAAAATATTTATCCTTCAAAACTACTCACAGCCAAAGTGTTTTCCAATATGTCAAGGGCTGTGGTAGGCTATAATGGGGTTGTAGTGCCTTTATTTGCTAACATGCTCATTGCAGAGGGTGAAGGAGCATCAAGCAAAGGTGGCTCCCAACACACACCCACAGATCCTGAACAACCTCACAATCAACCACTTTCATCAACAAGTAGGCAATCCAGACAAGGGAGTGGGAATGCTCAGACCCATTATCCTCCTCTAATTGAAGCAGATGAGCCTATCTCAGGTGATGGAGCAGATAGAGTGGTAAGGGCTGCCACTACTCAACCAGGCTTAGAAGCTGGTGAGGATAGTGGTAACATCCATAAGACCCAATCCATGCCAACACCTAGTGAGCATTCCTCATAGGGTGGACCCAGGCACAGGCTAAAAGGGGGGGTGTATCTGCTCAGGCTAGGCCTGGGAGTGCATCTCAAATGCCCAGTGACCCACCTCTCTCAGCAGGTAACACAGCTGGAAGTGGTGAGGGCAGCTTGACACTTAATGAAATGACGGATTTGTACAGGTTTCTATGCAGAAAGGTTAACACACTGGAGATTGCTCTGGATAAACACAAGAAAGCTGCTGCAAAGGTTCATACCAGGATGCTCTTAAAGATGAAAAGGCTAGCACATCAAGTCCAGCTTCTTTCCAAGCCTACTACAGAAGCATCTCCAGTTACCACATCACTCAAAAGGAAGGCCAAGTTCAGAGTCTCTAGCACTTCAACAGAGAATTCTACTAAATAGGGGAGAAGTTCTGACATTCAGAGTAGAAGAGAATTTGGTCAGTGGCAAGGTGGTTCAACTTTTCAGAGCCCTTTCCTTGATGAAGAAGAAGAAGTTCAGATCATCACACATGCAGAAGAAGTACTTAGTACTCCTACATGCACTATCAGTACTATCCCAGTTAGTACTGTTAGTGTTGTAGTTAACACTGATAGTACTATAGTTAGTACTCCTGGTGTTCTTCAATCAGTACCAAGTCCAATTTTTCAAGTAGCTGTTGAACTACAACAAGCCACAACAACAGAGGCCACCATCATCACTACCACTCCACATGAAGATAGTGATGAAGAAGATAGAGAGAAACATGCAGTCTTGGGACTTCAGAGATTGAAGAAATCAGTCCCTATCTCTCCAACTTACAAGAAGCCTCATGTTCTGTATCTGAGAAAGAAAACCAAGTCAGCAGCAACTAAGCCCAAAGAAAAAGGAGTCACTTTCAGAGAAGGAAGTGCTTCACCATCACCAACTTTCTCAGCTCCAAAAATAGATCCCAAAGACAAGGGCAAAGGTATATTGGTAGACGTTCCAAAGAAGAAGAAGGAGATTGAAAGATTGAATGAAGAAGCAGCAAGGAGAATAGCAGCAGAATGGGTAGAGGAAGAACTACAGAAAGAAGCTACAGAAAAAGAAAAGAAAAAGATGGCTAAACTAGATGAAGACTGGCAAACATGGGATGACATGAGAGCCAAGGTAGAAGCAACTCATGAGGTACAAAAGAAGCTGCGACAAGATAAGAGTACAAGTGTTAATGAAGCATCTCGGCTATTCAGTGAGATCTTGGTCAGAAGACAGAGTCAATTTAGACAGCAAAGGGAAATTGAAAAGGCTTCAAGACCTCCAAACAAAAGTCAGCAAAAGATGTATCTCTGCAAATACATCAAATATCAAGGTGAAGACAGGAGAACCTTGAAGCAGCTAAATCAACTGGCTTGGGAAACTCTTCAAAGGCTTGTTGACAGAGTTCAAAGAAGCATTCTTAACTTCAGGCCTATGCATGAAGATGACTTTCAAGGAAGATCACAACCCATTGGAAGTTACAAGAGACCATCAGAAGAAGGAGCTTCTTTAACTGCACCCAAAAGATTGAAAGCATCTGATGATGAAGGTGGACTAACTAAAGAAGATCTCAACCAGATGATGTTGATTGATGCCCCAGAAGATGCATTGTATTCAGAGCCCATCAATACCAGATACCCCTTTATCAATTGGGATATGTATATTGAAGATCGAAAGAGGCATTGGAGGATAAACAGAGCAGGTGGTAGAACAAGTGCTTATTTGTATCTAGTGGATCTGTTTGCATCTATTGACAGGGAGGACCTACTCAAGCTTTGGGAGTTAGTCAAAGAAAGGTTAAAGAATAGAGATCCAGACAATGATAAAGATCTGGAGTTACTTTATGAGCTTCAAAATATATTTGAACCTGATCCAGCTGGAGAACAATGGAAGTATCAACCTGGAGAGGAAGCACTGACTTGGACATTGCTTGATTCATGTGGAAGCACTTTGTCACAACATGCAATGGAACAGATATTTACATGCTGGTTGAAAGAACCTATAATATTGCATTAGGGACTCTCCTTGAAATGCTGGCAGCTGAGCTAAGGATGGGTAATGCAGTAGACATGGCTAAGGAGTTGCTGATAAAGATATTTGATCAGGCAGGAAGACCTAGCAGAAAGTGAGTTTGGAAGAATCCTCAAAGACTGAAGAAAACTTGTGATTCTGAAACCTAATCACGAGTTTAGGGAAGGATTGTTGGGAAATTCGCTTTTGGGAGTTAATACTTATAGTAGTAAAGTTAGTACTGATAGCATTGTCTGATAAGTATTAACTAGTTAGTACTGAATAGTGAAAATATTAGTACTGATAGTATTAAATTTGTATTGTTCTAAGTAAGGAATGTCGTGTATGGTTTGTAACAGCATATCTTCTATTCCAATAGAAGATATGATATACTTATTGCATAGTTATCTCTGTAAGGGATCTCCTTAGTGTATAAAAGGAGATCCTAGCTAGGTTAAACATATATCTCATATTCTAGCCGTCTTAAGAAGATCTTCAAGGTTGTAAACCCTAGTACTAGGAGAGTACTCGTATTATTGCTTAATAATATTGAAGTTGTTAGTGTTACATTGTGTTTACATTAATCTTCTAAAGTACATTCAAGTAGATTTCGCATACTTGTGTGTATCTACAACAAAGTTTCTCATTGTTGTTTTGGAACCATCCAAGGCAACTAACACGTTTACAAGCTAAGTGTTCTTTATCCAAGGTTTGGGAATCCACAGATTACGGCGTAACTCCCCCTAAAGACTACGACGTAACTTATTAGGTCAAATGAGGTTCCACGCCGCTGTTAACTACGCCGTAACTATTTCACTAACTATGGCGTAACCAAGTAATATTAAAGATACGGCGTAACCACTTATAAGGTTACGCCGTAACCAGCATATCTAGTGCAAATTATGAAGGAATTGAAGATTACGGCGTAACTCTTATATTAGTTACGCCGTAACCCAGATCTGGCCTATAATAACCCCACGATTTCCAGCATTTCAAATCATCTCATTCCACACACCACAACCAAAGAACGTGGAAAGAAGCCAAAGGCAGGTCTAGAGGAGCATACGGAGCTGTCTCCAAGGGAGAAATCACTCCCCTACGATAAGCATTAGCATTTTATCTTTTCTTTACTTTCGATTCATGTATTTTGTAACTTTGAATATAGAATTGATTTGTATGGTTAATATGAGCGGCTAAGCACCTGTTGGTGCTGGCCTAGTTATGATTCCTTAATTGTTTTGTTTGTGTTTACATTACTTCAGTATAACTATTTCTAAGTGTATGCATGTATAGTTTATTGGTAGCTACCCTTGTTTTGGTAGTTTTGAATGGCGTAGTTGCTTAGGAGATATGACCAACTGACCCTAAGTGAGTAGACTGAGACGGGAAGGGTAAGATATGACTAACTGACGACTCTTTCTACTTGTGTGATTTGACCAACTGATCACCTACCGTTTGGATGAACTTAAGAATTAGGGGGTGAGTGTTTAAGTTGCTAACGCCCGGGCACTCACTATTATAAATCTAGCATGTAGCGGTACTTAATGACTTGGCTTAGGGGACCAGGAACAACTGGACTTATGAAGGGACACCTGACTTCTCTAGTGGTGGCATCTTTGCTGATAGGTTAGGGCGAATTGACCAAATGTTGTCCTCTTGAATTTGACCCCACCTGAAGTAATTGGAAGTAAGTAGACGTAGACATTACTAGCTAGAAGGATTAAGTAGGTTAGCACCACTCTCCTCTATTGATTACACCTTTGCCTTTTATCTGCTTTTATCTGCTTTAGTAGTTAATAAATTAATTCCTTATCGAAATCATATTAAATCTGTGACACCTAGACTTAGTAATAATCCATCACACATAGCTCTTGGGACGACCTCGGTTTTACCGAATACTAAACTACACACGACCGGGTACACTGCCCGTTAGTGCATTAGGGTAGACCATAGGTATAACGAGACAATATAAATATTAAAACCTGGTCAGTAAAACCTGAATCAAGTTTTTGGTGTTGCTGTCGGGGAGTTATATTAGGATTGCTATTAAGTCTCTCATTTTCATTTTGTTTTAAAAAATTTTATATTTCTCACGATCATTATTCAAGTTTTCAGGTACCATGGAAGTTGTTAACATTGATGACCTCACTCTTGAGGAATATTTAGCATTAACAAGGGAAGAACAAGGACCAGGGATTGTTAGGCCGGCTATCGCAGAAGACGCTCAATTCGAAATCAAACCTCAATTCATGAGGGAATTACGTGCAAATCCCTTTTCTGGAAGCATCACCGATGATGCCCATGAACATATAGACAACACAGAATACATTGTCAGCCTATTCAAAATTCCCAGAGTCTCAAACGATGCTGTCATGTTACGAGTATTCCCTATTTCTCTTACGAGAGCTGCTAAAAGATGGGTTGATCGATTACCTGCCGGAACAGTGAACACCTGGCCTATCCTAAAAAAGTAATTCATTCAGAGATACTGTCCTCCATCAAATACTGCTAAGAAATTAGAAGAAATCCATAACTTCAAGCAAGAGGGTGATGAAACGTTATACCAAGCTTGGGAAAGATATAACGAATTATTATACAAATGCCCAACTCATGACCTCAACAGCTAACAAAAGGTGAACGTCTTCTACAAAGGTCTGAACATCTCCTCAAGGCAAATGATCGATTCTCAGGGGCTGATTCCTGGTATGACGCCCACTTTGGCTTTAGAAACTATTCAAAAGATGGCAGACCACTCTCACAAATGGCACAATGGAGGGAGCAACCGAAGTAAGAATGGAGATATGGAAGGTCTTGCAGCAATAAACAACAAATTAGAAAGTCTCGGAAGAGACATGAAGAAGCTCAAGGAAAATGTGCATTCCATTCAAGTAGAGCGAAATGAAACTCCATCTAGTAAGGAATGTTCCTCCAACGAGGAAGTTAAAAGGATCAGAGAAGTTGAATATGGAAGTGAGAACCCTTTCAACAATTATAACGGGCCTAGATATCGAGAAAAATCCCCAGGATTCTACACAAGAATCAACAACAATCCTCCCAGACCAAGCCTTGAAGAAATAATGCATAGGCACATCGAAGAATCTACAAAAAAAGGGAGATAAACTCAAGGAATAGATGGTCAAGGTGAAAAAAGACACCAATATGAACCTGCGAAACCAAGATGCTGCAATTAAAAATCTCGAAACACAAGTTGGGCAATTAGCTAAAAACCTTGAGACGAATAATGCTAAATCTATTGCCTGCAAAACCATATTTGTGCAAGATAAAGCAAAGAAAGAGCAGTGCACATCCTCTATCACTAATAATCTGTCCGGGATTAACTACCTAAGAGAAGATGATAAATCAGAAGACGACGAGGTCCTGCCAAGCCAACTTCCTGAGAAACAGCAATACCAGGAAAGTTTTCTTCTTCCATGCACTATTGGTAATATTAAGATTCCCGCATTAGCTGATTTGGGGGCCGGGGTAAACCTTATCTCTACCACTTTGTTTGATAAAATAAAACTTACCAATTTAAAAAAAACAACAATGATGATAGAAATGGCTGATTCCTCTAAAGAAGTACCAAGGGGAGTAGTGAAGAATGTGCTTTTAAAAATTGGAAAATTCTTTTTCCCCACTGATTTTGTGGTAATTTACATGGGAAAGCGGGAGGCTTACAACTTAATTGTTGGAAGACCTTTTCTGGCCACTTGTAGGGCTCAAATTAAGGTTTTTGAAAAACAAATTTCTTTGGGAACTGAAAATGAACGAATAACTTTTAGTATGAAAGAGAATTTAAAACAAAAATTTCAAATTTCAAATAATGTTGATGTTGTTAATGTTCAATCACAAGATCCTCCTCTACATTATGATCCTGGTGGAGAAAATGTTGATAATGGCAGGCAGAAACAGGGAAAGATTGTCCAGGGCATTAAGGAAGCTCCGATTCCAAACAAACATTTATGCAACCCGATATTAACCAAGGATAACGAATCAATGACGGCATGGCCCTCATGTAGTCCTTTTCAAGAATCTGAAAGAAAGGAGAAAGAATGGATATACCCTCACAAGGGTGAAAGACATGATATTGAATCAACATTTGAAGATTGGTACAAAATAAGATTTGGGAACTCAAAAATCAATAAGGGATTGGTTAAGCAGTACAAGTACAATCGTCTTACTAATACAATAACTAACGGTGAGAGATCAACCATAAGTATAACAAGTAGTCTTATTGCTGAAGATGATGACCGGGGAAAATCATGTGATGAATGGCCCCCACAAAATTTGGAACAGTTGGCATCGGTAATACTGCAAGAAAAAATGGATTTAACAAATGGATGAATGAGTGCCGCCAACGAGTGGAGGAAGTCGGGAAATTCCAAAGGCCCCCATAAAGCCCCGCAGCTCTGAGTCTAACTTAAAGACTCGTAAATAAAGAAAAGTGCTCTTTCGGGAGACAACCCGAATTATCCATTTCTTTTGTTTTATTTCCATTTCTGTAGGGTTTTGTGTTTTTAACCATTTTTGCAGGAAACAAGGAAATGATTGCTGCTGTAGTTTGTTGATCTGACCATAGTTACGGCGTAACTCATCTCTGTGATTACGCCGTAACCAACCCCTTGCAGCAGAATTTTTGACGAATTACCAGTTACGGCGTAATACCATCTTAGTGGTTACGCCGTAGCCACTCCCTTTGCAGCATATGTCAGGTTTTGCGAGTTACGGCGTAACTCCCTCAAGGAGTTACGACGTAACCTTCCTCTGCTTTACTTCTTTCATTTTAAAACACAATAACCTTGTATTAGTATTTTAAATCAACTTTGTGGGTGTGTTCCCTGTAAACCCTCACGAGACTTCACTCGTCCACTTGGGACATCAAGTGGTTTAAAAGGCTTGTTGCATATGCTAAATGCAACCGTGATTCCTACGAAAGTGAGTTAGGTTTGTTTTTTATTTTTCTTTTTTTCTTTATAGAATTATGCTTGTCGGTAATGTGATTTCAGGGATTGAAGTTTGTTCATGATACTTATACGAAGGCACGTCTCTTTTTTGTGGGCCTTCTTCTTTTTGGAGCAAATTTCAGGGAAGTTCTCGCTCTGATTCTACTTTTCTCTTCACCTTTATTTAACGCTTAGTACAAAAGGTACTTTGTACAATTCAAGTGGGGGGACGGGAGTAGAATTATCTCTTGAACATTATTTTGCCCTCGTTTTTCTAGTTTATTTTGAAAAATTATGCCATTTTTAAAATTTTGACATATTTTTCTTAACCTAACTAGATTAGACCTTATCCGAGCACATACAACCCTTGATATTATATGGTGAGATTAGCCTTATGCGTTTCCAAAATTTTACCCCAAATCCACCAAATTATGAGTGTGCCGGTAGCTTGTAAACTTTAGAACTTGGCCTTTGCATCATTTCAAGACCATAGACGAGGTATGGTGAGTTAGCTCGATGTATTTGGACTTTTCAGTTTTAGAAGGCAATATTATAGGATTATCACCCAAATAGCCTACCATTGTGTGTCTATCGATTAGTCACCTCGACTTCTCGACCCCTATGTGAAACCCTTTTGTTAAACTCACCTTTAGTGCAAGATACCCCTAGATACACCCATCTGAGCCATTCCTTTCATTTTGTTAACCCAATATATTGTTTCGATACACCTATACACCTTAGCCTACCCTGCAGTCTTTATTTGTGATTGGGAAGTCATCATTTGCCTAAGTTCAAGGTTCAAGTGAAAAGGTTCGGAAATCACGCTTTCATCGACGACATATTCCTGAAGATCATTGAAGACCCCCCGAATTCCCATTGTTCATCTCAAGTGGGGGGATATTATGTTTAGTTATTATTGTTATGTTGAAAAAAAATTGTTATGTTATTTAGTTATTGTAGAAATGCATTGTTACAAGCACTATGTTATGAGCTTTATAGATTTAGTATCGAGGAGGCCACCTCGGTCACATTCGAAGATTGGAGTTGGTAATTATGCCAACAGTTGAAGAAAAATGTAGTGTGCCCATCATGACGTCCTCTAATGACACATCTACCTAGTATTTCATGATCCGGTTTCTTGACTTCAAAACTTGAACTTTGGGCAGAAGGTAAGTGGTGATGACTTGGTTATAGATTTAGACTACCTGCTTGATTTTTATTTTACACCATTTATATATCCCATGTCTTATCCTACCTTTTAGTCATGAAGCGTGTCTAGGTGATGCAGCGAGCAATCTTTGGTGTCTTGGGCATGGATTTGGTCATGTATCATTGATTTTGTCCACTTCGCCGTGACATATTAGTAATGACGAGTCACCCTCTTAACCTTTGTCGTGTCTACCCATATTGCCTTCAAGAATTGTTTAGCCCTTAACTCTAGTGGTGGATATTTTTGTAACCACCAAGCTTATGATAGAATACATGCTATGACTGTGCGATTGAGTGATCACCCCGAAATTGACACTTAGAATAGTTGAGAGATTTGAGTGTTTCGTTCCCATTTCGTGAGGTGCTCGGCTTTGTTTTATTCTAGAATAAGGGATTTGTAAACTTATATTTTCCAGGTTATGGGAGATATCTTTTTAGGAATCTTTCTAATAAGGTTTACTTGAGGGCAAGTAGAGTTCAAGTGGGGGGATATTTGATAACATCAAATAGTCCTGAATATTAAGTGTCAATTTCCCCCGATAATGCTTGTAATTTATATCATTTATATGGATTTACGCTTGTTTTCCATTGTTTTCCACTTTCAGGTAAATTACGAGTATTGGAGCTAAAGAGACGCGGAATTGGAGAAATATCAAAGATTTATCATAGTATGCTGACTTTGAAGAAGTTACGGCGTAACTCATCTCTCTCATTACGCCGTAACTAAAGCGTGACTCAGAAAGCCAACTCATTAGAAGATTACGGCGTAACTCCCCCTAAAGACTACGACGTAACTTATTAGGTCAAATGAGGTTCCACGCCGCTGTTAACTACGCCGTAACTATTTCACCAACTACAGCGTAACCAAGTAATATTGAAGATACGGTGTAACCACTTATAAGGTTACGCCGTAACCAGCAGATCTATTGCAAATTACGAAGGAATTGAAGATTACGGCGTAACTCTTATATTAGTTACGCCGTAACCCAGATCTGGCCTATAAATACCCCACGATTTCCAGCATTTCAAATCATCCCATTCCACACACCACAACCAAAGAACGTGGGAAGAAGCCAAAGGCAGGTCTAGAGGAGCATACGGAGCTGTCTCCAAGGGAGAAATCACTCCCCTACGATAAGCATTAGCATTTTATCTTTTCTTTACTTTCGATTCATGTATTTCGTAACTTTGAATATTGAATTGATTTGTATGGTTAATATGAGCGGCTAAGCACCTCTTGGTGCTGGCCTAGTTATGATTCCTTAATTGTTTTGTTTGCGTTTACATTACTAACGTATAATTATTTCTAAGTGTATGCATGCATAGTTTATTGGTAGCTACCCTTGTTTCGGTAGTTTTGAATGGCGGTAGAGGCTAGTTACTTAGGAGAGATGACCAACTGACCCTAAGTGAGTAGACTGAGACGGGAAGGGTAAGATATGACCAACTGACGACCCTTTCTACTTGTGCGATTTGACCAACTGATCACCTACCGTTTGGATGAACTTAAGAATTAGGGGTGAGTGTTTAAGTTGCTAACGCCCGGGCACTCACTATTATAAATCTAGCATGTAGCGGTACTTAATGACTTGGCTTAGGGGACCAGGAACAATTGGACTTATGAAGGGACACCTGACTTCTCCAGTGGTGGCATCTTTGCTGATAGGTTAGGGCGAATTGACCAAATGTTGTCCTCTCGAATTTGACCCCACCTGAAGTAATTGGAATTAAGTAGACGTAGACATTGCTAGCTAGGAGGATTAAGTAGGTTAGCACCACTCTCCTCTATTGATTAAACATTTTCCTTTTATCTGCTTTTATCTGCTTTAGTAGTTAATTAATTAATTCCTTATTGAAATCATATTAAATCTGTGACACCTAGACTTAGTAATAATCCATCACACATAGCTCTTGGGACGACCTCGGTTTTACCGAATACTACACTACACACGACCGGGTACACTGCCCGTTAGTGCATTAGGGTAGACCATAGTTATAACGAGACAATATAAATATTAAAACTTGGTCAGTAAAACTTGCATCATTGAATCTAAAGTTAAGTATGGAATTGAAAAGTTTGTGAATTATTCTAAACTTAACTCTGGAAACTATTGTTTTACAGTTCAGTTGAACAAAAGTCATGAGCCAAAAAATTATTTTGAAGCTGCTAAATCGATCTATTGGACTGATGCTATGAATAATGAAATTGAGGCTTTATATAGGAATGATACTTTTGAAGTCACTGTTTTACCTCCTGGTAGAAAAGCTATAGGAAGTAAATGGGTGTTTAAAATAAAGTATAAGTCTGATGGAGATATAGATAGATATAAAGCTAGAGTTGTAGCTAAAGGATATAATCAGAAAGAAGGTGTAGATTATGAGGAAACATTCTCTCCTGTTGTTAAAATAGTCACTGTTAGATGCTTGCTTAATGTTGCAGTTCAGAATAATTGGCCTATTTTTCAACTTGATGTTAATAATGCCTTTCTGTATGGTGATCTTGATGAGACTGTTTATATGAAGTTACCTGAAGGATTCTTTCCTGAAGGTGATAATAGAGTATGCAGACTTAAAAAATCTTTGTATGGTTTAAAACAAGCTCCTAGAGAATGGAATGCTAAACTTACATTTGCTCTTATTGAAAATGACTTTACTCAAAGTAAAAGTGATTATTCTTTATATACAAAGTCTAAAGATGATGTGTTTATTGCATTACTTGTTTATGTTGATGATATTATTGTTACTGGGAATAATATTGATGAAATTAACAATTTCAAAATCTTTCTTAAAACTAAGTTCATGATTAAGGATTTAGGAAAGTTGCAATATTTTCTTGGTATTGAAGTTGCTGAGACTAACAAAGGAATTTGTTTAAATCAAAGGAAGTACTGTTTAGATTTGCTAAGTGAGTATGGTATGCTTGGTTTCAAACATTCTAAAACTCCTTTACAGTCTAAACTTGTTATATCTAATGAAGCTACTGATAATGATACTTTACTTGATAATATTTCTGATTATCATAAGCTTATGGGAAAGCTTATTTACTTGACTAATACTAGACCTGATATTTCTTATGTTGTTCATTGTTTAAGTCAGTTCATGCATTCTCCTCTTAAGTCTCATCTCAGAATAGCTTTAAAGATACTAAAGTATCTTAAAGGAGCTCCAGTTTTAGGTATTCATATTACTAAGAATTCTGGTATGTCTCTTCTTGCCTATTCTGATGCTGATTGGGCTAAATGTATTGTGACTAGGAGGTCTGTTACTGGCTATTGTGTATTTTTGAATGGGTCCTTAGTATCTTGGAAAAGTAAAAAGCAATCTACTCTCTCAAAAAGTTCTACTGAAGCAGAGTAAAGAGCTCTTGCTTCAGGAACCAGTGAAGTGATTTGGATTTTAAAATTTTTGAAAGATCTTAATATTTCTGGTCTTTTACCTGTTCCACTTCATTGTGATAGTAAATCTGCTATAAAAATAGCAGCCAACCCAATTTTTCATAAAAGGACACAACATCTTGAGATTGATTTGCATTTTGTTAGAGAGAATATTTTAAATGGTGTAGTTAAAACAGTTAAAGTAGATTCTGCAAATCAAATTGCAGACATCTTTACAAAAGGGTTGGATACATTACAACATAATTTTTTGGTCAAAAATCTTAGCATGTTTGATATATATCAATTATCAGATTAAAGGGGGGGTGTTGAGATTTGTGGTCTATAGCTTATTGTATAATCTGATAATGCTTTCTAAGATTGCTCATTGTTGTGGTTTTTAGTCATACATGCTGAAGGAAAGGTTTAGAGTTGGATATTGAAGATTTATATCTAGAGGGGCTTGAAGTGTAAAAGCATTATAGCTGTGGTTGAACTTTAGATATCATCTAGCAAGTCTTAAAGTTGAAGGGCTAAAGGAAATCTTTGGAGGCTATATATAGAGAAAGACAATTAGTCTTTCTCACATCGGATATTACGTTTTCTCTCTAAACACAAATCTACTCTCTAAATCTTTCTCTTGTGAAACCCTAATCGTGTTATTGATTCTCTTGATCAAAACACTTGTTACTTGTTACTGATTGTTCATTATTTGATTGAGATCAAATACTGTGTTGTTGATTCATTCTATTTGAAAATAGAGTTCTGAAGTTGTATTATTGATTCTGAAGTAATAAGAAGTGTTTTGTTTGATAAGAATCTGTTTTTCTTCAACATTCATGTACTCGTCGAGTGGCAATTTCAATCTATGGGCCCAAAAAGACGAGTAATAAGAATGCAATACGTATTCAAACTATGATTTCGTAATAACAATAAATAAATCGTATATTGCGATACTAATTACTTGATGTTAAATTATGGCACATTACAATATTACATTCAGAAAGGAATAGAACACACACCAGACTGACTACTGCTGATGAGCTCTGAACATGGTGATGGGCTAACTTGAACTGACCCACCGCTTACATCCGCACACGTCCATGGACCATGTCTCGAGGCACTTGACCCAGTTAGATGAACGTTCGAAAGACAAATGTCTGTGAAGGGTGAGTTCTTCAAACCCTTAATTAAACCAGCCTCTAGGACTTTCTCACCCCACACATTTTTAATCCTAACATGTTTCAAAACTGGTAATGCATTTGGATCGTAGTTGTCATCTGGATGGTCACCTACATCACCCGCAATCTTGATTCCTTTTCTGACAGTGTCCATGAAAACGTTGGAAATAGTTATGTTTCTTATGATTCCTCCTCTACCAATGTTTGTTTTTAAGTGGATCCCGATTCCAGTGTGGGAAAGAGTTATGTGTTCTGCTAAAACATTTGTTACCCCGCCAGAAGTTTCACTTCCGACTGCAATTCCGGCAAAAGGAGATGAACCGGTGATACGTCGAATCGTGATATCGTTGCTAGGACGGCCGTAAGCAATTCCATATTGATCCCATCCACTTTTTACAGCAATGAGGTCATCTCCTGTGGAAATGTAGGAGTCTTCTATGCATACATGGGAGCTTGAATCTACATCAATAGGAGCAATCAGGTGTATAAAGTTGCATTGTTGAGTACTGGGGTAAAAATGGGCGTACGATTTGGAAAACAAGTCAAAACGGGGATTAAGCATTTGAACAGAGATTAGGCGAATGTTGAGTTTCATCCCACTTAACCCGTTGAGTACATATGATTGGTTATCTTTTTAGCAATATACTTGTCATAATCTTGATTAATACATTACTAGTTTATAAAAACTGACTAAAAAATGGGAAAAGACGTGTATTGACGGGCCTGCCCATCTGACCTGGCCAGCATAAAACATTACCTCTTTTGACCTTGAGTGTGTGACCCAACCAGTGCTGTAAAACGCGGGCTAGGCGGCCGCCTAGGCGCTAGGCGGGCATAAACCGCCTCGATTTTAGGCAAATCGGCCAAACTAGGCGGAAAAGTCAAAAGGCGGTCAAACATCCGCCTAGGCGGAGCTAGGCGGTCAACAAAGTCAACAAAAAGTCAACATTTTTTAACTTTTTTTTTGTTTTTTTTTTAAAGGCATTTTTCAACTAAAAATTAGGGGTTTTCTTTTAAATATACCCGACCCATACTTAATTTATCCTAACATCTCAACACAAAAGAAAAACCAGGGATTGTAAACACAAAGTCATGAGTTTTCATATGAAATTTGAACCAGATTCTCACTGATTTGAACAATATGGACAAGATGAGAATCAAGCATCAATTTAATATTTATGTTTCAGTATTTGAATTAATATGTTAACGTTTGAAGTTTTAAGTACTTTATTGTTATGTTTATTTGTCTATTTGGCAACTTCAAACTATGTGAACTTTGAACTATTTGAAATTAGAAGTATTTTGTTCTGTTATACATATTACTTATAATATTTATATATATAAAATTCCAATCCGCCTAGGCAAATTCCGCCTCGAAGGTGGTCGACCGCCCGACTAGCGCCTAGCGATTTTTACAACATTGGACCCAATCCGTCTGTTTTGCGACCTCTAGTCTAAATGACCATTGTAGGGGTTTTTTATTTTTCTTTTTGTATACCTGGATCAATTCCATCAGTGTTGGGAGAGTCAGCTGGAGCCAGTATTGTCACATACCGAATAACAACATTGCTGTATATACACCGGTATTATCAAAAGAACAGTCAACAACATCAATATAGCTTCAACAAAATGCATTAAATTTTGTGGAGAAAATTTTGTATACTATGATTTTGCAATGTGCAACACAATACCTGCAATATACGGGGTGAATGTTCCAGAAAGGCGAGTTCTTGAAGATCACATTGGAAATGATGATGCCTCTAGAATCCTTGAACTCGACTAGGTTTGGTCGAGTATACTGCAAGGTTCTTTGTCTCCACATGTTCCACCACACGTCCCCTTGGCCATCTATGGTCCCATTTTCGCCTGAATATATATGAATGTTTCAATATGATGAGCAAAGAATAGCACAGTTAATGGATATGTTGAGATTATTTAAAAAAAAAAAACCATTTGATATAGAAACACATACCGGTAATAATTACATCATGGAGACCATCTCCGTGAATAAAGCTCATGTACCTTCCCCCAGGACGTTCTCTCCCTCTTCCATAAGAAGGTAAAGGAGCAATCAAGGGCCAGTTTGATGTGTCCTGAAGCATGAATGACAAAAGAGAACATGGTCAAACCAGAAACTAGTTAAAAACTGCACATGGTTTCAAGTATTAGTGGGAATTGATTCAAGTTAACTACTTGTTACTTTTATATACTTAGAGTAATGATACTTGTGACAGTTTGCACTATGGATATTGTGTAAACATAGTAACATACCAACATGTCATTTTTTGAAAGTTTTCATAGACTTAGCCAATTACCTGTTGCTACTATTACAGCTTATAAGTCCCAATACTACGAGACTCTTTTGTTGCCATGCAAACACGGAAGACATTTGACAAGTATTCTTACATGAATATGGATTTTATGCTGCAACAATATTTGTGTGAGGATAAGTAGATACAGATATTCAAATTGCGGATGCACTTACGTGTCCATGTAAATAACAAGCTTACATGTCTCATGGTTTATGTGTTATATGTTACGTCCTCCTTACCTTCTTTCCCACTTGTGAATTTCAACTGTTTTGTAAAATGTGCAAATATTGGATTTCATTGCGTTTAGGATAAAAGAAGCACAGGAATTGGTGCATAGTATGGGCAGACAGTCCAAAACTTCTATAACCAATGCAATTTCATATTTTATAGAAATATTCACTTCTTATAAAAGATTCATAATAAATAAAATATTTCATAATAAACTAATAATGCCACCCTTCATATAGCTGTCCTTATTTAATTCCCCATAATGTAACGTCTATATGCACATGCGATTGGCCCCATATGTATAGGAACACACTAAACTTTACTATCAGCCATTTAGTCCCTTGCCCCCTTCAGAAAATATGGAAATAAAGTTCAGTTCTTTAATATTATGTGGGCCCCTGATAAACCAAACTTTTGGCTCCTTCAAGAAAACATTAACTCATCACTATGGGCAAAGTATTATTCTATCATACACAATATTCTTAGCTGATTATGTTACTTACTTCAATAATTCAAATAGCAACATTGCATAATAAGTACCAAGTGATTCTGAGAAAATTATAGTATGACCAGTAGCATCTCTAATTAGCAAGATTATAAAATAAACACAATGTGGTACTGGATACATTCATTTTAATAACATCTAAGATACCCGCCACTAATAAAGAAAAGAAAATTAAACCATGTTCGCTAAAAATCAATGTTTTTTGTAATAATCACTAATAAACAAATAGATAACTTTGACTTGAATCATAAGAATGTAATTGGAATATAGTATCAAGTATTAACACGATTCCATATTTAATTTGAAGATAACTTATATATGGATAACATGCTTGTTATTATAATGTAGCACATCAGTCTTTAATTCAAAAAAAATCTAACATAAAGATCCACTAGATTATACAGGCTGCATTGCACTTATAAATTTTAATAGTCTCGTGTGTGAATCTTAAATAAACTAAAGTACCAAACAATTATATTTATATGTTCAGAGATTGTTACTTTCCTTATGTTATGCAGCAAAAATTAGTACGTTAACACAGACTCAATAAAATAAGATATCACTTGACAACATTTAGCATTTGCTTCAAAAAATCGTACACAAAATTCAGAACAACGATAAAAGACTAATTATTGCAAGGAGTCCTGGTCTGAACTATTCTAGTGTTGAACTTGTTTACAAACTTGTGTTCGGGGTTCCAATTAATTGTGTTTAGGGGTGTTTATGATTGCTTATTAAAACCATTGCTTCTTGTTTTTCGCAATGAGTTTCAAAGGACTTACTCCCACATAAATAATACGCTAAGCAATTTAGATAAGCAATCCCAAACACCTAGAAGCTGCTTATTTTAGTGTATAAATATGTGATAAGTAAGCTAATTATGTGCCTGCCAAATTATGTGCTGTGTAATCAAAATGCAATAAGCATTATTAATAAGCAATGTAGTTACATTCCAACTAGAGCTCTGGGGTATTTCAGAATGCTTATTTTAGTAGGCAGATACCGACCTTATTAAGTACTTATGCCTTTTGGAATAAGCTTATAAGCAGACATAAAAAGACTGTTTGGGATCGATTATTTGCTTTTAAACAATACAATAAACATAAACCCACAAAAACAAGCAATCCCAAACACCCTTCAACTGAGAGCCAAAAAACAGCAAAACGAAATTAAGTACCTGTGAGGCTTTGATAACAGCACCTTTAGCCAAATACAAAGTCATCCGACTCGTAAGATTAAAACTCTCAGTCAAATAAACACCAGCAGGCACATACAAAAGCGTCCCTCCTCTCCTCTTCAGATGCTCAATCCTATAAATCGCCTCCTTAAACGCTTTCGTATTCAATGTTCTCCCATCTCCAACCGCCCCAAAATCAGTTATAGATATCTTATCGTTCCGGTAGACCATTGGCACCATTCCAGAACACGTAACAACCTCAGCCACCGCACACAAACACTGCAGCAACACCAATATGCCCGCCAAACACGGAACCACATAACTGACTCCTTTTGCCTTCATTTCGTATTACAATGACTACAAATTGCAGATAATTTAGTAACTGAAGTACAAAAATGGAAAATGACGAAATGTTGCGAAAACCGGGGGAGGTGTCCTAGATCTAGGAAGATTACAAGGAAAAATGTTTGTAAAATTAACTAGTATAAATAAGGAATATAAAAAAACATGGTTATAAAAACATTTACAGTATTTGATAGAGCCTAACAACCAAACAATGTTATGAGTATTAAAATGCAATAAGCTAATGAGTTTTTAAATAAAACAAAATGTGGTTTTCAAAGAAAGTTTAGGAGAGAAATAGGCTATACTTACTTCTTGTGGTGGTGGTGCAATGGAGATAGGCAGAGGCAATCAGGTGGTTTGTTTGCGAGAGTGTGTGTGTTTAATTGCACTCTCGCCTGTATAATGTTTTTTGTGATTGGAGATTGGATGATATCTATCCACCGACACGAAAAAACGATGTTTTGTCAATGTGTTTTGCATTTTCAAAGCGCGCGGCTTTGTCATATTGGTGTAGTAAAGTTTAAAATTACTTTATTAACGAGCCTGCTTATATTTTACCGTTCACAAAACTTTAAAAAAAAACTTTAACAAAATAACTTATTGACTAAAATACACCGTTTGTCCTTAAACTTGGCAAAACGCATCGTGATGGGACAAAACTCGGCTCTATCATCGCCAGAGGTCCAAACTTTTGGATTTCCTTCGAGGGTATAATAGACCATTTACATTTTTGACCCAACCTAGTTAAAATGTAACCCAACCTTCAACCATATACATATGCTACGACCAACATTGAACCCTAAAATACAATCAACACATATTCTACCCAAAGCAAAAAAAAAAAAAAAAAAAACAAAAAAAAAACAAAACAAAACAATAATGGCACAAAACGATAAGGGAAAGGCTTTGTTGAGTTCGTTGAGGAAAGCAGACTGCCCAAATGAAAAGGGTTTGGGTGTTAAGAAGGAAAAGGAAGAGGCTGACATCTTGTTATCAAAGTTTACCGATTTGGGAGAAAAGATTAAAAATCTGAAAATATTGTTTAAATATCTTAAGGAAAGGAAGGAAAGAAGGAAAACGATGATAGGGAGAGTTGTGCGTCTAGCTAAGTGTATGTTTAGATGATAGTAAACATTTGTAGTTCTTGAGAACATGAAATCAATGAATAAAAAATTGGGTTCTTATTTAAGTAATTGTGTTTGAAATCGTTTTGCATTTCTTAATATGTTTGACTTACCCAAGTCATACCACAATAGTAAGTTACAATTTGTTGTCTTTCACAAGTTTCTTTGACTTGGGTAAGTCAAAATTCAAGATGTTACAATACACCATTGTTAATACATTGTTGTTTACTGCTAAAGCGTTTGAATTTTTAACCCGTATTTTTAAACCACTGCCTCTAATTTTGCTGATACGGGGGTGTTTGGTTTTGCTGTAACAACTTTTGCTGATAAAAGGGGTTGTTTGGTTTAATTGATACAAGGGGATGTTTGGTGATACATTATGATTTAGTGCTAAACTATTTGCATTTTCACCACATCTTTTTAAACCATTGCCTTTGCTTTTGTTGATACAAGGGGGTGTTTGGTTTTGCTGATTAAAGTTTTGCTGATACAAGGGGCTGTTTGGTTTTGCTGATATAAGAGAATGTTTGGTTTTGTTGATACTAATTAGACTAAAATACACCCAATATCACAATACAAGAACAGATTAAGCAACACATAACCCAACTGATATTTTATCATTAATAAAGTCTGTTAAACATCATAAACAACTACATCAAATCTAATTTACATACCCTTTTTAGCAACCTATATTCCCAAAACTATCACCCAAAAGACCGCCTTTATCTACCCCATGGAAAACCCAAAATTCAGGCATTATGTTCAGCCATTTTCTTAACAAACTCTTGGTTGAACCGAATACCTTCATCTGTTTGACCAACAATCTGTATGAGTTGGGCAAGTTGCTTTGTGTGCTGTAGGATCGATATACTTTAATCAAACTAACTTAACTAGCTTGTTAAGGTTTAATAACCTCAGATAAATCCTAAGTTATTAACAAAGAAACACTGAGCAATCTTTATCAAGTACGCGGAATTTACTTAATAAAGCTAAGAAGAATAACTTTATTATAAACTCTAAATCTGCTTATTATGCAGATACTCTAATACAACTCTAAGATAATCGAACTTTTCTCTAAAACACTAATTCGTAAACTCTAAAACTCTTTTTCTGAAATCGTACCTCTAATGCCAATCTAGGAGTCCTTTTATAGGCTCAAGGATATCCTAGTCGGTTTACAATTGATAACCTTGTACGACAAGTAATCTAAACATAGAATACAATTCTTTCCATAAACGAATATAACAGTTCTTTTGTTCTAGCAGTACTTTGACTTCCTCTTGCAGTACTTTGACTCTGTCTTTAGCAGTACTTTGACTATTTGACTTCTTCCAGTTCTTTGCAACTTACAGTACTTTCATATCTTCAGTACTTTGATATCTTCAGCACTTTCATATCCCAACAATCCTCCCCTAACTTGAATTCTACTTGCTTGACTTCAAGTTCCTTTGTGAATATATCTTTAACAGCTTCATCTTTAAAACGGATTGTTTCTTAGTCTTTAGATTGTATCTCTGTAATATCTGTGCTTGTCAAAGTATCTCTTAGAATTGTTCTCTTCACAGCAGCATCCAGCAATCTCCATCTTTTCAGTAACACAGCAACATATGACAATTTGTACAGTAATTCAGTTTAAGTTGCATACTATTCTCATCACTTCCAAGTGAATCATTGAAAATTTAATGGATTTAGATCTCTTTACCAAAGCCATTATCTCTGGAGTAGCCAAATGTTTTGGTGTGTAAGACCATGGTACATTGATAACCATATGATTTTTAGCAAACCACCAGCTATCAACAGATTTGTTTTGTCTTTACCAAAAGTTGTACCCTTCTGGACTAGTTAGTTCTTCTATCTAATGGTGAACTAATTACCAATAATGGTTTTTCCACAGCCTTTACCACAAGCCATTTTCTTGTGGGCTAGCCAACTCTTCACATTACTGATATGGTGAGTTGATGACCATTCAACTTATTAGCAAGTTGTTAACTAAAAACGGATTTGATATATCTTTACCAGAGCCGTTTGCTCATGGATTAGCCAATCCTTTTGTAACCATGGTGGATTGATAACCTATTGATGTTATCATCACAAAAACCATTTATTCAACCTTTATTTCAAAATATTTATTACTTATCAAAAAGGTTTCTTCTAAAAGTCATTTAACTGGTTTAGTTCAGCAAACAGTACTTTGATGAAAGTACTGTCTGATAAGCAGTACTTTGAATAAAAGTACTGATATATCAAAAAGTATTTATTCAAATAAAATTCATACCAGTTATAGATCATTCTCAGCAATGGTAGTCCAGTTTATAAACAAATTGATAACCATGCAAGCAGTTTCATTAGCCTCTTCTACTTCCAATCCATGCTCTAGCATTCTTCTCATGAGCTCAACTGTAAGAGGATATCTTCTTTCTGCAAACATGTGTATCATTGTTCCATTTTCTAGCTCCAAAACATGAACTCCAGATTCTTCAAAGAATCTCCAGCAAACTATTTCCCAGCTTTCTTGATCCTTCCAGATATCATCAGTGCTTTCTTCTTCAGTTTCCCACATAGTTATAAGATCACCATGTAAAACCAAACCAATCCCTTCCAATGGATTATCTTCAAAATAAGTCTTCACAACATGATACAAGTAGAATAGATCTACTCTATCTATAATATGCAGCAAATCCCATAGCCTTTTGAAAACTTTGAAGCTTTCATCTTCTTTATGAAAAACCATGTAATCTCCATTCTTAGATTTCACAACTTTGAAAACACTAATCTTTGATCTGTTCATCTTCATGTCATTATCTTCCTTTGTATAATCAAAATCTACCACTCTGAGATAATTCTTCAATTCATCACTAGTCTCAGATCTTAATTCAACCTTTTCTTTCTTTGAAAACTGAACATCTGTAACTTCAGTTTTTCTTTTTCTCTTTAAGCTCTTCTTCCTTTCAGCTTCAGTCCAATGAGCTTCTTCTCTAAAGTCTTTAATGCCTGCAACATCTTTCTTATAAGCTTCTCTCTCAGCATCATATAATCGTTTCATATCCACATAATTTAGCTTCTGCAATCCTTTAAATCCTCTGCTTTTTAAATATGCCATCATTGCATTCCTTTCTTTAGCTAAATTAGGTCTTCTTGACATAAATCGAACAGGTGTAGGTGACTGTAATGGTTCAGTAGTTCCAGCATTCAATTCCTCATGTAATTTCTGAGCTGCTTCTCTATTCTGAGCTTCTTGAGCTTCCTGTTCTTCTCTATATTTAGCATTTAACTCTTCTTGAACTTTTCTGGCTGCAGCTTCATTCCTAGCAACTTCAATTGCTCTAAGTTCTGCCAAAGTAAGTTTCTTTTTCTTAGTTTCAACCAGAATACCTTTCCCTTTGTCTTTTGGATCAATTGCAGGTTGATCAGTTCTTGGTTGTTCTTCATCTTGTACATCTCTAATAGTAACTCCTCCTCTTGGTTGTGACAAATCTAATATTGTAGCAATTAATTCATCATCACTTGCTGAATGAATCGGTTTGAATGTAGCTTCCTCCTCTTCCTCTATAACAGTTGTAGAAGGACCAGCTTCTTCTTCAAAATTCAATACCCTTGGAGTTATTGGTGTTATTACTTCTGGCCTAGATGTATCATGAAAATCAGTACTTTGATGTTCAGTACCTTGATCATCAGTACCTTGAACTTGTACTTCCTCTTCTTGTTCCTCAGAATCTAAAATAATCTTTTCTGTAGTACTTACATATTCTTTCTTCTTTGTAACATCTTCTTCAGATTCTTTCTTCTTCAGAACATCTTCTTTCAAATTTTCCTTTTCTAAATTCCTCCCCAAGTTGACAGAAGATGGTTTAGGAACCGTCTTTCGTTTTAATTCTTTTCGAAGTTGTTTACGACGCTTGTTTTCCTCTTTAACCCATAAGTTGAAACCTTGAATATAGGGTTTAATAAAATTCCTCAACCAGATATACTTTCGTCTCAACTTCCTAAGTGCTTTAGCTTGACTCTCAACAGTCTTGTTTAACCTAACTAGCTCCCTTGTCAAAGCATAATTATCCAAAGTCAAACCTTCACGAGGTATAGCATGATGTGAATGTGCCTCTGAAACAGGAACAGAACGTTGAGGAGATGGAGTAGGTGTTCTCTCAATCTCTGCTTGAACCTCAGGGCTTGGAGAAACAGTACCCTGTAAAGATGCAGTACCTTCAATAAAAGCAGTACTTGCAGATGCAGTACCTTGTGAGGCATCACTTTGTGAAGCAGTACCTTGTACAGAATCAGTACCTTCACTTTCTTCATCCTCTCCAGCTTCATCACGCACAGCTTGAACAACTTCCATCATTGTAGTAGTTAATGGAATATCTCCACCTCTGAACAAATCACTTCGCCTAGCCATGAATGTAAATATTTTGGCTTGTTGCACAATGACAGGTAACAAAGCAGCAGTACTTGCAGATGCAGTACCTTGTGAGGCAGCACTTTGTGAAGCAGTACCTTGTACAGAATCAGTACCTTCACTTTCTTCATCCTCTCCAGCTTCATCACGCACAGCTTGAACAACTTCCATCATTGTAGTAGTTAATGGAATATCTCCACCTCTGAACAAATCACTTCGCCTAGCCATGAATGTAAATATTTTGGCTTGTTGCACAATGACAGGTAACAAAGCAGCAGTACTTGCAGATGCAGTACCTTGTGAGGCAGCACTTTGTGAAGCAGTACCTTGTACAGAATCAGTACCTTCACTTTCTTCATCCTCTCCAGCTTCATCACGCACAGCTTGAACAACTTCCATCATTGTAGTAGTTAATGGAATATCTCCACCTCTGAACAAATCACTTCGCCTAGCCATGAATGTAAATATTTTGGCTTGTTGCACAATGACAGGTAACAAAGCAGCAGGTTTTGGAACATCAGCCAATTGCTTGTTTAAGAAAACCTGTATAAACCTTGGGTACATCAACCATTTTGACCCAGATGATATATGTGATAGCATCCCATCCAAAATAATCCTTGAAAAATTAAACATTCTATCAGTAGCTAATCCAACCACTGCAGATGCTATATTTGACCCAAATTGCTCCCAAGAAGTACTTTTAGAACTTATGCAATGGAGCAATACATGAATCAAGAACTTCCATTGAGGACAGAATAATGCTTTCTTGAATGTTTGTTCTGTCAAAGATCCTTCATAACCAAGATTCCTAAAAGTATCCCAAATCAGTTGCTTGTCAAATCGAATAGCCCCATCTGCATCTTCAAATAATAAATCTGCTCGAATAGAGGCTTCTGTAATCTTGATAGTCTTTCCAGCAACTGTTGATCTAATATAGTATTCATCCTCCTCCATATTATCCATAGCATTAGCCCAAAATTCTTGAATCCATGGTTCAATTATATCCGGCTCAACTAAAAGAGCATAACTAATAGGCGACCCAGTAAGATAATCAATTATATCATAGAAAGCCACATTCGCCTCAGTCTTGTCCAAATTAGCCACCATATTGTGCTTCGAAACAGTTAAACGATTCACCATTGTTGAAAAAGTGAGCACAATAAAGATTGTATCGAATAATAAAGAGATGGTGATTGGGAGATAAGTATGGAAAAGATGTAAAGTAATAATATGAGAGGGAAAATCGGAAAGTAGTTATTTATAGGTGGGATTTGAAAAAATCACAGCCAAAGTTACCGTTACTACCAATTACCCATCAATATTACCGTTGGAACAGTACTTTAATACGACAAACAGTACTTTCCACATAAGCAGTACTTTCCCAAGCAGTACTTTCCAAGCAGTACTTTCAGGAAAAACAGTACTTTGCCAAATATCTTCAAATAAACTAAGTATAAACAAGCATCCTCCCCTCAAGCAATACACAGGACTATACCTAACACCTTATAGTCCTCCCCTTAAACATAGCTTAGTAGTTAATCATTCCAATGCTCACGACCAAGTGATTGAATCGTGACACATCAAAACCTTTTGTGAGTAAATCAACTACATTGTCATCCGTGTGAACTTTAACCACATTAATAAGCCTATGCTCATAGCAATCTCTGATAAAGTGATGCCTAATCTGAATATGCTTTGTCTTGGAATGATACACAGGATTCTTCACAATACAAATAGTACTCTCATTATCAATATTGATAGGAGTATTCTTAAAATTGAACCCATAGTCCAAGAGTTGATTCTGCATCCACAAAACTTGACCACAACAACTTGCAGCAGCTACATATTCAGCTTCAGTAGATGATGTTGCTGCAATTGTCTGCTTTTTGCATTGCCAGGAGACTAATCTTCTTCCAAGATATTGGCATCCACCAGTCGTGGATCTTCTATCATAATTATCACCTGCATAGTCACTATCTGAAAAAGCTTCTAAGTGAAAAGGTGACTCTTTAGGATACCACAACCCCAACTTAGGTTGTTGTTTCAAATAACAGAAAATTCTTTTCACTGCATTCAGGTGAGAGATCTTAGGTGAGACTTGATATCTTGCACATAAACAAACTGCAAACATGATATCAGGCCTTGATGCAGTAAGATACATAAGAGAGCCAATCATTGACCTGTACAGCTTGACTTCAACAGGCTGTCCATCTTCATCTTTACCCAATGAATTGATAGATTTAATAGGTGTAGTAACAGCCTTCATATCATCAAAATTAAACTTCTTAAGTATATCTGTAACATACTTGTCTTGGTTAATGAAAATTCCTTTCTTGGACTGCTTAACCTGAAGTCCTAAAAAGAATGTTAACTCTCCCATTGAACTCATTTGAAATTCTTTCTGCATCAGCTGCTCAAACTCCTTAACCATGGACTGTTTGGTAGCCCCAAAGATGATATCATCAACATACACTTGAACTAACATGATATCCTTCTTGTCTCTCTTGATAAACAAAGTCTTGTCGATAGCGCCTCTCTTGTATCCATGTTGTAATAAAAATGTAGAGAGCCTCTCATACCAAGCTCTAGGTGCCTGATGAAGGCCATAAAGAGCCTTAACTACCTTATAGACTTTGTTTGGATGTTTAGGATCTTCAAAACCTGGAGGTTGTTTCACATACACCTCTTCTGTAATAGTGCCATATAGAAAGGCACTCTTGACATCCATCTGATAGACTTGAAAACCCATGTATGAAGCAAAAGCAAGAAAGATTCTAATTGCTTCAATCCTTGCCACAGGAGCAAATACCTCATCATAATCTACCCCTTCCTCCTGTCTATAACCCTGAGCAACTAACCTTGCCTTGTTTTTGATAACATTGCCTCTTTCATCTCTTTTAACTCTAAAAACCCATCTGGTTCCAATAACTCTCTTCCCATCTGGAAGATCACATAAAACCCAAACTTCTTGAAGTTTAAATTGAAGAAGTTCTTCCTGCATAGCTTCAACCCAGCTTTCTTTAGTCAAAGCTTGAGCAATATTCTTGGGTTCCTCTTGAGAGATGAAACAAGTAAATAAGCAGGTTTGATGGTCCTTATGATTCAGCCTGTTTTGTTTATATACAAAGCTAAGTAAAGCATTGTGAGGTTTAGAGAGACCCTTAGCTTTGTGTCTTGTAATAACTCCAGAAGTAGAAGGACCAATGATTTGATCAGCTGGATGATTCTTATGAATTCGTAAGATTGGTGACTGTGGAACTTCATATGTATCATCTAAGTTAGTATAATCAGCACCTTCATTGGAATCTGTGAAAATACCTTCATCTTCAAGCTCATCATCAGTTTCTTCTAACCCAGGCATGGTAGGATCATCCAAATCATCTAAAGTACTGTCAACAGGTGCAGCAGTACTTTGGTCAAAAGTACTGTCCAAAGAACTGTGAGAGTACTCTGCAGTCTTGTTCTTCTTCTTTGCCTCTTCATAAGCTCTCCTTTGTTCATCAGTGTAAGAATGTGCTAATACATCTTGAAGAATCATCTGATTAAGTTCCTCTTGAATAGATTGATCCTCAGCAGATAATGAGGATTGTGGTGCAACAGTACTATGTTTTGGAGAATCAGTACTGTGCTTAGGAACAGCAGTACTTTGTTTTGGAACAGTATCAAGTCTAATATGAACATCATGAACAACATATTGGATATCTTCTTCATTGTGCAAAGGTTGATTTTCTTCTCTAACAGGAACATAATTCATCGAAGGAGATAAAATCTCAAGATCAAACATCCAATCAGGACCTTTTCCTTTCTCATTGTCTTGATCTTCTAAAAATTCAACATGAAGACAATCTTGAATCTTCTTAGTAACTCTGTTGTATACTCTAAAGCCTTTACTGTTAGTACAATAACCCAATAGGTAACCTTCTTCAGACTTGCCATCAAATTTCCCCAGATTATCAATGGTGTTCAAAATAGTAAGAGGGCATCCAAAAGGCTTCATAAAACGAATGTTGGGTTTATTGCCCATCAGCAATTCATAGGGTGTCTTCATCTGTGGTTTGGTGACAGAGACCCTGTTAAGTACATAGCAAGCAGTACTTACAGCTTCTGCCCAAAATTGAATAGGGAGATGGGAATCTGCTAGCATTGTCCTAGCTGCTTCAATCAAAGTCCTATTCTTCCTTTCTGCAACACCATTTTGCTGTGGTGTTCTAGCAATACTAAACTCCCTCTTTATGCCTTTATTTGCACAAAAGTCATCCATAGGCTTGTTCTTGAATTCAGTTCCATTGTCACATCTAATACCTCTAATCTTGAGTCTTAATTGGTTTTCAAGTGCTATTATTAGAGTCTGAATAGCATCAAAGGTATCATCTTTAAAGCCCAAAAAGAAAACCCAACTGAATCTACTACAATCATCAGTAATAACCAAACAGTACTTCTTCTTATTTAAACTTGCCACAGAGACAGGTCCAAATAAATCCATATGTAACAGCTCCAATGGTTCTATAATAGTTCTTTCCTCAAGCTTTTTGCAGGAAGCTTTGTGTTGTTTACCCTTCTTGCATGCCAAACATGATTGATAATTCTTGTAAGTCTTTGAAGGTAAACCTCTAACTAAATTGCCTTTGACCAGTTTGTTGATGTTCTTGAAATTAACATGGCCCAATCTTCTATGCCATTGATGTGCCTCTTCAGATGTTGCTTTAGCCACCAAACATGTGGCTCTTCCATAAGAATGTAGACTCTTCATGTCTAAACTATACACATCATTTGTCCTTGGTACTCTAAGTACTACTAAGTCATCATCAACAGGTTTGAAGTCAGAGGAAAGGATGAGACATTCTGTGTCAGTGAATAACACAGGATGCTTTTTATCACAAATTTGAGAGACTGACAACAAGTTGAACTTTAGCTCCTTCACATATCTGACATTCTCAAAATCGATTCTTCCAGCTTTAATTGTTCCTTTCCCAGTAATCCTTCCTCCATTGGGATCATTCCCAAATGCAACTTTTCCTCCACTAATATTTCTAAAATCAGACAGGATCTCTTTATCGCCTGTCATACTTCCAGAGCAACCACTATCCACAATAAGATGATCTTTAAGCTCCTCTTCTGGGTTGCCCTGCACACAAAGAAAAGAGTTAGAAACTTTTAGGAACCCAAGCCATTACTGACTTGTGTTCCCCTTGAGGAGTTACAAACTCAAATTCTTTGAGTATGTAATTCCCACTATCTTTCAAATGATGATCCAAAATTATCTTATGATTTTTAGCATGTGGATTTTCAAAACTCTCTGGTTTTTCAACATAAATTTCTTTCACCAGATTATTAGCATTTTCTTGTGTCACAAAAACATCTGATTCACTTTTTGTTGAACGTACTGTATGTCCCTCAGCAGTACTTTCCATTTTAATCCATTCAGGTTTAACAGGTGGTTCCTGTGATCTAGATCCCCTATATGAATTGTGATACCTTCTAGGTTGATAGTGAGATTTCCTAGAATTTCTATCCCAAGTATGGTTTTCAGTACCTTGTTTCTGAGCAGTACTTTGGAAAGTACTGTGAGATACTGAAGGTCTTCTCTGATGTGGGTATCTATGATCTGGTGTGAAGTTTCTGTGATTAACCCTATTTGAATTAGTCCAGACTGGTTTGTGCTCTCTAGGTTTCTGGTTGGTTGACTTATTCCTTGGAAACTTGCTTAGATATTCTGAGTGTTTGTCACAATCTTTGATTAAGTGAGTAGGACTATAACACACAAAACACAGTTTTTGACCCATATGACCAAAGTGATTTCTTCGATGTCTATGCCCAAAATAATTTTGCCTTCTTGATGACTGATAAAATCTGTTTTGACCAAAATTATCCCAAAAAGGTTTAGCAGTACTGTTTTGAAAAGGTTTTACAGAAGGTACTGCTTGTTGAGCAGTACTTTGGTTTAAAGGTACTGCTGGATTTTTAACATTGTCTTCAACAGTTTCTTTGGGTTTCTCAGACCTAGACTGAGCAACAAGCTTCTTCCTAAACTCTAGACTGTCTACTCCAAAACGAGAAACATCAGGCCTAGAGGGTTGATGACTAATGGGATGAGGAACAGCATGATAACCATTGTCTTTCTTATATTCAGGAGGTGGTTCACTTACTGAGCCCTCATTACTAGATGAATCTACATAGTTAATGAGCTCATCATCACTAGTGGTTATGTCCTCAAAAACACCATCATCCTGATCACTAGGTTGGTTTTCATCTATGTTACTAAAGTCCATTCCAAATCCTAAGCCTGTTCTAATGTAAGCCCTTCTCTGTTTTTCAACATAAGCAACATGGGACAAGCCAGACTCTCCCCAAGCAGCAAACTTAGCTAACAAATCATCTCTTTCCTTAGTTAATTTCTCAATTTCAGCAATTTTACAGTTTAGTTTCCATTCACTGAGTTTTAACTGGTAATCCTGTTGTTCATACTTTTCAGCCCAAGCCATTTCATTATTTTCATGTGTTATGATTTTAGCTTCTATAGACTCTAAAGTGATTTGATAACCTGCTACCTCAGACCTAGCCCTAATACAATTATCTCTTTCAATCACATAATTGTTAAGCAGTTTTAGATAAAACTCATAACAGTTTGAGCATACCTCAGAGATAGGAGACTGAGTTGGTGAAGTAGCCACCATAGCAAGAAGAACAGGATCATCTTCACTTTCTTTGCTCCAATCAAATCCTCCAAAGCCATCATCATATTCCAAAGCAGCATGTTCAGATTCTTCATCAAAAGCAGTGCTCCAGTCCAATGCTTCCACTGTGTCTTCAACTGCATCTTCCACTGCTACCATACAGTAAGTCACTGGTTCATCATCAAACTCTTCACTCCAGTCAACTTCGGATAACTTCTCTTTAGCAACCAAAGCTTTTGTTTCTGTTATTGGAATTTCTTTGAGCTCAAGTTTAGGCTTCTCAGATGTTCTGTTTGCTTGATACTTAGCAAACCTGCACTCCCTTGCAAAGTGACCAGTCTTTTGACAATTTAAGCATTCAATTTTAGATTTGTCAAAAGTTATTCCTTTTTTGGTTTAAAATCAATATTTTTGCCTGTCTTCTTCATGTACTTTTTGATCCTTGCAGTGATCATAGCAACTTGCCACCTGATATCAATTTCTTCAAGTGCATCTTCTTCAATCTGTGCTAGATCCTCTTCATAAGTGACAGGTAAGCTTGCTTGTTGTGCAAAGAAGGAGCACACAACTTCATCTGAGTGCAAAGATGGTGAGGCCTGCTGAGCATATGATGGGGGATTGTAAACAGCAGTACTTTGAGAAACAGTACTTTGAGGAGAAGCAATACTTTTGGAAGTACTGCTCTTCTTTTCAGATGATAGAAAAGCAATACTGTGAGATTTGGAATTGGGTTGACCACTCATCTCATGTTCATACACCTTCAGTTGATGATAGAGATCATCAAAGTCCATAACATCCAATCCTTGTTGTCCTCTGATCATAGTAGCAATCACATGCCATGTAGATGGCAAACTCCTTAGAAACTTCAAATTAGCATCCTCAACTGATACTTGTACCTTGTATAATTCCAACATGTTGAGGAGATTCTGAAACCTATCATATGCAGCATCAAGACTCTCTCTTTCTCCTACTGTGAAAGTTTCAAACTGTTGTTTCAGCAAGTTTCTGTGCATCTTCTTAGAGGCTTCATTCCCTCCAAATCAGAGCAGCCCAGAGCTGCTTAGCATCTTTAGCATCATGAAACTTGAGAAGATGACCATCTGGAATGGCAGACAAGAGAATGTTTAGAGCCTTCTCTTGATTCCTTAGGGTTGCTGCTGGTAAGACTGCCTTTGGTGCTGTAGGTTGTCCAGGAACAACAATGGGATCTGAAACTACTTCATTCCCATTCACAATTACATTCCATAAAGCATGGTCTGTAATGGCAATATACTGCCTCATCTTCATGCACCAGAGATCATATTCTCCCTTCTTGATTATTGGAATTCTGAGTGAGGTGATTGAGGGTGGTGGAACAGCTTCAGTCGACATCTTGAATATTGTTGAAGTAGGGTTTCTTCCTAGTCAGAGTTTCCACACAAGCTCTGATACCACTTGTAGGATCGATATACTTTAATCAAACTAACTTAACTAGCTTGTTAAGGTTTAATAACCTCGGATAAATCCTAAGTTATTAACAAAGAAACACTGAGCAATCTTTATCAAGTACGCGGAATTTACTTAATAAAGCTAAGAAGAATAACTTTATTATAAACTCTAAATCTGCTTATTATGCAGATACTCTAATACAACTCTAAGATAATCGAACTTTTCTCTAAAACACTAATTCGTAAACTCTAAAACTCTTTTTCTGAAATCATACCTCTAATGCCAATCTAGGAGTCCTTTTATAGGCTCAAGGATATCCTAGTCGGTTTACAATTGATAACCTTGTACGACAAGTAATCTAAACATAGAATACAATTCTTTCCATAAACGAATATAACAGTTCTTTTGTTCTAGCAGTACTTTGACTTCCTCTTGCAGTACTTTGACTCTGTCTTTAGCAGTACTTTGACTATTTGACTTCTTCCAGTTCTTTGCAACTTACAGTACTTTCATATCTTCAGTACTTTGATATCTTCAGCACTTTCATATCCCAACATGTGCATCGACTGGATTTTGGTCAGCGCATCCACACAGTCAAGCGCAATTCCACGAGGTCCCAGAGCTTGATTCTCTTCTATCAGCTCCCTACGCTTGATGATTCATGTCTTCAGATGCTGAATGCACTGAAGAACTAGCTTCTTCAGAATCCCTTCTTGGGCAGCCTCTTGTTCAAACCAGATAGCCATACGATCATTCAAATTTGGTGAATCAGCAACCTCCATGAGTTCGTTTAAAATGGGGAAATCTACCGTTGGAAAATTGTTTGTGTGTGGAAAAAGTGGTAGATGAGTTTATCGTTTGGTGTGCACTAGTTAATATCGTCTCCGGTAAGAGACGGTCAAGGGTCTAATAGTTACTTATTTTTCACACTCGGTCCCTGAATTTGTCTTGGTTGCCGTTGTCATACTTAAAACTCTCGCCCAATAATCACTTTAGAATACACAATTGGTCCCTCAAGTTGCCAACTTACGTAAAACCATTAGAAGTTTGACTTTGTTAAGTCAAACTTCTATAACATATCAAATTATCAATTAACTCCAAAACAAATATTGAGTAATGGTTTTGCAATATTGACTTTACAAAATCAAATATTAAGTAATGGTTTTGAAATTTTGACTTTACATAGTCAAAATGCAAAGACACAATACAGTCATAAGACAACCTTAGATCTTGGACAAGCCCACAGATATCTAGAAGAAGCTGTAGCACATCTTCATACCAAAACAGCACCATAAGAATCAATCAGAATGAAGAAACTCCACATTCCCAAACACTCGTTAATACCATTCTATATACTATTGAACGTTCCACTAGCCATCCTTATCATCAAACTTCAAATACCATTCTGCCTTTTGCACTTAAATTTCCAAAGGTTTTCAATCCTTCTGACATTACGACTCTCCTTCACAGTTAACCCATTCACCATTTTCAAGTATTGACTAACTAAAGTAAACTGGAAATGCAGTTTTACTTGCTACAATCAAATTAAAATGCTAAATGAAAGTTTGACTTTCGAATGTCAAACATTCATCACCTACAATACGCACAAACAACAACATATGAACAATCTAATTTTAAGCAAACCATATAAACAATTACTGTACCAAATTACCAAAACTATTTTGCAACATTAATTGTCATAGGGTATTCAACCCAAACATAAACTACAACCACTCAAAGAAATCTACCACGGCTGTGGGGGAAGCTCGGTGGAGTTTCAACAACTTCCTAGCCAACTCCTAGTTGTTCCTGGTATTTTCATTCCCATCATGACTCCTATCGCTTTGCCTGATATTGATTGTCTTTAGCGACCGGGAACACGCAAGTATACACTTTATTAAAATTATTTCATGCTCTGTTCTAGGAAAAGCTCGAAACACCACCATCTGTAGCTGGCCATGGCTGAATGTGTTTCTGTCTACAACAGTGGAAATTTTTTGCAAAGGTAGATCACTAAGCGTGTTTGCAGCCTAAAAAATCAAATAGTGTTGAGATACACAAACGTGGAAATTTAGGAATGTTTATTTGATACATATGCATTACAGCATTACACTTACTCTGGTATCCAGCATTTTCAAATTCGGAGATGACCGAATCATTACAATGGTGAACGCTACCATAACACTATTCCTAAAATCGACATCGGACAGCTTAAGGTTAATCAGGGAAACAAAGGGCACCTTCATCCTAGGATTAGCTTCATGTATCAACTACAACAAGTTTTAAAGATTAAATTTTATTACTGTTACACATCTCTTTAACATTGTAAAATTATAAGTTGTAAAACTGAAATTGTTCTTACCGTGCAATCAGCAAAATCCAATGTAAGGGTCTCAAGATTTTGAAGTCTTGTCAGGTGAAAGATATCGGATGTTGTGATTGTCATCACAACATTATAACGACCAAATGACAAATGTAACTTCTTCAAATTCCTAAGTTTTGCAATATCCCATAGTCTCATCTCGTTTGTACTAGGACGATTAATTTTAAGAGACTCAAGTGAGGGACAACCAACAATAAAGTCTCAAACTGTACCGCTTAGAAAATTGACATGAATCAATTCTAAGCTCAGTAGATTTGGAAAGCCATGAAAATATTCTAGAGAAGCCAAAGAACAAATATGAAGTACCAGATGTTTCAACTCACTACGAGAGTAAAGTTGGGTTGGGAACGTAACTGGGTCACCATACCAGTTTGTAATAATCAGCTCCTCAATTCCATGGTCAGCCAAAAACAAGAGCCACTCATGAATCTCTTCATAATGAAAGTTGTCTATTCCAATAATTAATCTTGGCTCTACAGCGAAGACAAACTTTCTTATTGGACCCATAAGCCGATTTAAGAATCTAGTAACAAGCCTCCCATCAAACTCATATGTTAAATAATAAAAGAAATCCTCATCAACTATGACATCGGTGAGCAAAGTCCACTTAGACCTCCAGTTTCGCGCTAAACTAAAGGTTCTCACCGCTTCTAACAAAGGCAACCGATTCAAAATGTTAGTGATCACTTCATCTGGCATGTTGCTAATACGATCGATCGACATGGTTTTGTTGGAAGTTGGGTTGGTCTTTTGAGTTCTGGAAATGAGGATTTATATTCTTGATTTCGATTTTCAGTTTAACGTTTCTGGATAATGGTGTATTATGATTGGTAAAGTTGTTTATTGGGTGGGTGTATTGGTTCCCGTGAAATTAAATGCAAGCGTATCAGGGAAGAAACGGCTAGTAGCCATGCTCACAATTGGTCCCTGGGTTCAAGGTTGGGTCAAAAATGTGAATGGTCTATTATACCCTCGAAGGAAATCCAGAAAATTAGGTTTGACTATGCCAATCCTGGTCAAGGGACGATTTTGGCATTTAAAGGCCAAGGTTTGGACCTCTGGCGATGATAGAGCCGAGTTTTGTCCCATCACGATGCGTTTTGCCAAGTTTAGGGACCAACGGTGTATTTTAGTCTAACTTATTATCAATAAAATTTATCCTAATCAATTTTTTTCTTTTCCAATTTTAAGTTCAAATCTTTTTATCAATGTGTGTCACCACTCACCAGGGACGGACCCAGGGTGGGTCCCGGGAGGTTTCGAAACACCCATAGATTTTTGTCTCGTAGTGTTAATTTTGTTAAAAAAACCTTGTTTTTTTTATAAATGCACCGGTCTCAAAAAATTGTGCACATAGTCTTGCTTGATTTTTTTTAAATGCACCTGATGACTTTTTATTCCGGTTCCGTCCCTGTGTGTCACATCATTTTATAAAAAAATATTTTGTAATTTTTTTTAAATGTACATCTCTCTTTCACAAATTTGATACAAGACTCACATAAGATTATTATAATATAATCTCGGGTGAATGTCATATATATCCCTCCAAAGACTAGTAATTACATTTATATCTAACCAAAACTGATAATTGCATATATATCCTTCCAAAACATTACAATTGTCAAATATATCCAAGTGAGTATTGTTAATATATTTAATAGAAAAAAATGTCTAATAATTATAACTGATATATAGAAAATGATGATTATACCCTTACTATTATTATTTTTTTTTTACAATTACAAAATATCCTTTAAGCATTTTTTAAGAACAGAAAGAGAAACCATGTTCGACGACTCAACCGTGATCGGTATCGACGAATCTTGAATAAGAATATCAACAGCACCATCTATCGTTCCATCTAAACGTAAACTCTTATAAATACAGATCAAATGACATAATAAAATTCAAAGCAATAAAATAATATTTTGTAATTGTAAAAACAAATAATAAGAATAAGGGTATAATCGTCATTTTATATATCAATTATAATTATTAGACATTTTTTTCTATTAAATATAGTTAAAATAATCATTTGGATATATTTGACAATTTTAAGACTTTTTAAGGATACATAGGCAATTATGAGTTTTTGTTAGATATATATGCAATTATAAGGCTTTGGAGGAATATATATGCAATTCTCCCTATGATCTCCTATACAATAACCAGCTTTCAATCTTGTGTATACGAGGGATTGTTAAATAGGTTCTATACAAAATTATATAAATCGGTTTATAATACTCATTAATACTTACATATTTAAACTTTAAAGATTAATTACATGCGTTTATGCTATATGTATAATTTCATGTATTTATTTTCATCTCACAGTACCCTCATAAGGTCGTGTCACCATTTTGATATTTATATTCCTGATAATAATTATTTTAGCCGTATTTAAATTTTAAATACGTGCACGCGCGGTTAAACTTACAAAGAGAAATAACATGAGTCGTTATTGAACTCTATTAGTAAATAACAAAAACCATTTTCGAATCTCCTTACTTAATCTCATAAATGAGGAATAACATTGGTCGCTCGTATATGTACACTCTCGTGTATTCATTTATATATCATAATAATTCGTGTTTTTATTTTAGTATTTATAATTTTGTGAGACTACATTAATAATAATAATAATAATAATAATAATAATAATAATAATAATAATAATAATAATAATAATAATAATAATAATAATAATAATAATAATAACATGTATTAATATATTAATAACAACATATAGTTTTTTAGAAAAAAAATATAAAGTCTGGAGATAATTATTAAATTTATAAAGTTATTAAAAAAACATAAACGGATAAGTTTACTTAACATCTTATATTTTATATATCATTTAAATATATATTAAGAAATAAAACTTTATTAATTATCCCTTCTTTATTTAGTTTTTTACTTTATAAAATCGACACATGTGTTTTCATAAATTTTGCTAGATGAAATTTGGATATGTTTGACCGAATTGATACTTATTGAATTAGTTTGGTCAAAGTACTGATTGATTCGGTGGAAAAATTTAGTAGAGAGAAAATGAAAATACACATGGCCTTGTGAGCTTATTTTTTTTAATTTCAGACTAAAGTGTAAATCAACGCTATATTTTGATTAGTTAATAGAATTTACAATCAAACCTTCAACTTCTAAAAAGATGATAAACTTAACTCAATCTCCACAACCTTTTTATAAAATTAAATATTTAATATTAGCATGTAAAGTGATGGTCATTATAGTTTAACAAACTTTGTACTAATGTATTAAAGTTTAGTAGACTAGTTAAGGTAAATGGGTTTGGACTTAATCTAATATTGTATAAGTTTAGACATAGTCCAAGTCTAAGCCCATCCCATCCAAAACTATTTTTTATCTACACATACATATACACGTTCGTAGTGTGTGTAGTGTGTGTCCTCATTTCTTCAATCTAATATTTATTTCTTCTCCTACATCTCTCTACACACCACCCTCTCTCTCTCTTTCTCTAAGTTCTTTCTCTCTTAATAAATGCCTAAGTTATTCATTGTGTGTTATTAATTATTACTTATTGTGACCTAACAAGTGGTATTAGTTCAGAACCCGTCTGTAGGATCGTAAATACTATTGTGTTGATGATTCGGGTGGTCTTGGATGATGGAAATACATGTTAGCCATTTGAGAGAGAAAGAGATGAGATGGTGTTTCTTATTAGAGACTTGCTTTGTAAAATGAAAGTTTAGATTGAAAGAAGCACCACCCCTTCCAAGGATGGAAGGGATATTTATACTTACAGACTACACGACCTCCTGACGGCCTGTGGATCAAGTATACAGTGGGTAAAGACCCGTCCTTCCTCCACGGTGTTACAATAAACTAATCTACGCTACAAACTAACTAATAAACTACTAAATAACGTAAATAACGACATGCCTACGAGCTAACATATGCTAGACCATAATTGGGGTGACCGACACTTTAACATGGAATTTCCAATTCCTAACAATCTCCCCCTAAGGAAGGTCACCCCATGAAATACATTTTGCATCCTAGCATTCTATCTCTGTCTTTAGTTCAGAGCTCGTAGACTTCAATTCTTCAATGTCCTGCATTCTTTGTGCTTTTGTAGCGATTCTTCAAAGTCCAATTATTTTGTACTTTCAGTGGAGGTCTTTGAACTGATCCACATCTTGATGATCTTCGAGCTTTCTTTAAGATCATCAGCCACAGTAAATCTCTGGATCACCCTTTGTTGCGTTGCCATCATGTGATGTTGTGACTTTCGGACCGACATGCTCACACTTTTAGGGATCATGACATCTTTCCATCAGAGTAGCGGAAGCTTTACTGGTTCATGATATTTGCAGCAGCGTAGCAGAAGCATAGTATAAAAATATCAGAACCAAGTTATGTGGATATGCACCAGTCATGATTTCTTCAATTAAGTGTGGATGCTGTGAGCATGCGGCTTTGGATTGACTTCTCAATTCTGATCAGCTGCAACCGTCCAAATGTACCTGCAAACAACAGTTAGCAATAAAACACACGAAAGTGTCTTTGATCACTTTCGTTGAATTGAGGTACACGGCCCACGGTTCCCCATTGATCAGTACAAGTACTGCATGTGATCAGGTAGAATTCCGAAGAATCTCATTGACAGGGTTTCGCAGCTGTTCTAGCTGTTCTCAAACCGGAACGTCTCAAAGAAGACAACACGGAGTGAGTGAACCAGCGAATTGAGATTCACTGATTGATGAAAGATTGATTTGAAAACAATCGCGTATTGCTTGAAGAAAGAGTTTTTCAATACGACGAAGGTTTTATGAGAAAGATCAATTTTCAATCAAAAATACTTTTTGTATATGAAAAGAGTACACATTCGATGTGCTAGAGAAAAGAAGATTTGCACATCGAACGGTTTTTCCAAAAGTATTCGTCAATTCATTTCCTGGACCAAGGTTGATTCAAGAATGAATCGCCCCATTGTTTCTATCCAGTTGTCACAAGCTTGATCTATTGGATAGATCTAACATGTCACCCACCAAGAGCTCGTTTGATGTTGGCTCTAGAAGGATTTCCATCTTCACTCGGATGTTCTGGCAATACCACAAGGATAATGCGTAGGACTCTTAATATATTCTTACTTTCCACATTGTGTGAAACAGCAAGTCTTCATTATTTTTTGTGTCCTAATGAGATATTATGGATGATCTCTTGGCTCTAGACTCAATAGTGCACATTTGGTTCCTATGCCGGAGACTAGGGAGAGGGTCTCCTTCTTCAATATCAACAATCTCTAGGAGAAAGTCGATAGATTCTGTAGGTTCCCCGTGAGAATGAAACAAGCCCTTTTAAGAGGAACTTGAGTAGCTTGGGAAGTTAGATGCAGTGCATCACTGGGTCCATGACGTCTTGTCTTCAATACCAGTGTTACCTTAGTAACAACCAGTAGCATATATATTGAACCCGGTTTCTGCCCTAAGGTTGAATTCTTGGAGGGCTATTTCTTTTCACCCTTTTCACATTCAATTCTTTTTCATTCTTCAACCCCTTCAGTGCTTACCGAGACTTCATAACTAGAACCTTGTTGGGTTTATTCCAGTTCTAGCTCTATCTCAGTCAGCACTCTTCCCTTATTCTCACTTTTCTCCTTTTTTTCATCATACCTAAGGACTCTATACTATCTAGTGGATTGTCCCTGGGTAGATTCCTCCGGCTCTGGCGGATCGTGTGAACTAATACCTAACCTCACCATCCTTATAACTCCATGCATAAAGTAAAATGGTCGGTCTTTTGGTACAGTTCATTCTTCCTTAAAACCAATTGAAAAATCATTTGGAAAATCAATCAAGGTACTTGTGATATAATATCAAAGCATTTTGTACCTTAATTGTTTTGATCATTTTAGAAATGCTCTCCCTCAACATGTGCATATGATTTTGAAATTGTTTAGCACATGGAGGCAAGAATTCTTTGAAATAATTTCTTGATCACAATTTCCATAGAAAAAGCCTTTTGATTTTCTTTGGTAAATTCTCCCCCTCAATATGTGCGTAGGATATTTTAAATCATTTTATCACATAGAGGCAAGAGGTTTTTGAAGTACTTTTCACAATTGCCAATAGAAACCATTCGCTCCCCCTCAATATGTGCATCGATATACGAAAGAGTTTGGCACATATTAGAGAGAACTTGCACTTTGAATCAAAACAATCATCTTTTATCAAATTTCATAGTTAAATCACAAATTCTCCCCCGATCAAAAATATCAAACCCTTTGAGATTTTGGATCTCAAGTGATTTAATAAGGTTTAGAAATCATGGGAGAAAATGTGGCCTTGTTTAAATACTCATCTTGTTTTTGAATACATGCTCCTCCTAAATCATGTGCATCATATATTTGAAATCGTTTGACACATGGAGGCATGAGTGCCTTTAAAGGACTAAAACCAATTCCATTAAAACAGATTTGAGATTTAAATCACGATCTCTCCCCTGATCAAAAATTTCAAACCAATTGAGATTTGTGATCCCAATTGATTTAAATCATTTAGAAAATTTTGGGGAAAGACGTGGCAAGATTTAATTTTGAAATTGACAGATAAGGAACATATTTAGACATTAAAGATTGTTAGTGTCATGTATGATTGATTTAAGAGACCTTTAAGTAAAATAAAACAATTTCACAATCAAACAAGAACAGAAAGAATTTCATTTTGAAAGATCTTGATTTTAAAGAAAAATCATACCATGACATAACATTAAGTCTTTAGATCACCACTTATTTTCGTACAAACCGGAACTTTTGTGAAGAAATATTGTTTGAAAATATTTTATTTTAAATCACTCTCCCCCTCAATCGATGACCGTAGTCGTTGATTGAGTGACTTAGGTTTTAATAAAAATGAAGTCCGGTGATTTTCAAAATTAAGTCCAATTTATTTTCAAAACCAATATTTTTCCATTGTCAAAACAATACTTTCAAAAATTGTTTAAAAAATGGTATCATCACTATTATCCTGCACAAAGATACGTTAGGTGGTTGAGAAGCTTCTGTTGTTGCTGTAGGGCTTGGAAGAAAAACCGTCTGCTGATGCAGTAAGACTTCTTACGTTGCATTTTTTATGCCAACTGAGGTCAAATTAAACTCCGTTTCTTCATTTGATGATGAAGAAAACCATTTGCTGATGCAGTGAGACCTCTTACGTTGCATTTTTCCATGCCAACTCTCCATAGAAGTCCAATTAAGCTCTGTTTCTTCATTTGTCAGCCCAAGATATAGTTACCCTTTCCTTTCGGCATCCAATCTTCTTCAATTGTGGGATCCGGATCGGGAACATTCTTATATACCATGTTATCTGCATACGTTAGTGAACACAGATAGACATATATGGTGGTAGACAACACCCAAACAACAATCGACTAATAAAAGTCAATTCAACATATCAATCAGACCATAAAAGGTGTGGGAATAATGTGTTCATCAATCTATAATCATCATCTAATCCTAACAATCACATCCTAGAAACCTAGTCCTTCAACATAGGCAATTATATTTTTTCAGATAAGCACGTAGGATGATTAAGAAAGCCCGTTAGATGATGTAAATTTGAAAAACATACTCCCCCTCAATCAATGACTTATTTTTCTGGAAAGTTTAAAAGCGCTGAAGTCATTGATTGCGTTTGCAAATTTTTATGAAAACTCTGAAACTGATTGATTTACAAGCAACTCCTTTTCCACCATTTTGTTAAAACAAATATTTTTCTGAAGAATTTTTAGAAGGAAAAATATTTGAGTAGGAACAGCAGTCCTTCGACATACTTTCCTCATTAGTTTTAGGATAAGTGCACGAAAATTATGAAAATAGGTTTAGCGCAGCACTTTCCTTCCTTTGAAAAACGGGTTGCTATCTGAAATAATAGCAAACCATAGTTTTAGCGCGGGTTACAGTCTGAAGTAACTGCAAGCCATTATTTAAAGCCCGGGTTACAGTCTGAAATAACTGTAAGCCATATTTAGAGACATGATTTAGAAAAAGAATATTTACACCTCCTGCTCGAACTTCATCTATGGTCCCGTGCCATTATTGAATGACATTTCTAAGACCGCAGATGTTATCGATAAAAGAAGACATGTCTTTGAAAACATATTTTTGGTATTTTTCAAATTTTTCTGATTTTTATGGGTTTTTGTTGGTTTTATAATTTTCTATTTTGTTTTGCTAGTTTTATATTTTTGTATTTGGTTTTTTGATAAATATTTATAAAGACAGAGTAGATGATATAGTTTTAAGAAGATGATGAGACGAGTACCGAGATAAGGATATCGAGCAGCCCCGTTGTAGAAGATAGAAGTCATTATCTCCTAAACATTCACCAACAAAGCTTTCGAGGCTCCTGAATTGAGAGAAATTTAACCGTCTGAAAGTGAGACTTTGGCAGCTTCCCCCCAAACCAAAAATCCTTTAGATGAGCAGATTCGAAGCTCTATTTCAAGCTTGCCTTAGCCAGGTGCACAGAGAAGCACACCATTATCATAAATCCCGCTACTCCTTTTAAGAACGATAATCGAGATTCTTCGTTCGGGGTTATTTCATCAACAAGAACAGCAACGTATCATCCCACTCATAAATAATCTTCTCAAATTTCATAACCACTGAAGTCTGAAGCGATGCATCCCCAAAAGGTGTCAAGAGACCACTTCCCCCAAGTAGATGAATTGATGCAGTGATAAGGTTTTAAAAGGTACCATTTTGAGGGGTCGTTTAAGTCCTTATTTGATCACTTTTGTATCCGTTATTGCTTAATATCGTTCCTTTTCACTTTTTAGGTCTCTTGAAGGCAAAACGCTGGAATGGCACTTATTTGGACGAAAAGGCGCGAATATATGAAGAAAATGGCCAAAGTCAAAATCGAGACACTCACAGTTGCTGAAATTAGAAGGCGACAGCGTCAGGTGCTAATAGCGACGCCGTCCCAAAATTATTGTGACGGTCCAGAACCCAAAACTCGTATTTTCAAGTGACGACGTCTAGTTGTGAAAGAGTAGGCCGTCGCTACTCAGACGGCCTATATGCAATCCAGACGACGTCAGAAGCTGAAGAGGACGGCGTCACGGACTTAAGGTGACGCCGTCGCATGGTTAACGTGGCCAAGACGAAACCCTAATGACGGCGACACGAAACATAAGGTGACGCCGTCGCATATGTAATCTTATATATAGAATCCGAATTTTTCAGTCTTTTGTGTAGAGAGTCTTTTGGAGTAAAAACCTAAAACCGAACCTAAGGTGTCTTGTACAGTATTTTAGGGTTTTAAACCCTATCTTACATCAAGATAAGTCTTTACTTCATTAATTCAATTATGTCTTTGATTATTTGTGTGTATGCTTGCATGTTCTCCATGTCCGGCTAATTTACTTGTGTGTTTGCTTAGGAAGTATGAAACTTAATTATTGAATATTGATTGGTTGTTTCTTATCTTAGTTGATTAATGATCTAGTAATGCGATAGGTCATTCGTTGTGTACTTAATGCTTGATTCATCTTTGTGAACCTTAGAATATAATTACCTGAGTAGTTGTAGGCTAAACCATCCAAAGAGCGCCTTAGAGTAGGAGTTTATCATCCCTAGTGGGTTTGTAGACGAGACCCTTTGGTAAGTTCAAAGAGTTAGGGAGAAACGCATACCCTACAACTTTAGACACACAACGCAACTAGGAATAAGGACGTGACAATTCAACCACCAATAGGAGATAATTAAGGAGTAATACAAACTAAGTAAACACATCTTTAAACTATCATACGAGCACACATTAATTAGACATAGACTCCCACAACCTTAGTTTAGATAATTAGATAATAGTAGAGTAATCGGTAGAAATACCAACCCCCCAAATCCAATACCCGAGATTCGTACCTTTCCATTTCATAAAATATAAAAAGATAAAAAATAATCTTCCTCAACCTTAACCTTAGTGTAGTAACTCCTTACTAGCATTCCTATTCCCCTAGAGAACGATATCAACACCCGTGGCTTACCCTAATTACTACACTACAACGATTAGGTTCACTGCCTAGGGTGTTATAAAACTTGCTCGAAGAAAAGGAAGTTTCCTTGACCCCGAACGACGAGTTTAGCGTTATCAAGTTTTTGGCGCCGCTGCCGGGGAATAGAATAGTTAGTTAGTAGTCCACCTCGTTTAGGTTTCTTTGCTTGATTCCTATCAAGTAAATTTTTCTCATTTTTAGCTTTCTCTTAGTCTATCCCCCTTCTTCGTAACCTTTTGTTCGTAACCCCATCACTTTTCGTCATGGAAGGTGATAACCAACCACCACTCGATAACCAACAACCAAACAACGCTTCACCACCAAACAAATACCCACCACTCGATCTAACTTTTGCCAACCAACTCCGAGCTCGCATTGTTAGTGAAATTGGAGAGCTTAAGAAACTTAATAGGATAATTGAAAATGCACTTGAAAAAGCCCTTGAGGAATCCACTGGTACCTTAGATAGTGATTCAACCTCAAGTGATTCGGAAGATGAAATTGTAGAAGGAGATTATAAGGTTTTGGAGATTATGGACGGAAGTAAGGAGGAGGAGGAACTTAGGGAGTATTTCGATTCATACCCTAATGGAAAGGAAACTGCTTATCACTATAATGTAGTTAACTTCCCGCGGCCGCCTTTCGAACCATGCATAAAAAGTGGTGACCCTAAAAATATCAAAATACCGTGTATGATTGGTTACTTATATAGGGATCACACTTACATAGATTATAAAGCACCCATGAACATAATGTCTAGGCTCTACTACAATTGGATCATGAGAGAAAATTTAGGACCTATGAGGGACCCCTTTTACCCTAGGAAAGTGAGTAACTATGTTGGGAGGGTTAAGGGATTGCATGTCTTCGTAGGGAACTTCACATATAGGTGTGATTTCATGATCCTAGAAAATGTGAAAGGCATTATTGATGGAGTTTTAGGAGATGTGATACTTGGGAGACCATTTATTGAGGACTCTAAGATGGTTTATGATCAAGAGGAAGGAATAGTCAATTTCTCGAATGAGACCGAATGTGTTAAATATATAATGCCCTGCAAAAATAAGAGGTTTGAGGGCATTGATGAGTTAGATGTAGATAGCATTCCGGCCTTTGAAGTTGATTGGAAGGACAAAGTTCCCTATACCGCCTATCTAGAATTGGGCCCTGAATATATTCGTGATGAGAACAGAGTTAAGATAATTGAATGGGCTTCTAAGAGGAGGAAAATGTAGGAGCACGACTATGAGTCTAGCTACAAGACTCTTAAATAAAGAAAAGCGCTTCGTGGGAGGCAACCCATGCTTAATTGTTTGCTTGTTAGTGTCTTATATCTTTTATTAATTGTTTATCCTCATGTTTAAATTTGTAAAAATGCTTTATTTTGTTTTTAACCTCGTCTTAATTGCATATAAAGGTATTTTACATAAAGGATAAGTGTAGGGAGGATTACACACGTTTTCAAAAGAAACGTAAACATGAGAATAACAATTAACTAAAAGATATATATGTTTGTTTGTTCGAGTCAAATGCTTGTATCGAGTCATAATGGATGTTTTGCAGAATTTTTTTTTTCAGATTCTAAAGATGTAAATTTTCCAGAATTTTTTCCAGAAAATCGCAGACCAGTTTTTGTCAGGATAACCTGACGGCGTCAGGATTGCAACCTAACGGCGTCAGGAAGGAGTAAAAACATCAGATTACTTTTTTCTCGTTTTCTGAGCCACTTATAAATTTTTGGAATTTTCCAGGTCTTAATTTTCTTAGAAATTCTGTAAACATCCATTCCACAAGCATTATATCCTAGTTTAAATCGAGTCTTATATATATTATTACCGCCGATTTTACGCAAAGGTTTCGTTTGTTTTCTTCAAGTGTGCAGGTTTAGTTTGTCAAGAAGAAGTTACATAAGATTGGAAGGAGCTTTTCACGCAATAATTCTTCTTGAAAAGGATTTAACCACCACTTTACACGGATCCTACCGAGCTAATCAGGGGAGTATTAGTTTCTTTCATTTTTAATTACCTTCTTTTATCATAACTTTGATACTTTCGGGGAACATTGGGGACAATGTTCAGTTTAAGTGTAGGGAGGGAAAATAAAACGGGAACTTTGAAACTATGCTTATCCTTGACTATTTGCTTTGTCCAATTGTGATTGTGTAATAAACCTTGAGAAAATGTCGGTTAGGGTAATTTTGGCACCAAATTTAAAATTTTTATGACATATAGGAGTGGGCCATTAGTCTTAACAAAAACGTCTCACGGATAGGAAGTTATATGACTAGCACAAAACCCTTTACCACCCAAATTTCACCAAAATGTGAGGATCGCCCTTAGATTAGTAGGAATTAAAGCATTCATCTTCAATGCTTAGAGTGTGAACCGGTAGTATATTAGATTCTAGAACTTGTTTTGTGATGCATTCCAAGATCGCAAGTGAGGCTACACTTGTGTAGTTAGAAATAACTAAATGATAAGAGGCATTAGGATAACCCTTGTTTGATACCTGTAATATAATTACTTCTTCCATATCGGTTGAGTAATTCACCCACACCCTTTGCGTTGTACTCATCTTTAGTACACGATACCCCTAGTTAACCCCTCAGAGCCTATCCTTTTCGCGGTTCTCGTGATGTTTCGGTTTTTCCGGAATATCAATGAAGAGCATTGTTTACACCCCACCCCCAAATATACACCCAAATCGCCTTAGCCTACCCCTTATGCACTCACTTTTAGTGCAAATGTTTGTTATCACCCTAAACCCTTAGTTCAATTATCTAGTTGCTTGCATAAGTTGCTAAGTCGAGTCATATCCTTTGTATACAGTTTTGGGATGATTGGGATTCATGGGAAAAGTTAAAGTTTATGAAATGACGGGAAGGGAACGTTAATTCAAATTCCCTTTGTTTGCATAATAATGTACCCCAAATGTTTTGATCTTTTCAAATCGGGTCAAATTAGTGTTAGAGTAATAAAAACTCAAGTGTAGGGATATGCCTATAAATCCCTAGTATTTTGATGTTACCGTAGAGGATGGTAGAGTAAAAGTGTATGAAAAAAAAAAAAAAAAAAAATCGAAAAAAATAGAAAAAGAGAAAAAGAAAAAAATAGAGTGTGAAAAAAAAAAAAAAAAAAAAAACGGGCTACCATCCTACGTCTATCTTTTAAATTTATGTTTGTTTATTTCAGTTATCTAGAGTTTAGAGTGTCGAGTCTTGGCTTAGCAACGCCATTCTTCATATGCAGTTAACATAAAGATTTTTGACTTACCACCACTAAATAGCCTATCCCACCAAACCCTTGTTTCCCTACCGTAAGCCTAACATTACAACCCTTTAAAAGACCTCTTTGATAGACTTTCCTAGGTGCTTACGCCAAAGCGATGGAGGTTTGATCTATTCTCAAGCCTATGGTAATCTATGTACTAGGACCGGTTAATGAGTGTTTATATCCCATTTCCTATTTGTTATATTTCTTATATACACCCGAGAGAGATGTGAGTATCCAAACACCCCATGTGAGGTGCTAGTATGTAATTTCCGTGCTTGTTATGACTTTTGCGGGGCTTATATGTGTTGTGGACCGTTTTGAATTAATGCTTCATGACCCCTAACTTATAAATTAATTGGCTAAAAGCACATTTGCTTGAGGACAAGCAAATAACAAGTGTAGGGATATTTGATAAGGTTTTAAAAGGTACCATTTTGAGGGGTCGTTTAAGTCCTTATTTGATCACTTTTGTATCCGTTATTGCTTAATATCGTTCCTTTTCACTTTTTAGGTCTCTTGAAGGCAAAATGCTGGAATGGCACTTATTTGGACGAAAAGGCGCGAATATATGAAGAAAATGGCCTAAGTCAAAATCGAGACACTCACAGTTGCTGAAATTAGAAGGCGACGGCGTCAGGTGCTAATAGCGACGCCGTCCCAAAATTATTGTGACGGTCCAGAACCCAAAACTCGTATTTTCAAGTGACGACGTCTAGTTGTGAAAGAGTAGGCCGTCGCTACTCAGACGGCCTAGATGCAATCCAGACGACGTCAGAAGCTGAAGAGGACGGCGTCACGGACTTAAGGTGACGCCGTCGCATGGTTAACGTGGCCAAGACGAAACCCTAATGACGGCGACACGACGGCGTCACGAAACATAAGGTGACGCCGTCGCATATGTAATCTTATATATAGAATCCGAATTTTTCAGTCTTTTGTGTAGAGAGTCTTTTGGAGTAAAAACCTAAAACCGAACCTAAGGTGTCTTGTACAGTATTTTAGGGTTTTAAACCCTATCTTACATCAAGATAAGTCTTTACTTCATTAATTCAATTATGTCTTTGATTATTTGTGTGTATGATTGCATGTTCTCCATGTCCGGCTAATTTACTTGTGTGTTTGCTTAGGAAGTATGAAACTTAATTATTGAATATTGATTGGTTGTTTCTTATCTTAGTTGATTAATGATCTAGTAATGCGATAGGTCATTCGTTGTGTACTTAATGTTTGATTCATCTTTGTGAACCTTAGAATATAATTACCTGAGTAGTTGTAGGCTAAACCATCCAAAGAGCGCCTTAGAGTAGGAGTTTATCATCCCTAGTGGGTTTGTAGACGAGACCCTTTGGTAAGTTCAAAGAGTTAGGGAGAAACGCATACCCTACAACTTTAGACACACAACGCAACTAGGAATAAGGACGTGACAATTCAACCACCAATAGGAGATAATTAAGGAGTAATACAAACTAAGTAAACACATCTTTAAACTATCATACGAGCACACATTAATTAGACATAGACTCCCACAACCTTAGTTTAGATAATTAGATAATAGTAGAGTAATCGGTAGAAATACCAACCCCCCAAATCCAATACCCGAGATTCGTACCTTTCCTTTCATAAAATATAAAAAGATAAAAAATAATCTTCCTCAACCTTAACCTTAGCGTAGTAACTCCTTACTAGCATTCCTATTCCCCTAGAGAACGATATCAATACCCGTGGCTTACCCTAATTACTACACTACAACGATTAGGTTCACTGCCTAGGGTGTTATAAAACTTGCTCGAAGAAAAGGAAGTTTCCTTGACCCCGAACGACGCGTGTAGCGTTATCATGCAGTCAGTCTCTTAGACTAGAGCTCACGAACCCGAATACACATATACCCGAATAGAGAAACTTATACCATCGAAGTAGCAGATTAAGTCCGATAGCCAAAGAATAACCCCGATGTATACTTTTCTCTCCCCTGATGATAGTGTATGAAGCTCAAGAACCCGAAGTACCCGAATGCCCAAAGAGAGAATAACCGATAACATTGAAGAAGCAGGCCAGATCACCGATTATCTCTGCGGATGACAATCTCTGCGGATGTCAACTCCGGAATAAGTGATTATATCTCTGAATCACTGATTAAGCACTCAAGTGAAACAGCTGAGCGCCCCCCAATGTACACAATTCTCTCTCCCCTGATGATTGCGATAACATCGAAATCATCACACACTTGTGTACCTCTTTTATCTTCAGAAACTTTCAATTACATCACTTCCCCCACGTAGTTGGAATAATAACACTAAAAGCCTTGATGAGTAAAACCTTGAGTTTCTCTGCGGTCATGACATTTGTCTTCCCGGGATATCTTCAATCACTTAGAAGAATTAAGTTCATCAAGTTTACTCGCTTTTTGTTTAGATGTGTGTCTCCTTCCCCCTTGCTGGTTTTGACACTTCAGAATCAGCAACATATTCTAAGCCCGTATACTAGAAATCTTTTAGAGAAGACCACATTAAATCTTTGTGAGACTCAACTTGCTGAAGAGTGTGAGCAAGTCTAATTGGGGATTAAATCACACATTTCACCCTCCCCCAATTAGTGCTCTCCCCTAAACTGACAATCTGTTTGATAAATGCCCAGATTAAGAAGAAGTCTTTAGATAATCAAATGCAACGCGTCTTTAGTCTTCTAACATGCAGCAGAAAATGTAGAACAGACTATAGACTCGACCTTCTTCAAGATTGTCCAGTTGGGGAATAGAAAGTCAACATCTTCAACTCACCAAATGCATTCCCGTTAACTTTGAAATAGCAAATCCCCTTAACTAAAATCCCTCTCAATCAAACAAGAACAAAAAGATGTTCATCAAAGAAATCAGCCCAGCAACTAGAAGCACTTTGTCATTAAATTCATAAGTCCGTGAGAAGATGTTAACCAACGGCCCTTAAGAAGAAAACTCCATGTGAAGATGACCCGATAAGAAGAAGCTCGGTTCTTACATGAGTTTGGAGCCGTTTGACCATTTATTCTCATATAATAATCAACCATGCAGTAATTTCACACTTCTTCTCCCCCTCAAGAATTGCATACTGATTTGTCATTCTTGATTAAATAAGTGAAATCATCCAAATGTAGTCTCTTCACACTTCTCCCCCGCAAAATTAGCACATGATGTCGCCATCGTCATTATAGTTGAGCAAGTGGAATAAGAAAACAATCAACAGTAGTCCGGTTCACTTGATGACTGAAGCGCATGGAAAAAGCATGAAGCATGTTGATGAGAATGGTCATAATAAGAAGATTTCTCTTCTTCCGAAGATAAAGCGCACTGAAACGTACACTTTTCTTTTCTTTAGAGAACGAGGCTTGAACTGTTGTGTTCAAACGTCATAAGAAGATTTCTCTTCTTTCAAAGATAATGCGCACTGAAGCGTACACATTTCTTTTCTTTAGAGTACGAGGCATGAACTGTTGTGTTCATACGTCATAGTCTCTCTCTTTTCATCTACTCTTGGAAAACTTGTAATCAACCCATGATCATTCAGTACGCTCTTTGTAGTGACAACTGATGGAGAAAGCCCAATATGATGAATTTGACCTTGAAGTAAAACAACCTAAACTAGTGACTTAAACTTGCACATATGTAACAAAGAGCGGTGTCGAGACTTCATCCTCCATTGAATCTCTAAGTACTATATACTCTTCATCCAACCAACCATCAAGTATAAGACGTACATCACCTCTTGAAAATCCACAATTGAATGTGACACTGAGCACTACAACGTAACTCCTTAAAGTGATAGTTATTTTATGATAAGAGCCCAATTCCCCCAAGTGGTAAAAGAAAAGGTAAAAGTCACCCAACAATAACTAGATTTCCAAGTCTTCATTTTTGATAATAAGCTCGAACAAGGATCATGAAGAATCTTCATCCAACCATCCCCGATACCTTCAGATACTAAGTACACTCGCCCGTGATATTTCACTTCAACCTCAAATAAATAATACTGAATTAACGCCGTTGTCACATCTTCTGGATAAAATCTCAACTCTAGCCTCCTTTGACGTTTTAAGTGATCTATGATAATGGTTTTCATCCCGACCATGGTTAAAAGCACATAACTCCGAAAAACCATGTAATAACCAAACTGCTATGAAGAATATACAAACAATCACCCAACTCCTGAAGTACACCCTTCTATCCCTTCTTTGAAACAGAAACCGTAGCACCAGCATCAGATAAGACCTCGAAATACACTTTCCTTTCTCTAGGATGGTTCCATCATTACGGGATTTTACAACTCTATGGTTTAAACCGAGAAATAGTTTCTTTCGCGGGATTTTACAAAACCAAGAATAAACCGTAAAATAGATCCGGAAATGCACTTTACAATTACCAGGATGTTTCCATTGTCTCGGGATTTTACAAGTCTATGATTTAAACCGAGAAATAGATTCTTTCGCGGGATTTTACAAAATCAAGACAAAACCGTAAACAACGTGTACTTGAATGTGTTATGAAAACTTTGGTTTCAGTGAATATCTGTTTTAGGGGAACATGCAGCGGTTTATCAGCGGTTCATTATCCAACATCAATAATATCATCACCCATCCAGTAAACACTTTGGTAAACACATCATTCATGCATTCGGTTGGCTATTGCAGTGACAACATGGTGAAGTAAACCCGATATGCCAAACTTGATTATGAAGTGAAATTCCCTAAATTTGTTACTTAAACTTGTACTAATCCTCGTGAAAAAGAAACGGTGTACCCAATGTACAAAACCTCTTGACGTATCCTCAACTGCATGAGACACCGAAGTGATAGTTACGTTATGGGTTAAGCGAGAAAGAATCACAACCGTAACTAAATAGCCAAGTCTTTATCACACTTAATAAACGCCAAAACAAGTCATCTTCGCGGTCGGGTAGAAAGAAAGACGACGAAATAAGTAAACACCCCCGGAAATACTCACTTCAAATCCAAATAAGAGATACCATCCAAGCAACCCCGTAGTCAATCTAGTTCAAATAGCAATTCAATCCGTGACGAAATATTATTCATGAAAATGTATACACCAAAGTACTAATCTGCATACCACAATGAATTTCATCCACATATCAAATCTCATAACCCAACGAGTCTCATAAGCTCCATATCAACAAATCACATATTAGTTAAATCTCATAGTATATCAACTCTCATAATATCATTCAATCCAACTTGTAAGAGTCAATAATCCGGCTTAAGCAATTAACCCACGGTTAAACAATTCTTGATATCACATGGCATAATATCACTCGGCTAAGTAAGCTAAATTTGTGAAAGTCAATCATGCGTATATATTACTTGGCCTCAACACCATATCACACGAGATTCTAGCAAAAACTCGGCCCAAGATAAACATATTATGCAGCAAACTATTACCAAGCCTAGTTCATGAAATCATGCGTCATATCTGTTACGATTCAACAACAAATATGTTTAGGCCCATGTGATTTAAAAGATAGCACCCCATAATGGTCCACGGCCCATAACTGAAATAATACTCAAATCAATCCATAAACCTGAAGCCCAAATTCAATTCATGAAGTCACGGCCCATTACAATCAATAAACCGGATAACCCTAAACATTCAAGGAGTATATAATAGAGTTTAATCACTCTTACCAACCCTTAAAACACTCCTTCAAACCCTAATTTCTCTAAAAACCAGTCCGCCTCCATCACAAAAATATCTCCCTACTTTCTCAGATAAAAAAAAAACGCATCCTTAAGAGCATCATCAAATCTCCTTTTCATATCAAATCACCTCGCCACAGGGATGGCTTGAGGTTATGACACGTTTGATCTTGCCACAGGGATGGTTTGAAGTCATGTGTATTGAAACTGCTACACGAACTCCAAAAATACACGGGTAGGTTATATCATGATATTACTTGATTTTCGTTTTGATTGTTAATCATTCACTTTCTTCACTTTGTACATATTAACCGAAAAAGAAAAAGGATGAAGCCATGAAAGGTTTTGTCCTTCTTTCAATGTATTCAGATATTAAAGAGGAGTGAAACTCCTAAATCGATCTATGAGGTATATGTTCATATGTGATTAGATCTTTATAGATCTTCGTGTTAGTATAACCTCACATAAAACGGAACAAAAACTGAGATCGAGTCTTGTAAATTTGATTTCTTATCCTTGATAGTCCAAAAATTCGAATATCACGAAAGGTTATAAGCACAAGTTGTTTATTATCATTTCTTTTAAGATTCAAAAATTTCCAAGAAATGGTTCCAAAAGGTTGAGTACGAATTGAGTTAGAATCTGTAGGGTATGAGTGAGGATTGATGATGATAGTTGTTCGTGTGGTGGACTCTCGAAGTCTTCATGATTCTTTTGTTAACACGAGCAAGATCTGAGATCACTTAAATTACTTAACATTCGAGTAATCTTTCATTAGTATTGAATCATGTGATGAGTTTGTTGGTTTTGAGTCTTGTTATGGTATTGTGGTTAATAGTCAACACTATCTTCCATCTCTTTCTTTGATACTGTCAAGTCGCTGCATTCTATTGACACAAGTCGCTACATCACATTTTTTCATCACAAGTCGCTAACTTCTTGTAATGAGGCAAATCGCTACATGTTAAATAACAAATCGCTACTTTATCTGTTATCACAACTCGCTACATTGTCAATAAACTCACAAATCGTCATCATCAAACACAAGTCGCTTTCATGATGGACAAATCGCTACGACTTGTAAAGACAAGTCGCTACTTCATTCACATCCCAAATCACTAACTTGTAAAGACAAGTTGCTAGCAAGATTTTTTTGACTTATTCCGGCGTTTTTCCGACTATTTCCGACCATATTCATCACAAACCCAGAAAACAAACATTAAGACATCATGTTTGACCCAAGTATGACCACGAAAATGACCACGTTGATAAGACGGTTTGACCACAAGTCACAATTTAGAAACAAAACTTGATAAATGGATACACATAACAAAACTTTATGACCAAAACAGATATCACCAGATATACCACAGGACTTTATGACCAACTGGATATACATAACAAGTTAAAAACTGTTTCCACAAGAAAATAAACGGACACAAAGTTTTCCGACCATAAAAAATGCATAAAAAGTTTTAATAAGGTGCAAAAACCACCATAAATCAACACAATACAATAACCATGGCTCTGGTACCATTTGTAGGATCGTAAATATTATTTTGTTGATGATTCGGGTGGTCTTGGATGATGGAAATACATGTTATCCATTTGAGAGAGAAAGAGATGAGAGAGTGTTTCTTGTTAGAGACTTGCTTTGTAAAATGAAAGTTTAGATTGAAAGAAGCACCACCCCTTCCAAGGATGGAAGGGGTATTTATACTTACAGACTACACGACCTCCTGACGGCCTGTGGATCAGGTATACAGTGGGTAAAGACCCGTCCTTCCTCCACGGTGTTACACTAAACTAATCTACGCTACAAACTAACTAATAAACTACTAAATAACGTAAATAACGACACGTCTACGAGCTAACATATGCTAGACCATAATTGGGGTGACCGACACTTTAACATGGAATTTCCAATTCCTAACACCGTCCCTCAACTTTTGACTTCTGGACATATCAGTTCAGAACTCATACCAAACCAGGCAGAGTCAACAACCCTTATTCAAACACCATCTCACGAAAACTTGAATAATCTATTTGAGTCAATATTTGATGAATACTTTTGTGGACAACCAAGTGATGCATCCAGAATTTCTCCCGCTGTACCTATGCCTAATAACCAACAAACACAAGATGCATCCACTACAGTTGTGGAATCACTGATAAGTATTTAAAACGTGCATTTTCAGGGGGTCATTTAGTCTCTAAACTCATATATATTTGATAATTTACTACCCTAAATCGTTTCTTTTCGCATTTTAGGGCCTTTGGAAGCAAAAGACAGAAAAGAGCATGATTCTAGCTTATTTGGACAAAAAAAACAAAGAAAACAACCAAGTCACGAAAACGTCAAGAAAAGGAAGCCTGATGGCATCACAAGCTACAACGTGACGCCGTCACATTCTGTCACACCCCCAAATTACCTGTTTTGCAGCGGAATGGAATTCCTGGGGGTTGACTGTCATAGCATCACAATCACAGTTATATTGAACGACCTAAAGTGTCGTTTGGAAAAGACATCGTTTGATTTAATAAAATAATCAGAGTTTACAAAGTATAGGTCCCAAATGTAAATCAACTTGTGCGGAAATAAGTTTGTTTCAATTCAAACGATGTTTTAAAGTGCCTAAATCCCATGAGAGACGCGTCGTCACCACGACTCTATGATAAGTCCACATGCATGCCATGAAGTGTATGCCTTAGATACCTGAGATAAAACATACTAAAAGTGTCAACACAAAGGTTGAGCGAGTTCATAGAGTTTGTGTTGAAATGTAAAGCCTTTCAAAATCGTTTATGCAGCAAAGGCCTTGTAAATCCACCCAGTTCCAAGTTCCGCCCATACAAAACTTGCAACCTGTGTGTTCACAACCCACTGCCGAAATGTGTATAGTTTATGTTCAAGCGCATGATGTCAAATGAATTCACAAAATAGTGCATAACTTTATGTATCCATAGTTACTTAATATAACACATAATTCGTACGGTTTCAAATTGTTCCATGACCATTAGTTCAGGATTGTACCAAGACCATTAGTTCAATGTTATACCAAGACCATTAGACCATGATTGTACCAAGTCCGTTAGTACATGACTATACCAAGTCCGTTAGTTCAACATTATCCAAGTCCGTTAGATCGTGATCATACCAAGTCAGTTAGCTCAATGATTCATGATATAGAAATTCTAAGTATGGCGATACTGTGACTTCGTATGACTAACATTCAGTTCAGATAAACATATAGTTTGCAAATAATCATGTTTGCCATAAAAGTTGTTGAGCATGTATCTCCCCCAAAGAGTTTAATAAAAGTATTAAAACAAGAAAAGTGGGGCTATGACTCACTTGGACAATGATGCGATGGCAAAAGTGAGTACACCGAAATGTAGCGTGAATCACTAAACTTGACCTATTATGAATGATATGATATATGATAAGTTACAATATAATGTTATGCATACAATTCATACGATATCTATACCACTTGTGAATTTTTAAAAATAATACTTATGGTCGAAAAATAATCGTATAACATCTTGACCATTTTTAAATTACTTTACATGTATTTACGTTGAAATGATATCCTACGATAATCATTTAGTGATTTATTATGAAATTATAACTTTTCGTCGTAAAGTAATGTCATTGAAAATTTTCATGAAAGTGACTAAGTACCCATGAAAAGCTAGTTGTAAAATGGTGCACGTCGAGTGTTAGGAAACGAACTCAACGGTTTTGGAAAGCTTGTATCATTATCTCAAAGTTTTTGCATTTAAGTTTCCATCCTAGAGGTCTCGATCACGGAGAAAAATATAGGTAAGGTATGGTACTTTTGTCCAAAATATCGTTTAAGGGTGGTTTTCGGCAAAGTTTAAGTGACCGTATTTAATTCATTACAACTCCGCTTGACAAACGGTCGGACATTTTGGAAAATATGCTTGGCGAACTTACTTTTACTAGAAGACATCACTTTATAAAAAGTTCAACATCAATGTTAAAAACAACCTTCAACATGGTCACTTGTTGCCGTAATACTTGTCTAATAGAAATATAATAGTTTTTCTTATATAATAAAGTTACGGCAACTTTGTGTAAACGTGTATAATTTAATCGTTACAAGTCCGTTTTCTACGTTTTATATGTCCTTAGCTTCGTATCAAAGTATACTAATATATTTTTGATAAGTCGAAATAATTTATAACGCCTAAGCCTCATTTTTGACTCATACAAGATAGACGTAACATGCTGAAATTTCCAGAATTTATAGTTTTCGTCGCTTAACTTGAAAAATTCATAACTTCTTCGTTATAGCTCCGTTTTAATCCGTTTAAGCGGCCACGTTTTCGTTTTAAAGTGTATTTTCTAAATATCTAGGCCAAAATTTTTTATCCACTGTCGAAAATTCCAGATTTTAAAAATAAAGACAGACCCTTTTGAAAACTTGTCGAAATGAGTTTTTCTCGCGCCAAACCTATTCTAACCCATTCAAAACAACTCCGAAGCTATTTGATATGTGTCTAAATACACATATATTTGTATTGTATAAACCCACAAAAACAACCAAAAACACACAAATGACTCTCAAAATGATACAAATTCATAAAAATGTGTTTTTATGTGATTCAGGTACAAAAGATTGAAAAACAAGTGAAAAATGATCAATTTCACAACAATTGTCATTTTTAGTCCCTGGAGTTACAAAAATTGTCAAAACTAGTACCTGGTCATTCCAAAACTTATAAAAAGTCATAAAAGGTCCTTGGGATTTACAAGTTGTAATAAAATTGTCCTTTGAAGTTTAAAAACACAATTTACAACTTTAGTCCCTAAACTTTACAAAAGTGTCAGAATCAGTCCCTGGGTGTTTAAAAAATGGAAAATATTCAAATTACACCTTGTACTATTCAAATGTGACATATTTGGCCCTTATATAACAAGTTTTGAGAAAATTACAAGTTTGGTCCCTGAAGTTATAAAATTGACAGTTTTAGTCCTTAGACTTATAAAAATAGAATTTTATGCAAATTTGGTCCTTGTACTAACCATATTTGGCAGGTTTAGTCCTTTTGATAACTTTGGGAAGTTACAGTTTCAGTCCCTTAAAAATCCAAAATAACATGAATGGTCCTTGTGCTTACTATACCAAACCGGACCCTTTATTATTACTAAGCCCAAACCTTAGCCCAAGTCAACCCCCATCCCTGGTCAAACCCACCAAAACGCGCCAAATACCACTACTACTGTAGCACCTTCTCCTTCACCACTGCATAGCCAAAACCAGGGTGGTTTTTGTGCCATCTCCCCCCTCCACCTGTCTCCCCAGCTCACTACCTACTCCTCTCCCACTCCCTTCCACCTCACAACCCTACAACCCACCACAATTAATGCAATTCCCACCACTTTTTCTCTCCAAACCATACCTTAGCCTCTGTTTTCATCATACAGCCCCAACTTGGCCTCTAAACTATCTCTTTTGTCCCCTGACACCTCTACAAGCCCCCAAGAATCCTTAATTACAGAACTTTGGCCCTAAGTAAACGTGTAGGACTTTGGCGCCAAAATCGTTTAAATGGCTGAGATCACTTCTGCACAACCAATGGTCAAGAATTAAAGATGAGACTTCTGAGTGGTCACCAAGGAGTTCAAAGAGTATAAAAAGAAGCAAAGGAGCAGAGAAACAAGCACCTTGGCCTTAAGCCATTGTCACTTAGATTTAACTTAAATCATAATGTAACTTTCAATGCTTTCCTTTAAATTATTGTCATTTACAGCTTTAAAATAGTGTAATAATCTCAAAATAGTGTAATGGAACCTCTGTTTTCAGTTTTAATGCAAGTCTCTTTTATAATTTCATGTTTTCATAATTTCTTTAATATAATGTCACTTACTTTTCTGTTGATTATAGTTGATTATATGGACTCTTTAGATCACATAAGCTCCTGACAAAGCTTGTGTAAGCTTTTAGAAACCTTTAATCAGTTATAGTTTTTAAAACCAAAAATCATAAAAAAATAGAGAAAATACAATGAAAAATCAAAAATCAATGTTCTTGGGTGATTCTGCTTGGAGCATGGTTCATACTGGATTGCCATGGTATTAGAGTCCTATGGAGGACAATAGGTTATGGTTTTGATCCTTGGTTCCAATGTCTCAGTACTTTCACCTTGTAAGTCCAATTCTTACAATTTTTGCTTCTATAGTTTAAATTATCTATCTGTCTTGATTTCTTGTTTTCTATGTTTAAATGTTGTTTGTTTAGGATATTATATCTTAATATAAGTTTGTTATGTTTTGGAATTTGGATATGCTTAAATGTCCATTTTTGACTGTGTGAACTTTATTTTTGATAATCATGGTTTAATCTAGTGTGACTACTTGATTAAACTTATTAAAAGTCCTAATTTAACAAATGAAAGCTTTTAGATTTGATAAAATGGGTTTATACAAACTTTTGGAATGAAAATCTTATTTTAAGTTAATTATAGGTATGTTTGGGCATTACTGATTCAAGGGTGTTAAGATGAGTCTAGGGTGTTGTTTTTGGTTGCTATTTGATACATGGAGTTCCTTAAGGTCAGACAAACCATTAAGCCTATTGTGTATTCATAAAAAAGTCAAAAATCACATCTTTGATCCTCAACTTGATAACTGTGGCAGTTTACAAACCAAAATCTACCATATGTGTTTAAAAGTTGTTAAGTTAGCTTTATTTCATGTTTTTATTACTTAATATAGCTTATTTAATCAGTAGTTTAATTTCTAAACTCACTTTAGTCAACTTTAGAGTTTTTGTTAAAAGTCAATTTTCATAACTGTAATGCCCTGCACCACAGTTATGGTGTCAAGTTAATGAGCTTATATAAGCTTCATTTCTTGACCCTAGCTTGTGTATTTGGTCTCTTTGTATTGCCCTTGTGGCCTAGTTTTTATGTGCATAATTATTTTTCAGTCTTTAGCTTATTTGCTTAGCTTAATCTAGCCAAACTTTTTGTCCCATATCACTCCTTCCACTGAAGCAAACAGTGGAAGTGAGTGATTTTTCCAAAGCTCTTAAAAGTTCCTTACTAAGCTTGATGATGTGAGCTTTGGCTTTTAACAAAGCCAAGCTACCATAATCTCTAGTTCAGTGCTAGTTGAGCTTTAATGAGCTTATTTGATAAGTAAAATAAGAGCTTATTGTTTGCCCATTTTATGAGCATACTGAGAAATCAGTCTACTCATGCTTAGTTCATAAGCTCCTAAAAAGCTCATTTCTAGTCATAAGCTTGAGTGTTTTAGTTTTTTACAAATCTCATCCACCCAAATCTTTGATCCAGTGCTTAAAATCCATTTTGTAGCTTGTTAAACAGGGCTGCAATGAGCTTTTTATTTGTCCCATAACTGAGTATATAAGCATACTCAGTCTATTCATAGCAATTTCATAAGCTCACAAGAAGCTTAGTACTTGGCCTCAGCTTGTGCAATCTGGTTCTATGTGGAGCTTATCCACTAGTTTCCATGATCCAAGTTTAATTTCAAGCTTGCAGTTTATTTATAAGAGCTTGCAAGAAGCTTTTTGTCTGCCCCATTTTACTCAGCATTCACTAAGTCAAAACAGTGAAATGGTGCAAATTTCATGAGTTCCTCAAAAGCTCATCTGTGGGTCCCACAGTATGAGCTTGAGCTTTTTGGAAAGCCAACCAACATGCCTTGCTATATCAATATTCACTTTGGCTTTTTGAGTTTATTTCATCAGCTTAAATTGCCAAACTAAAAGGATGCAAGGGTGTTTGGGATTGCATGTCCATAGAACAGCTTATTAGCTTATTATTAGCTTATTGTTTTTTTTATCAGTTGACATGTTTGTATATTGTAGCTTATTACACTTGTGCATATATAATTTTACTTTTGTTTCTTGTGTATAGCTTATTTATAGCTTATTACTAGCTTGAGCTCCAACAGTCAAGCCATAAGCTTAACTGTTGGACTCATAAGCTGATACTGTGCTTATTTCTTAGTTTGTATAGTCTTGATTTCAATATTCATGTATATTATATATATATATTTATGTTCCATAAAACAGAAAAGCCCAAAAATAGCTTATATGTGGAAGCTTTTGGCTTAAAAGCCAACTGTCATGGAAATAAGCTCCAACAGAGCTTATTTCCAAGTTTTATAAAAGTTGTCTTTATTAAAGTTAGTTATTTTAGCTTATTATAAAGTTTTGCAAAAAGAAAATCCAAAAATAAAAATAAAAGTGCAAAAAGGGTGGAGGCAGGCTCGAACCTGAGACCTCCACCCCTTAGAAGGATGATAGTGAGTGTACCTGTAACCATAAGCGCCCTTGGGTCTTTCTTGTTATGAAATGCAAAATCAAATACAAAAGGGTGTTTGGCAGTTATGGTTATAAGCTCTTTTGAGCTTATTTCCAGCTTATTTTCCACAGTACCACCACATTTTCTTATTTTTCTTAAATATGTAATAGTTCAAAGTATTTTCTGTAAAAGTTTGAGATTTTTCTCATTAGTTTTACTATTTTTTATCATTTAATTAGCGTAAAAATGTATTTAATTCATAATAAATAAAATTTTAATCAGAAAAATATAAATCTTTTTTGTAAAATTTTCTTTTATCATATAGTATGTAATAAAATTAGTTTTATACTTGTAGGCCTTTTATTTCATTAAATTTACGTTTTGTCTTGCGCTCCAGCGCCGTTTTTGTAAATAACGCTCGTTTCCATTTTAAGTAACGTTTCTAGGTAATTTTAGTACACGTTTTAGTTAAGATAGTTTATTTAAGTTATTTTATCTTATAAAATCAAATAAACGTTCATCGATCTGTAAATATAGTGATAGCGTTTATTTAATAGATTTTAACTTTTATTTCTTTTAATTTGCATTTAAGTCGCTAAGACATGCAAATCTCTACTGTAGTTATAGATCGTTTGTTTTTATACGTTTACATTTTAGTTAAACGTATGTTTGTATATCTTTTACGTTTTTAGGTTTCTGATTGTACGTTTCTTAAATTGAACTAGCTGTGACAGAGCTATTACTATTCACATTCAGTGTTAGTCAATCAGAATCCTGTTTTTTGTATATCATTTCAGCATTCACAAGTCATTGTATGTGGAATATCACGCCTCACCAGGACATAAACGATCCAAGGATATTTTTTTAAATCCTTGGTAAACTACCATTTTTCTCCCGGGCTGTCTAGCTTTTAGTATCAGCCATTCACAAGTGGCTGGGAAATAAAGTTAGCTAGTTCGGGAGAAATCACTATTCTAATCCTACCATACACCTTTTTAGGTACTCATATATGTTGAGTCATCCCCTTTGTCGACAAGGGTAATACAAGGCATGATTTTAGTGTATTTTGTATAATTAGGTGTATAAGTGTAGAAGTAAATGTGTATTTGTTTAAATATAGTTGATAACTTGTGTACATATTTAAGCATTTAGGGTAGCGTTAGCTAAAAATAAATTTTAACGGATAAAAATAAAATATATTGAAATCATAAAAATTATAAAAAATACATTTCTTACAAAAATTGAGTGAAATAATAATTATCGTGTTGAATTTACGAAAACCGTCGTAATTATATAAATATAACAATTTATATACAAAATAAATTTAAAACACTGGGTAAACTAATAATAATATTTTTATAAACTTAATATGAGTATAAAAATATATTGTGATAATTTTTGGAAGTAACGGATCAAATGTTCCAAATAATTAATTACGCGATAGCGTTTATTTAATATGAAAATTACGCGTTTTAGGTAAAATGCAAAACCATGCATGAACTAGTATGATGATAATGATGCTAATGATATGTAGACTAAACCTAGTCTATATGAAATGTCCTGAATAATCGTTCATGAATTCGCAGCTAAACCATTAAGGTTACGCGAATTTGATACTCGTAAACCTAGTTTACGATAAATGATGAAATAGTGAAACTTGAGAAATGACCTGAAATTGCGAGTTGTCACATTCGCCCATCCAAAAAGGAATTCAGTCCCTGAATTCAATTCGTGTTGGTCTATCGAATTTTGAGTTTGTGATGAATATCGAGGAGAGAAGACATAGAGAAGTGTCGTTAGGGTTATCGATGATTGAGAGCGTACAAAACATCGTAATAAAGAAAATATTGGATGAATCTCCCATGAGTAACACTTTGACTTGGAATATGTGAAAATTTTGCTTGCACTAAGATTTATAAATAACTGCTCCCAACATAACATGATCCCTCCAGAATTAGACATAGTTAGCTAGGCTATGTATACTTAAGGAACGATAATGTGACGTTCGGTTTAGTTGTTATAACTCTCATTGTTTACAAAGATTTAAACCGTGTCGTTAAAATGGTAGTTAAATAAAAAGGATGTAAAATTTTCGTAAGTGATAACAAATCGAAAAGAAAATAAAGTACGATAGATGATAATATTTTACAACGGGTGGTTTATCAAAAAGTAATACATCTTAGGTAATAAGGATCCGAATACGATGGAAGACATAAACTTTGTACGACATAGTGTATAGGAAAAATTAAGACTGTTAGTTTCTAACTTCTTCAGTCTTCCGCGTTGTTGAAATCCTGTTGAGCTTCTCCTCCTTCTAACATGTATGCTTTCCCATAAGCTCCTTCAACTTGTTGACCTTCGTTTTGGGGACATTGGTTCCGATAGTGTCCTTGCTCCCCGCATCCGAAGCATGTGACTACGGCTTTACCTCTACAATCCCTGGCTAGGTGTCCCAATTTTTGGCACTTGTGGCACTTGGCAGGGCAAGGACCCGAGTGATGAAACTTACATCGATTACATAATGGGTGTGTTCCAGCATAACCTCTGCCTTTTATTGGTGCAGCAACATAAACCATTACAGCTTCTTGCCCTCTATTCTGTTGTTGATGATGGTTAGTGTTACGGTTTTGGTTGTTGTTATTATAACCTCTTGGGCCATTTTCCCATTTCCTTTTGTTGTTGTTGATTTGGTTATCGTCGTTGTTATTGTTGTTTTGGTTATTGTTGTAGTTGGTGTGGTTGTTGGTATTGTTGTTACGGTTGGTGTTGGTAATGTTTCCCTTTTTCAAAACTTGTTCCATGAGCTTTTGAGATATTCGGATAGATTCTTCAATCGTTTGCGGATCAAAAGAAATCACGTCTCCTTGAATAACCTCGGGAAGTCCCCCAATGAAAGCCTCCAGTAGCTTCTCGTTATCCGAAACCATAGATGGGCATAACGCGGCCAATTCTTGAAACCTTTGAATGTAAGTATCAATGTCATACCCAATAGTTACTAGTTCGTAAAATTCGGTCTCCAACTTTTTCACTTCCGTACGCGGACAATACTTCTTCGTTACCAAACCTTTGAATTGCTCCCAAGTGAGCTTGAAAGCATTTTCCATCCCCATTGGCTGAGCATACGAATTCCACCACGACATTGCCCCATCAAGTAGTGTACTCGTAGAAAACTTAACCTTGCTATCCTCAGGGCAATTACATAACAAAAACACAGACTCCATTTTCTCGAACCATCGAACCATGGCAGTGGCCCCTTCAGTACCCTTGAACTTAGTGGGATCTCCGCTTTTAAAATCCTTATATGAACAACTTCTAACCCCGGACCCTCCTGCAATTCTTGCAGCAGCAGCAAGTCTAGCGGCTTCAGCTTCCCTCGCAATTCTAGTAGCTTCAGCAGTTGCCGCAGCTGCGACGGCATTAGCAAGCCGGGCAGCTTCAGCATTAGCTGCAGCCTCAGCGGCAGTGGCGAGTCTATCGGCTTCAGCAGTGGCTGCAGCCTCGGCAGCATTGGCAAGTCTAGTGGCTTCGGCAGTAGCCGCAGCCTCAACAGCAGCCACCACTGTTGCCCTTTCAGTCCTTAATGCATTGGCTATACTATCCCTCACAAAATTTTGCATAGCCTCTTGAGTCAAAACTTGTGGAGCTTTTTTCGGCGCCATAACTTCTTCAAAATAAGAGGAAAGGTGAGACGTAGCAAAGTCCTATGTTAAAAATAAACGCTCCAAAGAGATATGATATGAGGTGATAAGTTTGAGGTTATTTTTCAAAATGATCGACGGGTTCCCAAAAGATGGGTTATGAGATGTTGTAAGTGCTTCAAATATATGATGGTTTAGTGACTTAATGTGTGAATAGCGTGTAACTCGACATGTTAGTGGTGAAACAAAGGAGTGAGAGTGACTATGCCCTACTTAAAGGTTTTACCTCGGCATTCGACGTTATTGGTGATGAAGCAGCTGATATTAAAATTGTGATAGGGAATGACAAGGCATTCTCCACATTAGAGTATGAGGAAAGAATAATGGAATGGGTATTTGAAGGCATCCATGTGACAATCGATTTGAAATGAAAGTAAACAACTCGAAAAATGTACGTATAAACCGCATGTAAAGTGAATATGCACTTATGATGAGATGCTATGATGATGTAGTTATAGTCTAGGGTCAATGATGCAACCTAGTTCTCTATAACTGAAGCTCTGATACCAATCTGTCACACCCCCAAATTACCTGTTTTGCAGCGGAATGGAATTCCTGGGGGTTGACTGTCATAGCATCACAATCACAGTTATATTGAACGACCTAAAGTGTCGTTTGGAAAAGACATCGTTTGATTTAATAAAATAATCAGAGTTTAGGTCCCAAATGTAAATCAACTTGTGCGGAAATAAGTTTGTTTCAATTCGAACGATGTTTTAAAGTGCCTAAATCCCATGAGAGACGCGTCGTCACCACGACTCTATGATAAGTCCACATGCATGCCATGAAGTGTATGCCTTAGATACCTGAGATAAAACATACTAAAAGTGTCAACACAAAGGTTGAGTGAGTTCATAGAGTTTGTGTTGAAATGTAAAGCCTTTCAAAATCGTTTATGCAGAAAAGGCCTTGTAAATCCACCCAGTTCCAAGTTCCGCCCATACAAAACTTGCAACCTGTGTGTTCACAACCCACTGCCGAAATGTGTATAGTTTATGTTCAAGCGCATGATGTCAAATGAATTCAAAAAATAGTGCATAACTTTATGTATCCATAGTTACTTAATATAACACATAATTCGTACGGTTTCATATTGTTCCATGACCATTAGTTCAGGATTGTACCAAGACCATTAGTTCAATGTTATACCAAGACCATTAGACCATGATTGTACCAAGTCCGTTAGTACATGACTATACCAAGTCCGTTAGTTCAACATTATCCAAGTCCGTTAGATCGTGATCATACCAAGTCAGTTAGCTCAATGATTCATGATATAGAAATTCTAAGTATGGCGATACTGTGACTTCGTATGACTAACATTCAGTTCAGATAAACATATAGTTTGCAAATAATCATGTTTGCCATAAAAGTTGTTGAGCATGTATCTCCCCCAAAGAGTTTAATAAAAGTATTAAAACAAGAAAAGTGGGGCTATGACTCACTTGGACAATGATGCGATGGCAAAAGTGAGTACACCGAAATGTAGCGTGAATCACTAAACTTGACCTATTATGAATGATATGATATATGATAAGTTACAATATAATGTTATGCATACAATTCATACGATATCTATACCACTTGTGAATTTTTGAAAATAATACTTATCGTCGAAAAATAATCGTATAACGTCTTGACAATTTTTAAATTACTTTACATGTATTTACGTTGAAATGATATCCTACGATAATCATTTAGTGATTTATTATGAAATTATAACTTTTCGTCGTAAAGTAATGTCATTGAAAATTTTCATGAAAGTGACTAAGTACCCATGAAAAGCTAGTCGTAAAATGGTGCACGTCGAGTGTTAGGAAACGAACTCAACGGTTTTGGAAAGCTTGTATCATTATCTCAAAGTTTTAGCATTTAAGTTTCCATCCTATAGGTCTCGATCACGGAGAAAAATATAGGTAAGGTATGGTACTTTTGTCCAAAATATCGTTTAAGGGTGGTTTTCGGCAAAGTTTAAGTGACCGTATTTAATTCATTACAACTCCGCTTGACAAACGGTCGGACATTTTGGAAAATATGCTTGGCGAACTTACTTTTACTAGAAGACATCACTTTATAAAAAGTTCTACATCAATGTTAAAAACAACCTTCAACATGGTCACTTGTTGCCGTAATACTTGTCTAATAGAAATATAATAGTTTTTCTTATATAATAAAGTTACGGCAACTTTGTGTAAACGTGTATAATTTAATCGTTACAAGTCCGTTTTCTACGTTTTATATGTCCTTAGCTTCGTATCAAAGTATACTAATATATTTTTGATAAGTCGAAATAATTTATAACGCCTAAGCCTCATTTTTGACTCGTACAAGATAGACGTAACATGCTGAAATTTCCAGAATTTATAGTTTTCGTCGCTTAAATTGAAAAATTCATAACTTCTTCGTTATAGCTCCGTTTTAATCCGTTCAAGCGGCCACGTTTTCGTTTTAAAGTGTATTTTCTAAATATCTAGGCCAAAAATTTTTATCCACTGTCGAAAATTCCAGATTTTAAAAATAAAGACAGACCCTTTTGAAAACTTGTCGAAATGAGTTTTTCTCGCGCCAAACCTATTCTAACCCATTCAAAACAACTCCGAAGCTATTCTAATCCTACCATACACCTTCTTAGGGTGTCATGGGTTCCTAGACATCACCAAGAGTGATATATTACAAGGAATAATTATAGGATGACATAAATATATATAACTCTTAAGAACAATGTAAAAGTGGTAAAAACATCATATGACTTGCATGTTTTCTCAAATATGATGAAATGAATATGAAAATGAATATGAAATATGATCATGAATATGAAAAGCTTACAAGTAACTTGATGAGGTTTATGAGAACAAGGATTTTCCTAATCACCCAAGGTTTATATTGCAAAACCTTAAACAAAAGTGATACTAGTGTGTTTAAAACTTGTCTTGAAAATTTATGGTTTCCTTGCTTGGTCTTACCCTTGAATGATTATATGGATGAAGATGGTGGGAGAGTATTTTTTTTTTCACTAATGAATATGTGTAGTATGTTTTATAAATTAGTATTTAATAGAAATAGTTAAGTGTAATTGTGTAGACTAGATATTTTGGTACTCATATATGTTGAGTCATCCCCTTTGTCGACAAGGGTAATACAAGGCATGATTTTAGTGTATTTTGTATAATTAGGTGTATAAGTGTAGAAGTAAATGTGTATTTGTTTAAATATAGTTGATAACTTGTGTACATATTTAAGCATTTAGGGTAGCGTTAGCTAAAAATAAATTTTAACGGATCAAAATAAAATATATTAAAATCATAAAAATTATAAAAAATACATTTCTTACAAAAATTGAGTGAAATAATAATTATCGTGTTGAATTTACGAAAACCGTCGTAATTATATAAATATAACAATTTATATACAAAATAAATTTAAAACACTGGGTAAACTAATAATAATATTTTTATAAACTTAATATGAGTATAAAAATATATTGTGATAATTTTTGGAAGTAACGGATCAAATGTTCCAAATAATTAATTACGCGATAGCGTTTATTTAATATGAAAATTACGCGTTTAAGGTAAAATGCAAAACCATGCATGAACTAATATGATGATAATGATGCTAATGATATGTAGACTAAACCTAGTCTATATGAAATGTCCTGAATAATCGTTCATGAATTCGCAGCTAAACCATTAAGGTTACGCGAATTTGATACTCGTAAACCTAGTTTACGATAAATGATGAAATAGTGAAACTTGAGAAATGACCTGAAATTGCGAGTTGTCACACATTCATTTTGGCATGAAGATTCAGAGTAATTTTATCAAGCGACGGTTCAGTATCTGGTGACGGCCTCCTGCTGACGGCGTCACTACCAGATCCATGAAGGGTACGGCGTCATAACTTACAACCTGACGTTGTCACAATAACGTCAGTGCGATTCCAGAAACCCTAATGACGACGAGCTGACGGCGTCACAACCATAATGTGACGCCGTCACAATTGAAAAATTATATATATTTTCGTATGTTTTCCATTATTCGTGTAACATCTTGGAGACGTAAACCCTGGGAAGAAATTCAGAGGTTTTGTAAGGCTTTTTCCAGCCACCAAACATATGTTTCATCGAAGATAAGTTATTCTTCTTTAATCATTCAATATGTCTATGTGTTGTTTGTTTATATGTTTTTCTTATCTTCTCTTTAACATGCTTGGCTAAATTACTTAGTGTTTGCTTAGATTTGAATGAAACCTAGTTATTAATTATTGATTGTCGTCTCTTGTTTAATTGGTTGCCTCATGTTAGGAGTAGGAAAACTAGCTTAATTCTTATACGTATTAACTTGTACATCCGACTAAACGCAAAAAATAATCTTCCTACAACCTCTAGACCTAATTCGTCATACACTTTGGCCTTCACAACACTATTCTCCTAGAGAACGATCAATCCCTCGTGTCTTGCATATACTACACTACAACGGTTATGTACACTGCCTAGGAGGATTCCAAAACTTAGTGGTTTTGCAAAATTCCACATCAAGTTTTTAGTGCCGCTGTCGGGGAATAGTTTAGGTTTCAATTTCTATCTCGTTTAGGTCTACTCACTAGATTCCTATCAAGTGCGATGTTTCTTTTTCTTTTATTAGCTTTCTCGTAGTCTATCTCATTCTTTGTTCCCTTTGTTCATAAATCATATCATTTTCCATCATGGTGGATGATAATATCTTTGAACCCCTTCACCAAGACCCACCAAATAACCGTGACCCACCACACCAAGACCCACCATTACCACCTTAAGCCCGTACTCTAGGTGAGTACTCCAAACCAAGCCACCAAGGCTATCGAAACACCATTGAGATTCCATAAAGAGCGAATGTGTTTCCCTTCCGATCCGACACCATCCGGTTGGTGCAAAACGAATGTGAATTCCATGGACTTCGTTCCGAATATCCAAACCAACATCTCAAGGATTTCCTTAAAATCGTTGACTCAATCAATCATGATGTTTGCACTCAGGAGACGACGCGGTTTCATATCTTCCAATTCTGTCTACGTGATCAAGCTAGTAATTGGCTTGAGCGTCTACCCGCAGGATCCATCTCAACTTGGGATGATCTTACTTCTTGTTTCCTCACATAATTTTTCCCATTAAGGAGAACTACTAAGTTAAGAAATGACATTTTGATGCTCCAACAACGTTAAGGTGAAACTGTTTATGAAGCATGGACTCGTTTCAAGGACTTACTTCAAAAAGTCCCTCATCATGGCGTTGATCTTTGGCTCCAAGTCTAAATTTTCTATGATCATGTCAAACACTCCACAAGGCAAACCATTGACTAAACGGCCGGTGGTAAGCTTCGTGATAAGAATACGGAAGAATCGTGGGGTATTATAGAGTATCTTACCCTCTATGACAACGATTGTTGGAATGACCCTCGCGAGTTGTGCAAAACCGTCAAGGCAATATCCTTGCTTTCTAATAACTAAAGCATTCACGATTGTAGGATCATTGAACTTGAAAATCAAGTCAAGTTCCTAATGAGTTGCTACGATGCTCCTAAACCTTCACGTCAAGTGAACAAAATCACTTCTTCATGTGAATTATGTAGTGGTCCCCATGACACTCGTGATTGCATGGAACTCCCTGAACAAGCTTTTGCAGAATATGCATCTTCGCGTACCGACAGAGCAGGAGATAAGTGGTTCACTTTCAAACCCAAGCCAAACAATCTAGGTGACTCATACAACCCCTCTTGGAAAATCACCCAAACTTTAGGTGGAAACAAATCAAAATTCGTCTCAAAATAGTTTTTCAAACCGACCTAATCGTTTTCAACCAAACGGTTCGTCCTCTAATCGTCCCTTTAATAATCCCTCCATTTCCAACAATTCAAACAATCTTAAAGGATTGGTGTCTAATTTTATGTAATCTCAAGAAGCTCGTTTATCTAAGTTTGAAGCCGATTTCAAATAACAACAAAGTGAGATGACAAATAAAATTGATACTCTTTTAAAGGTTCTCAATGATCGAGTAATGGGAGCACTCCCAAGTGACACCTTCAAGAACACGAAACTAGAGGTGTTAACTCTATTTCATCGATTTCGTCTCCTCGTTCTTGTCCTCAACAAGAAGGTACATCTTCATGCCCTTCACCTCACTTTCACTCGGTCAATACAATTAAAACATGTTTAAAAAAAATGAAACCTTTTTAAAAGACCGACAACACAAATGTAATACACCAAGTGAAGTGTAGGTTAACCAAGTTATTGAAACATCAACCAAACAAGAACCTAACCCCGATTTTAGTGATAAATTCAAGGATATTTAACTTGAACGTCCGGTTCTTGATGTATTAACTCATGCTCCTTATTATAATGCTCTATTGGACAAATAGGGTAAAAATAGGTCCGCTTTTGTTCAAAATAAATTACCCAAAAAGTTAGATTATTCGGGCTTATTCGTTTTACCTTGTTGTATTGGGAATTCCAAAGCCTATGATACCTTAGCAGACCTAGGATCATGCATTAACATACTTCATTTGTTACTGTGTATGAATCCAACTTAGGCAAATTAGAAGAGAAGGAAGCGGTTATAGGATTGGCGAATGGAAGTTTGGCTTATCTGATAGGGATACTAATGGACATGGTGGTACATTTAGATAAATTAACTAAGTTGGCGGATTTCCATGTCCTAGATATTCTAAGTGACCTTAAGTGCCCATTGCTATTTGGAAGAGGATTTTTAGCGACCACTAATGCCATAATAGATTGTAAGATGTCTAAGATAGCGGTAGGAGAAGGATACACTAGGTCGATTTATGATGTCCAAAAGCATACCTATGGCCATAATGAGGAGAAGGAGCCTCATTGGTTAGTTAGGGATACAAGACCATCAAGATATGAACCTCGGCTTGATGGAGATATTATAGGACCTCAACGCCAATTTTACTTGTAAAATGAATATGTGAAGAGTACAACTTACATGTAACAACAATTGGCTAGGGATACCGAGATTAACCCATTTGAGGATCCTCTAGTGTTTAGGAAGTTGATTGAATTCCTTGAAACATTGCCAATTAATCTTAGGAGAAATAAATGGGATGTAGAGGATCTAAAGAGTAAATGGAATTGGGATAAGCCGGCAAAAGAAGGAGATGGATTGTGGCATATTAAGATGACGGTAATAGATCTTGATGGAGAGAAGTTTGAAAAGTCATACCAAATAAAACCTACTAATAGGAAACTACAAGAGAAATTTGATCCAAAAGATATCCTCAATGAGGAACTTATATATATGACGTAGGGCATGACTTTAAGTCTAGCTACAAGACTCATAAATAAATAAATAAATAAAATGCTTCTTGGGAGGCAACCCATGTTTTTAATCGTTTGCTTTTTTGATTTTTATTTTGTCTATTTGTTTGTGTCATATATATGCTTCATTATTATTGTTTAATTTTCATGTTTCGAATAATTTGTGAAAATGCTTTATTTTGTTTCTAATCTCGTCTTAATTGCATATAAAGGTATTTTACAAAAACATAAGTGTAGGGAAGTTCATATTTGTTTTAAAAGAACGAAATTCAAACATGAGAATTTGCAATTTATGATTAGCATATGTATTTTATCATGTTTATGTGTTTGTTTGAGTCAAATGCTTGTATCGAGTCACAATGAATGTTTTACAAGAAATTCCAGGTTTTCATAATTATTCAAGAAATTTTCGATGAAACAAAATATAATAATCTGTCAGGTCTATACTGATAGCGTCAGGAACTGTGGCAAAACAGTTTTCCAGATTTTCATTTTTCTGTTGAAACTTAATTTTTGAAAACTTCCAGAATTTTTAAATTTCCAAATTTCTGTTAATATTTATTTTGCAAGCATTATATTTTATTTTCTTTATAGGATTTAATTTTATTATATATAGTGTTTATGATAAGGATTTAAAACATACGTTTTTAGGGGGTCATTTAAGCCCTAAATCAACACATTTTATATCCGTTACTACTTAAAATCCTTCCTTTTTGCATTTTAGGTCTTTTGGAAGCAAAATGCTGGAATGAAGCATATTTGGATGAAAAGGAGCAAAAACATGAAGAAAATGGCAAATTCAAGATCAAAGGCACTCCAGCAGACCTGACGACGTCCCAACCAAAGGGCGACGCCGTCCCTTTATAGAAGTTTTGATCAAAATACAAGTGACGGATCAGAACAAATTTTGGTTCTACAACCTGACAGCGTCACGCCTAAACTCTGGAAGGCGTCACCCTCAATTTCCACACCAGACGCCCAAGAACCAAGCTCAGACGACGTCTTTTATGAAGACTGATAGCGACACACACATCAACTGACGCCGTCCAAACGATGACTTGGTCCAAACGAAACCCTAATGATGGCGACCTGACGACGTCACTAGCAAAAGGTGACGCCGTTGCACTTGTAAATCTATATATAGAATTAGATTTTTCTGTTTTAAAAGAGGTAGAACTTTAGAGAGCAAACCCTAATTCAGTTATAGTCCGACTTGGACAGTATTCTAGGGTCCCATACCCTATTTTACATCACAAGATAAGTTTTTTAATCCAGTTTATCATTATGTCTACCCCATGTTCAATTGTATGTGTGTATGCTTGCTTGTTTAACATGAGTAGCTAAATTATCTTTGTGTTTGCTTAGATCTATGAAACCTAGCTGTTAATTATTGTTTGGTTGTCTCTTGTCTTAATTGGTAGACGCTAGAGTAAGGAAAACTGGCTTCTTCTTTAATTGTTGCGAGCTTGAACGTCCTAAATAGCAAAAAAAAACTTAAGAGTGCACTTAGTCCATTCGTTGTGTTTATTGCGTGAATTGTAGCTTAAGGATAATAGAGTATTCAGGGGAGATACCATTGTACTCGCCAATCCCCGATAGTCTAGATGAGAGTTGCAATTCATAGAACTAGGGAATTAGGCACCACCCTACGACCAAACGAAATACAACGCACGAATTAAGATGAGGATGTGACAATTCAACCAACCAATAAGAGATAACTAGGGAGTAAGAACATCTAAGTAAACATATTTTTAATCATCATACGAGCACACTTCAAAGCATAATCTATCCTTAGTTCAATTAGTTAATTGGATAAGTAGTTATAAAGTAGTAGAAATTGGGAGAAGTACCACCCCCACTCTTATACCCCGAGATATTTACCTTGCTTTCAAAAAAATATAAAAAAGACTAAAAAGAATCTCCCTTAACCTCACCTTCTCGTCATATATCTCTTTCTAGCATTCCTATTCCCATAGAGAACGAAATCAATCCCCTAGGCTTACCACATACTACACTACAACGATTAGGTTCACTGCCTAGCGAGTTGAAAAACTTGCACGTAGAAAAGGAAGTCTTCTCGACCCCGAACCCACGCATCAAGTTTTTGGCGCCGCTACCGGGGAATAGATTAGCTAGTTAGATTTCTATCTCGTTTAGTTCTACTCACTTATTTCCTATCAAGTGAGCTTTTTTTCTCTTTTTCATTAGCTTTCTTTTAGTCTATCCTCCTTCTTCGTGTTTTTGTTCGTGATCTCATCACTTTTCATTATGGAAGATGATAACTCACCCAACAACAATCCACCATTACATCATCCACCACCAACCCATTCACCACAAAACCCACCACTTGATCAAACCAATGCCAATCAACTCCGCGCTCACATCTATAGTGAAATTGGGGAACTTAGGAAATTGAATAGGATAATTGAAAACGGCTCGAGAAAGAATTTGAAGAGACAACTAGTATATTGGATAGCAATTCCACCATGAGTGATGATTCGGATGATGAACTTGAGGAAGGAGATTATAGAGTGCTAGAAATTATGGAGGGTAATGAGGAAGAGGAACCTAATAAGTATTTTTAGTCATACCCCAATGGAAAAGAAATTGCCTATCATTATAACGTAGTTAATAACCCACGACCACCTTTCGACCCATGCATAAAAAAGGGTGACCCTAGAAACATTAAGATACCGTACATGATTGAATACTTATATAGGGATCACACTTACATTGACTATAAGGCTCCTATAAACATAATGTCTAGGCTCTATTACAATTGGATCATGAGTGAAAAGCTAGGACCGAGGAAAGATCCCTTTTACCCTAACAAATTGAGTAACTTTGTTGGGAGAGCTAGAGGATTGCATGTCTTTGTAGGTAATTTCACATATAGGTAAGATTTCATGATCTTGGAAGATTTTAGAGGCGTCATTGATGGATTCTTAGGAGATGTAATACTTGGAAAACAATTTATTGAGGAATCCATGATGATATATGATCAAGAGAAAGGAATAGCCAAGTTCTCAAATGAGACTGAATGTGTTAAGTATGTAATTCCTTGCAAAAATAAAAATTTTAAGGGCATTGATGAGTTAGATATGGATAATATTCCAGATTTTAAGGTTGACTGTAAGGATAAGGTTTACTACACCGCTTGTCTAAAGCTAGGCCCCAAATACATTCGTGATGAAGAAAGAGTCAAATCATTCGAAAATGTAATACTTGGAAAACCATTTATTGATGAATCCATGATGATATATGATCAAGAGGAAGGAATAGCCAAGTTCTCAAATGAGACTGAATGTGTTAAGTATGTAATGTCTTGCAAAAATAAAAAGTTTAAGGGCATTGATGAGTTAGATATGGATAATATTCCGGCTTTTGAGGTTGACTGTAATGATAAGGTTTACTACACCGCTTGTCTAAAGCTAGGCCCCAAATACATTCGTGATGAAGGAAGAGTCAAATCATTCGAATGGGCATCTAAGATATTGCGAACATAGGAGTACTACTTCGAGTCTAGCTACAAGACTCATAAATAAAGAAAAGCGCTTCGTGGGAGGCAAACCATGCTTAATTGTTTGCTTGTTTTGTTTTTCAATTTTTGTTTGTGTGTTTATACATCTTTTTCATTGTTGTTTATTCTCATATTAGACTTTGTGAAAATGCTTTATTTTGTTTTTTAACCTCGTCTTAATTGTATATAAAGGTATTTTACAAAAAGATAAGTGTAGGGAAGATCACATATGTTTTTAAGAACATGAACATGAGATTAACAATAATTGAAATTGTATATATTTATGTGTTTGTTAGAGTCAAATGCTTGTATCGAGTCATAATGGATGTTTTGTAGCAAGTTTTCCAGGTTTTAATGAGGTCATTCTTCTAGAATTTTTCCAGAAAATCGCAGCAGACCACTTTTTGTCAGGACAACCTGACGGACACCTGACTACGTTAGGCAATGCGGAAACAGAATGTCAATTTCGTTTTCTGTGTAACTTGTGATTTTTGGAAATTCCCAATTCTTAATTTTCTAGAAAAACTGCAAACATCCATTCCACAAGCATTATATCTTACTTTCTTTCTAGTGTAGTTGTGTGTCATATATAGTTTTACCGCCGATTTTACGCGAAGGTTTCGTTTTGTTTTCTTACAAGTGTGCAGGTTATATTAGACAAGAAGAAGAAACACATATTGGAAGAAGCACTTAGTACTTATTCATTCTTCGTGGGGGAGGATTTAACTGCAACTTCATACATATCCTATCGAGCTAATCAGGGGAGTACTAGTTTCTTTCTCTTTTATTTACCTTCCTTTATCATAACTTTGATACTTTCGTGGAACATTGGGGACAATGTTCTGTTTAAGTGTAGGGAGGGAGAATAAAACGGGAACTTAGAAACTATTCAGTCACTTAATTATTTGTCTTGTCCTTGGTAATTTGTGTAATAAACTATGAGAAATATTTGTTTGGGCAATTTTAGCACCAAATTTAAAATTTTTTATGACACTTACGAGTTAAACTTTAGATTTAATAAATCGTCTCATGGATAGGAATTATATGACTAGCACAAAAATCGTATACCACTCACATTCCACCAAAAATTTTTGAGGTTTGCCCCTAGATCTTTAGGAATAAAAGCATTCATATTTAATGCTTAGTGAGTGTACCAGTAGTATAATAGATTCTAGAACTTGTTTTGTGATACATTCCAAGATCACTAGTGAGAATACATTCGTGTAGTTAGGATTAACTAAATTGTAAGAGGCATTACGATAACCCTTGTTTTAAACCTGAATATAATTACCTCTTCCACATCTATTGAGTAATTTTCCCCACACCCTTGCGATGTACTCACCTTTAGTACATGATACCCCTAGTTAACCCTTCAGAGCCTATCCTTTTCGCGGTTCTCGTGATGTTTCGGTTTTCCGGAGTATCAATGAAGAACATTGTTTACAATCCACCTCCAAATGTTACACCCAAATCGCCTTAGCCTATCTTGTATGCACTCATCTTTAGTGCATTATTGTTATCATTACCAAACCCTTAGTTGAATTATCTAGTTACTTGCATGGTTGCTAAGTCGAGTCATATCATTTGTATACAGTTTTGGGACGATTGGGACTCATGGGTTAAAGTAATATTTTATGGAGTAACGGGAAAGAACGATAAATTCAAATTTCCTTTGTCTACGTAATTAAATACTCCAAGTGTTTTGATCTTTTCAAATCGGGTCAATTAGTGTTAGCTAAATAAAAACTCAAGTGTAGGGATGCTTCTATAAATCCATTTATTTTGATGTTATCGTAGAGGATGGTAGAGTAAAAAGGTATGAAAAAAATGAGAAAAACATATGGGCTACCATCCGACATCTATCTTTATGTTTATGTTCTTAAGTTTAAGTTTATGTTTTGTTTCAAGTTGTTTAGTGTTAGTGAGTCGAGTCTTGGCTTAGCAACGCCATGCTTTACATGCTTGTAACATAAGATTTTTGACTTGCCACCACAAAATATCTCATATCCAACAAAACCCTTTACTTCCCTACCCTAAGCCTAACGTTACAACCCTTGTAAAGACCTCTTAGATAATTGTTCCTAGGTGCTTACGCCAAAGCGGTGGAGGTTTGATCTATTCTCAAGCCTATGGTGATCTATGTACTATGACAGGTAATGAGTGTTTATCTGCCATTTCCATTCATATTATATTTCATATAAACTTGAGAGATGAGAGAATCCAAACACCAATTGTGAGGTGCTAGTATATAATTTATGTGCTTGTTATGACTATTGTGGCGCTTGTACTTGTTGTAGACTATCTTAAACCAATGCTTCATGCCCTCAAAACTTTTAAATTGATTGGCCAAAAGCACATTTGCTTGAGGACAAGCAAATTCCAAGTGTAGGGGTATTTGATAAGGATTTAAAACATACATTGTTAGGGGGTCATTTAAGCCCTAAATCAACACATTTTATATCTATTACTACTTAAAATCGTTTCTTTTTACATTTTAGGTCTTTTGGAAGCAAAATGCTGGAATGAAGCATATTTGGACGAAAAGGCGCGAAAATATGAAGAAAATGGCAAAGTCACAATCAAAGGCACTCCAGCAGACCTGACGACGTCCCAACCAAAGGGCGACGCCGTCCCTTTATAGAAGTTTTGATCAGAATACACGTGAAGGCTCATAACAAATTTTGGTTCTACAACCTGACGGCGTCACGCCTAAACTCTGGAAGGCGTCCCCCTCAATTTCCACACCAGACGCCCAAGAGCCAAGCTCAGACGACGTCCATCATGAAGACTGACGGCGTCACATACATCAACTGACGACGTCCCACCGATGACTTGGCCCAAACAAAATCCTAATGAAGGCAACCTGACGACGTCACTAGCAAAAGGTGACGCCATCGCACTTGTAAATCTATATATAGAATTAGATTTTTCTGTTTTAAAAGAGGTAGAACTTTGGAGAGCAAACCCTAATTAAGTTGTAGTCTGAATTGGACAGTATTCTAGGGTCCCATACCCTATTTTACATCACAAGATAAGTTCGTTAATCCATTTTATCATTATGTCTACCCCATGTTCAATTGTATGTGTGTATGCTTGCTTGTTTAACATGAGTAGCTAAATTATCTTTGTGTTTGCTTAGATCTATGAAACCTAGATGTTAATTATTGTTTGGTTGTCTCTTGTCTTAATTGGTAGACGCTAGAGTAAGGAAAACTGGCTTCTTCTTTAATTGTTGCGAGCTTGAACGTCCTAAATAGCAACAAAAAAACTTAAGAGTGCACTTAGGCCATTCGTTGTGTTTATTGCGTGAATTGTAGCTTAAGGATAATAGAGTATTCGGGGGAGATACCATTGTACTCGCCAATCCCCGATAGTCTAGATGAGAGTTGGAATTCATAGAACTAGGGAATTAGGCACCACCCTATGACCAAACGAAATACAACGCACCAATTAAGATGAGGATGTGACAATTCAACCAACTAATAAGAGATAACTAGGGAGTAAGAACATCTAAGTAAACACATTTTTAATCATCATACGAGCACACTTCAATTAAGCATAATCTATCCTTAGGTCTAGTAGTTAATTAGATAAGTAGTTATAAAGTAGTAGAAATTGGTTGAAGTACCACCCCCCACTCTTATACCCCGAGATATTTACCTAGCTTTCAAAAAAATCATAAAAAAGACTAAAAAGAATCTCCCTCAACCTCACCTTCTCGTCATATATCTCTTTCTAGCATTCTTATTCCCCTAGAGAACGAAATCAATTCCCTGGGCTTACCACATACTACACTAAAACGATTAGGTTCACTGCCTAGAGGGTTGAAAAACTTGCTCGTAGAAAAGGAAGTCTTCTCGACCACGAACCTACGCATCAGTTTATCGCCAATTTTATGGGAGGTTTCGTGTTCGTTTTCTTAGAAATTTACAGGTTATATTAGACAAGAAGAAAGTAATGTACGTGTTATGCACTTGGATCTTTTTGGAGGTGGATTTAACCATATTTCATTCCGTCCATACTGAGCTAATCAAGAGAGTAATAGTTTCTTTATCCTCTTTTATTTTTCCCATTATCATATCTTTGGTACTTTTTAAAAACATTGGGGACAATGTTCAATTTAAGTGTAGGGAGGGTAATAAGGGACACCTTAGAAACTAGAACTCATTTGATATTTGTTTTGTTTTTAACTAATTGTGTAATAAACCGAAAGAAATACTTGTAAAGGTAATTTTAGCACCAAATTTAAATTTTTTTATGACACATACAACTGAAACTTTAGTTTTAATAAAGCGATTCATGGATAGGAATTATATAGCTAGCACAAAAAACCCTTCCACTCAAATTTCACCCCAAAAATATGAGGTTCACCTTTAGATATTTAGGATAAAAGCATTCACCTTTAATGCTTATGAGTGTACCGGTAGCATATAGATTCTAGAACTTGCTTTTGTAATGCATTCCGAGATCGCTAGTGAGATCGCATTTGTGTGATTAGGATTGACTAAATGATAAGAGGCATTAGGATAACCCTTGTTTTAAACCTGTTTTTATAATTACATTGGCTACATTGGTAAAGTAATTACCCCACACCCTTGCTATGTACTCATTTTAGTACAAGATACCCCTAGTTAACTCCTCTAAGCCTATCCTTTTCACGGTTCTCGTTATATTTTGGTGGAGATATTAATGAATAGCGTTGTTTACAATCCACTCCCAAAATTTACACCCAAATCGCCTTATCCTTCCTTGAATGCACTCATATTTAGTGCATTATTATTATTTGTTAAACCCTTAGTTAATTGTCAAGTTGATTACATGGTTGCTAAAACAAGTCATATATTGTGTATACAGTTTTTGGAACGATTGAAACTCATGGGTTTAGTAATATTTATTATGGAGTAATGGGGAAGAACGTCAAATTTATTACCCTCATATCTACATAAATATTTAAGTACTCCACGTGTTTTGAACCTCTTAATTGGGGTCATTAGTTAAGTTTTAGTTATTTAAAAGTTCAAGTGTAGGAATGCAACTATAAATCCCTTATCTATGGACGTATATTTGTGGATGGTAGGGCAAGAATGTATGAGAAAAAATCAAAAAAAAAAACAATTATATAAAAAATAAATAAAAAAACATACGGACTACCATCCCGCCTTTTTGCTTTTGTTTAAGTCAAGAAAGAGTCAAGAAAAATACAAAAAAAGGGTTAGAGTTAGTGAGTCGAGTCGAGTCTTGGCTTAGCAACGCCACCTTATACATGTAATTAACTTAGATAATTGACTTACCACCAGTAAAAATCTTTGTATCCACAAAACCGTGTTTTTCATACCCTTACACCTAAAATTACAAACCTTTAAAAGTCCTCTTTGATAGTTTATCCTAGGTGCTTACGCCAAATCGGTGAAGGTTTGATCGATTATCAAGCCTATTGTAATCTATGTGCTATGACAGGTAGAGAGTGTTTTATTTTCCCGTTTCCATTCATGTTATACAACTTATACACCCGAGAGATGTGAGAATCCAAACACTTTATGTGAGGTGCTAGTATATAAATTTCGTGCTTGTTATGACTATTGTAGAATGAATGTGTGTTGTAATTAGTTTTAAACCAATGCTGAATGCCCCTAACTTGTAAATTGATTAGGATAAAAGCACATTTGCTTGAGGACAAGCAAATCCCAAGTGTAGGGATATTTGATAAGGATTTAAAACGTTTTTAAGGGGTCATTCTAAACTCGTATATATTTGATCAATTATTACCTTAAATCGTTTCTTTTCACATTTTAGGTCCTTTAGAAGCAAAAGACGGAAACGAGCATGATTATAGCCTATTTGGACAAGAAAACAAAGAAATTGACCAAGTCATGAAAACATCAGGAAAAGGAAGCTTGATAGCACCACAAGCTACAACGTGACGCCTTCACTTGCATTTTGGCATGAAGATTCAGAGTAATTTTATCAAGCGACGGTTCAGTCTCTGGTGAAGGCCTCCTGCTGATGGCGTCACTACCAGATCCATGAAGGGTGACGACGTCATGTGACGCCGTCACAATAACCTCGGTGCGATTTCAGAAACCCTAATGACAGCGAGCTGACGACATCACAACCATAACGTGACGCTGTCACAATCATAGAACTATATATATTTCGGTATGTTTTACATTATTCGTGTAACATCTTGGAGAGGTAAACCCTAAGACGAATTTCAGAGGTTTTGTAAGGCTTTTTCCAGCCACCAAACATATGTTTCATTGAAGATAAGTGATTCATCTTTAATCATTCAATATGTCTATGTGTTGTTTGATTATATGTTTTCTTATCTTCTCTTTAACATGCTCGGCTAAATTACTTAGTGTTTTCTTAGATTTTAATGAAACCTAGTTATTAATTATTGATTGTCGTCTCTTGTTTAATTGGTTGCCTCGCATCAGGAGTAGGAAATTTCACGTAATTTTGCTAAAATTTCACGTAATTTTCACGTAATTTTGCCAAACTTATGAAAAAACGTTTTGAAATGTCCATAGTGGGGGAAATTTCCAATTTCCTTGGTCTAAATGTTCATCAATCCTCGCGTGGCATTTTTATAATCCAATGAAAATATGATTTCGAAATACTTAAAAAAACACAGAATGGAAGGTTGTGAACCGATTGGTACTCCAATGTGTGAACACACCAAACTAGATGCAGATATATTATGAAAGGCCATTGATGCGACAAAATACCAAAGTATGACCAGTTCCCTGATGTATTTGATATCTAGTAGACCCGATAGTGTATTTGATGTTGCTATTGTGCTACATATCAGGCTAATCTTACTGAAACACACCTCAAGGAGGTCAAACGTATCTTTAGATACATTAAAGGCACCCTTAACATGGGACTTTGATATCCAAAGGATTATGGAATTGAACTAATTGCCTATTCAGATGCAGATCGTGCAGGATGCCAAGATACTTTTAAAGGCACTTTAGGAGGAATTCAATTTTTGGGCGAAAAGCTTGTTAGTTGGTCCTTAAAGAAGTAGAATTGCACGGCAATGTCCATAATAGAATAAGAGTATGTATCTTTATCTGCATTTTGTGCGCAAGTCCTTTGGATGCTTTCACATCTCACGGAATATAGCTTCTTTTTTGAAAAAATTCCAATCTATAGTAACTCAAAAAGTGTCATAGCCATCTCTGTGTAATCCTGTTCAACACGCTGTAAATATTTTTCAAAAACAAAATATAAAATTTGAAAATCTACAAAAAGAAAATAGAAAAATAAAAAACAAAAAAAAATCCAAAAATAAGTTTCTACGACAAGTCTCTCGTATAATCGATATTATTTATATTTCTAGAAATGTCATTCAACAATGATACGAAATGTAAATATGCTTGAGCGAGAGTTAACTACACAAGAAAATATTCTCAAAACATGTCACTTCTCTAAACTTCTTTATGACTTGTGTACACATTACAGTGCACAACTCGAACTTCAAAATAAAGGAAGACCGTTATCTTTTTCAGACACTTATCCTAAAACAAAATGAAGATTTATCTTCAAAAAAATTCAAAATCTTCTTCATCTTGAGCACCATTCTTCAATAAGATTTTCCAAAATCTTTCACAATCTGTGCTCAAGATCCCTTATAAAACTTTCAAAATACTCAACTTTATAGGGGGGGGGGGGTATAAATATGTTCAAAATTCATGCAAATCTGTTTTTTCCTAAAGCTTTCCAAAAGAAAATCAATTTTAATCAAATGATATAAAAAATACCATTAATATGCTATTTTTTGGGAGAGAAATGTGATTAAAATATGATCAAGATTGTCTTATCTCAAAATGGCTTGACTCAATGTCTTTTTGAATCTAGAAGGATAATAACTTGAAGTTGTTTCAGAGGGCTAGTTGTCACTTAAAACATGATAATGGATCCTTTTAATCAACCATGTAACCGAGTCCATCAAAGTATTTCCTGTTTAGAGTCTATCACTTTGTGCTTATGATTACCCTTCCCACCAAGTGCAAAAACATTTAAAATCTATGCACAAGTGTAGGGAGAGTATTTATCAAAAATAAAAACCTTCAAAGTGTTAACAAACTCAATTTTTTATAAATACTTTGATTGTCTTTTCAAATGGTTTTATGGCTATGATCTATACCAAACCAGCCTAAACCCAAGATGATGTTCGAGGAGATATAAGATATTAAGGTTAGGTATTATCCCATGGTCCAGCCAGAGCCGGAGGGACCTACCCAGGGACATTCCATTAGATAGAATAGAAGTGCATAGGTTAAGTAGATGAATGAGAAAACAGAATAATGCTATCGTTATCATGAGCTGTTAATGAACCAACCCCAACAAGGTGATAGTAAGGATGACCTGATATGCATTTAAAGGGTTGAAGAATTGTTAGGACCCTTTTATCAATCCATTTCACATAATATAATAAGAAAGATGAAGAAAAGATATGGTGACTTGAATGAAGATATGTGTATTTTAGAGAGACAAAGAGTAGAAGATGAAACACTATTTTATAAGTAAAACATACCCAAAACACACTCAAGCACACCCCTCAAATGACCATTTGAGGGCTATTTATACTCTAAATACAAGATGCCCTAATGGGCTTTGGGATGGGCTTGGATTGGACTTGGATTGGATGACAACTTATACAAGGCTAGCTTAACATAACTTTTAGCCATTTAGCTTAGCCCAATCCACGAGCCCGATGACTATTCTATCACGATATCTAACACATGTTACAAAGTTCCTAACCGTGAATGACCATCACTTCTAATAAAAATGTTATGGCTAACAATCTCCCCCTAAGGGGTGGTCATTCAAAAGATGCTCCACTTGAATAGGTCTTTACTTTCCTTGAGCTTGAACTTTGTGTGTCGATATAGAATAGTCTTGATTTTTGTTCCTTTATGCTTTGTGATCAGATAATGTGGTATTCTGCCGTTTGTCAACTTCGTTGGATAGGTGTCTCCACGTCTTTCTCCACCATGCTCACACTTCTATTTGTCTTTTGGTTACCAATGATGTAGTTCTCGAGTCTTTAAGCTTTGTAGATTCTTTGACATTGACGAAGAATCATCTTTAACTTTTGTTGCCTTTGATTTTGATGAGAACTTTCATGTGTTGTTGGTATGAGCATGTGGAAAATCTGCACGATCAATCCGCTCCGAAGCTTCCATAAGAAGAAAACATAAAAACAGGGTAGTAATAAGCGGATTCCGGCACTTACAAGTTTGAATTTCGAGGGTGTTTACAGCATAGTGTGAAAACACATCTCTAATTCTTACAAAGGCCGTTCCTGAACTGGAGTCCCACAAGTGAGATAACGCGATGTACCGAGGTACACCTACAGTTCAGATGAGTCGCTGAAGTACACCAAAGCATCACTCCACGACTGTAGACCGTTTGAGACACACTAAGCGTAATCTACGGGGAGTTACCGAAGTGACCTGCTGTCAGGGCTGCTTGATGTTGACCCTGGCAGGAGTTTCCATTCAATCACTGAAGATCATAGATGTGAAACTTCTCATAAATGTTCTGGCAGATTGCTAAGATCTGCGTAGAACTCTAGAATATATCACTTGTGCCCTTATTGTTGAACAACAAGTAATGAAATGTCATGTGTTCCTATGAGATCTTTTGATGAATCTCGTGGCTCTAGACTCAATAGTGCATTTTGGTTTTCCTGAGCGGAGACTAGGGAGAGGGTCTCCTTCTTCAATACCAACGATCTCTAAGAGAAAGCCGATAGTTCACGTAGGGTTCCCAGTGAGAATGAAACAAGCTTCTGTTGAGAGAAACTTGAGTGGCTAAGAAGGTTTAGTGCATGCGTCACTGGGTCCATGACGTCTTTGTCTTCAATACCAGTGTCATCTAGTGACAACCAGTAGCATATGAGTTGAACCCGGTTTCTATCCTAAGGTTGAATATGGAGGGCTATTTCTTTTTACCCTTTTTCATTATATTTCTTTTTAATTCTTCAACCCCTTCTTTCTCCTTTATCACATAACTCCTTTTTTCAATCATTCCTAAGGACTTCTAGTTCTAAACTGTTTGTGATGTCTTTGGATAGATCCCTCCGGCTCTGGCAGATCATAGGACGAATTTCCTATCCTTGGTCACCTTATAACTCCATGACTGTCCCATGTTGCCATAAAACCATTTTTTTTCTTGAAAATCTCTCAAAGTGTTTATGATGGAAAACATGTTTGGAACACTCTGAGAGTTTTATATTTTCAGAAACACTCCCCCTTCACACGTGCTTATAAGTTTTGACAGAAATCTGAACATAGAGGGTAGAGTTCGCACTTTTTGAATTGATCGACTTTAAATGAACTAGACCAATTCGAGACACGTTTACATCACTAGAGAACTAGCTTGAAATTATTACCCGTCCTGGTCAAGTCCATTGAAAGTTTCTCGAAATGGTACATTTCCTGACTTTAATTTCTCGTCAATTCATTGGTTACGACTGAGTCGAGCTCTTTTGAGATTCAAACAACGATCATTAAACCTTTTTGATCACATTTTAATCACGTTTCTCCCCCTCAAAAATAGCATATCTATGATGTTTTTGAAACAAAATGATTAAAAGATATGTTTTTCGAAAAACATTTGGAGAGAAACTGATTTAGCATGAATTTTGGAACAATTTTGGTTTAATACTCCCCCTTAACGAAAGCATATTTTCATACAGAAAATTTAGAATCAATTAAGGGTTTTGGGGGAGTTATCTTGGTACCAAATGTGAGAGATTTTGAAAAATCTTTTTGAAAAATTTCGAATCAATGGTACGCAAGATGTGAAGAAGATTTTGAAAATCTTTTGAAGATATTGAAGAGAAGAATTATCTTCATTTGTTTTAGGATAAGTGCTCGATATTTATGAAAATCGATTTTGCGTAGCACTTTCCTTTCTTTAAAGTGTGGGTCCTGAACTGATGTGTTCAGAAGCCATTATTTGAAGTCCGGGTTTCGTACTGAAGTATACGAAAGCCATTATGAAAGAAATTTTGAGGAACGACATGTTTTGAAAACATTTAAAGAACTCTCGCTCAAGCATCTGTACATGCCCGTATCATTGTTGAATGACATTTCTAGAAACGTACAGAATATCGATTATACGAGAGACATGTCGTGAGAAGAATATTCTTGGATTTTTGAATTTATATTGTTTTTGAATTTTTTGAAATATTTCTATTTTTGTATTTTGTTTTTGTTGGTATTTCAGATTTTGTATTTGGTTCTTTGAAAAAATATTTACAAAGAGGATTTGAAGAAAGAAAATTTAAGTTTAGACAAGTAAAAGTGGAGTTAAGAGTGGAAGTAGAAAAGGATTTCCACATGCGATATTGGCATAAAGTTCTTCTTTACCACATGGGGTGTATGAACCTTCAACACTTTTACAAGAACCTGCATCCACAGAAGAAGAATTTTCACAAATAACAGTGTTAGAAGTATATGTTTCCTTACGGCGAGGGTGATCACTACCAATGGTTGTAGTGGTTTTTACTTTCTTAACTTGATGAGTTTCACTATTATTTGTCTTTGAGCAAGTAGCAAAAATCGTTCTTGTGGGAATCCATCTAAGACCTACTTTGTTGAAAACTTTTCCCGTGGGTATCCACCTAAGGTAAGATCTAGGAGTTGTTTTCTTTTCAGATACAGCGGAAGACTCAGTTTTAGAAAAACTACGTCCTGATGAGATCCACCTAGTAGGTTTCCTTTCCATGTTCATCTTGTCAACGGGTTTGTTTTTGTTTGGTGTCTTAGTGGATTGAACCTTAGCATGTGATTTTACTTTCTTGAGATGTTGTGCAAGACATGCATCATGATTAGCTGAAAAGACACATTTTTTACATGTAGGACAGACAAATTCAACATTCTTGTTTAAAACAGCAACTTTAACTTTGTCACTACAGTCATTTGGAAAGTTTTTCTTGTTCAAAAAAGACTTTGCATTCCTATTGTTGCATTCTACGTGCATAGCATTTTATTTTGAGCAACTACTCTTAGATGCAAGCCAATCCCTAGTCTTATGTTGAGTGTTCCTAGGTAATGGTTTACTACTACTAGCAGTGCCTTGAAATCTTATAGAATTCATCACCCTAGATGTTGCACCTAAAATTCCGTCTTTTCGAGTATGTGCCTTTTTCCTAGCTTCTTCTAGATAGTGATTGTTGACCATGTTGTTAGAACCAACAGATTCTTTAACTGGATTTTTGGTCACATTCCGTGTACTAGTCTTGGAAATGCCAGGTGTAAACACTTTTTCTTTATCAAAAACAGGTTTTTCAAAACCTTTGATAATTCTCTTTTTAATAGGCAAAGACTGTGGAGTGACTATTTTTGACATATCATTTTTCTCATTGACTTTTGGAGGAAACTGAGAAATAGACATTTTTGGTTTGAAAACCGGTTTATGAAAATTTGTTTTCTCCTCAGTCAATGGTTTTGCAAACTTAGTATCCACAGCCTTCCCTTTTAGACATTCCAACTGAGCTCTCAAAAGATCATTTTGCTCTTTCATATCCTTGTATGCACGCTCATACGACAGTTTGTCATACTTGCATTCCTCAGATTTTCGATCAAGTTGTTTAAAATAGGACGCGTTTTCTTTCTCAAGTTTTTCAAGAGCATTTTCATATTTTGAAACAATTGCGGAGGTCTCAGACTGGAGTCTTTCATGATCTTCAACAGAATATGTTTGTAAAATAATGGACATGATATCGGTAATCATAACATCTTCGAAGAGAGAATCATTCAAAATTTCTAAAACTTTGATGTGTTCAAAGCATTCATTAGCTTGCTTTACCAGGGATTTGTGGTCCTTGACAAAGTCACCCGTTTCTTTCAAAAACGCTTGTTGTTGGAATCACTCCTAAACAGTATTTCAAGTATTTATATTTCATATGTAATAGGTAGCATTATTATGGCCTTTATGTTTGTTTAAGGTCCAGCTTATGTAGAAGGCCCATAAGCTGAGGCCCAAGCCCAATAAGGAATAGGGAAGGAGAGGGAGTGTTGCCCTATCTCCTTGCCTATATAAACTCTTGTAAACCCTCATTTGAGGGTTGGTTGTTCAAGTTATATTCTTTCACTCACCTCCTACGCATAACCGGTTACAATATTGTGTGTGTGTGTGTTTGATACTTGTTCAATCGCCTTATCTCTTTCTCTATAAGCTTGTGTTGTAAAACTAGTGACCTAACAGTGGTATCAATCGCCAAATAGTTGGGTGTACTCGTTTGTTTTTGAAGTTTTGGTTTTGAATCTTACGCGTAGAGATAACGCTATCTTTGGTTATCTTAAAAACTCGTTTTTTACACTTTTTAATCCAAGATTCTTGTACTTTCAATGTTTTGAGGTGTTAAAATACTTGTTTTTGGCAAAAAGTTTCAAACTTTACGCGTGGATTTACGTTTTTAAGCTTGTTTTTGTTCGTGGGTGTCGTTCTACGCGTAACCTGTTTAGCTGTTTTGGTACATCAAAATTCACACTTTTGTGTTCTTTCGGTACTATTGAAGCTATTCCATAACAAAAAACTGGTTTAGAAACACATTTGGGCAGAATCAAAGTTACGAGTAATCCTACGCGTATCAAAACCCTAATATTACGCGTAAGATTGTTCCTTGGTTTGATCTTCAATTTTCTGGTTTAATCCGTGTTTTCTTACTTGGATAAGTCTGAAAATACGTCGACTTTGGATATCTTTTGCATTGTGAAGTGTAAAAGATCATTTGGGCAAAAACCCTAAAATTACGCATAAGCATAAGCTTACGCGTAGAAATTCTACGCATAAGATTCACTTTACGCGTAAACTTCGGTCTACGCATAAGGTAATCCTACGCCTAACTTTCTACGCCTAACTTTTGTCTACGCCTAACTTTAGTGCTTTTATCCTACTTACGCGTAAACTAAAACCTACGCGTAACTCCTCTTTGTTACGCGTAACTTTTGGTGTTTTTTACGCATAAGTGCTACTTGGTTCTTGTCTTTTCTACGCCTAAGGATACTTCATCAACAAAGGTTCATTCGACTACAAAGATCCATCTTTACCACACAAGTTTATCATCATGTCTCAACCACCATACTCTAACTATTTCCCTCACACTTATAATCATCAACAACAACAACAATTAACTCCACAACATCAACAATGGAATCAACAACAAGCCATTTATCAACAACAATTTAATCAGCAACATACTCCACAACTTGGGGCAATTCCACAACCACAAATGGTTCAACCACCACCAAGTCTTCAAACTCTACCCTTCACAAAAGATTTCAATCAACATCCATCACGAAGCACTATGAAGGAACCCACTTGGTTTGCAAAGATGTGTGAAGCTTTAAGCAGCCAACAATCAATTCATGAAGCTGGATCACTTGATAGACCTCCAATGCTCACTCCAGGAAACTACGATCAATGGGTGATAAGGTTCTTTAGGTTCTGTGATATGAAGAAGCCACATGGAAAGTTCTTAAAGAACGTTATCTTGGAAGGTCCATTTGAGATGCCTACCGTCATTGTACCCGGAGATCCAACTGCTGTTCCACCAAGAGATGAACAAACCAACATTGTTACTGTTGCAGATTTAAATCCTACAGAACTTCTACACTATGAAGCTGATGAACTTGCAATGGAATACATCCTCTTAGGATTACCAAACCCAATTCCTCGTAGTATTGATGCTCAAAAGACTGCACAAAAAATGTGGGATCATATTCGTCTTCTTATGGAAGGATCGGTACTCAATCAGGAGGATTTGGAATCCAAAATTTACTTGGCTTATGAACACTTCATGATTGAACCTGGAGAGACACTCGAGTCATATCATCATCGATTTTCAGACATCATCAATGATTTGGATAAACACAACATCATCATGCCAAGAATTGCAGTGAATACTAAGTTCCTGAGTAGTCTTGGTCCAGAATGGGAGAAGTATGTCATTTTTCTCCGTCAAGCGAAGAATATGCATCATTCTACTTATGGATTGTTGTACGATTACTTGAAGCCTCATGAAAAGGAAGTTGATCGAGAAAGGATTCTCCGTGCTCAAATTGCTAAACAGTCACAACCGGACAATCAACAACTTGCCTTGTATGCTCAACAGAATTATCCCTCTCAACCAGCAACTCAACCAACTGCTTCCAACACACCTTCACAGCAACAACCTCAACCTCAACAAAATCAATTGGTTCCATACAACAACAATGCTCAAGCATATGTCAGTGAAGCTACTGAGGAAATCGATCCGTTCGAAGCATTGCAACAAGGATTTGTGATGATTGCTAATGCTTTTGGCCGTTACACCAACAAATCCAACAATCGTATTCGTTCCTCATCTAACACACGGACTCAAGCTGTTGTGAACAATGGACGTGTTGAAGTTCAGAATCGTGATTATGGTCGTCAGATGGGCGGTGGTCAAGGGTTTAATGCTGTGGGTAGGAATAACAACAGAGCTCAAGTGGTGGAACAGGGAAATGCTCAGAATCGGTTAAATGGTCTTCGATGCTACAACTGCAATGAGAAGGGACACCTGGCTAATGCATGCCCAAAGCCAAGGACTAGGGGCAGTGCTTATTTCAAAGAGGCCTTACTTTTGGCTCTTAAGGATGAAGCTGGTGGATCTCTCACAGACAAAGAACAGAGCTTTATGGCAGATGCAGACTCAGATGATGATATGGAGGACTTGCAGGCTAATGCAGCTGTTATGTTGATGGCTAATATGCATGAGCTGCACATGAGTGATTCAGGCCCAGTGTATGACACTGATGGCTTGTCTCAGGTACCCGAACAAACCATCATCATATCTGAACTAATATCTCCGCCAATATCTGAATCCGGCACGGATCAGACTGTTCAAAATGAGTCTTCTACATCCTCGTCTGATGATTTTCAAGTTAACCCTGTAGTTACATTTGACGATCAAGATGACCTTATGGTCTCCTTTGATAATCAAATTGACTCCGTGGTCGTACTTGAGGATCTAAAGAATGATCATGATGAGACTCACGTTGAACAAGATGATCTGTTGCCTCATCCGGATTTTGCTCGGTTAATTCATGACCATAAAATCAAAATGGAGGAATGTTATGCATTAAATCAATCCTTAAAAAGTAAAAATGCACTGCTAACCAAGGATTTTGAATGTTTACAAATGCAACTCAACTTTTTCAAAACTCAAGAAAACCGTGAAAAAGGTTTTGAAGCCGCTTTTGCAAAATCTCATCAAAACGAAAAATATTTAGAGAGACAGATGCGTGATCTAGCCGCCTCGAAGAATGCTTTGTTGTCCGAATTAGAACAACTGAAACATGAACATAAAAAGCAAATTAACGCTCTCACCTTGGAAAATCAAAAATCTAAGGCTGAGTTGTTAAATTGTCAAAAACAGTTCTCCGCATACAAAAAGCATTCAACGAATCGGGTAGATGACCTTCTTGCAGAAATTCTCGGTTTGCAAAACAAACTTAAAGAGTTTAAAACTGTTGTTTACAAACATGGTGAATCAGTAACAGCTATTGAAAAGTTTACCTTAAAACCAAATCCAAATGGATATAGAAAAAATCTAGCTGATTACAAACCAAAGCTTTCACTAAAAACATTCAAACCAACTCCTGAAGTTTCCAGTGCAGAATACAAAATTGATAATACTGTCATGAGTGTTGTTGAATATCATCGTCAAGAGGAATTAGATGCAGAAGACGAGAGTCGATCAAAATTAAAAAATGTTGTTTACAACAAACCTTTTAATTATAAAAACGCGGTCACTTTCGTCACACCAAAGGATTCTTCAAACACACCCAGGGTTATCATCAAAACACCCGAGTCTTCTATTGTTAATCCCAAAACAGTCTTTGCACAAACTTATGGTCCTTTACCTTCCATTAGTGAAGTAAACTCAAAACCTGAAAATCGAAAAATCCTTCGCTATTTTGACATTTTCATGGCTGACCTCAAAATTTTACAACATGAGATAGAATATCGATCTGAAATCAAAGTTGAACATTTTCAATCGCCTCTGGCGAGAGAACAAAGAGACATCTTTCAGAAAAATCTTTTACCTAATGTTAAAAACTTGAAAAGTTGTGCAATTGCCTGGGAAAAGGATTTTCATAAGGAACTTGGGGTAATGAAAAACGTTTTCGAGAAAATAGAAACATCTATTACTAACACAAAACGCAAAAAGAAACTGTTGAGAAAAGATGTTGATCGACTCTTGGAAGATGTTATCTGTGCTGATATCCATAATGTTGTGCTATTATATTCGTTGCCATATGTATCTGATCATATCTCTGCTGATATTGTTGAAACTGTTGTTACTGTTGAGAACACCGATAATGTGCTTCAGATCGAGTCTTTAAAAGCGGAAAATAAATGATTACACACGGAAATTTACAATGCAAAACGTCGTCTTCAATGGTGTGAAAAAGATATTCACAACCATCAACTTAGTTTTCAAAAGAAAATCGCTCAATTGAGTGCAAAATCTTCTGATCCTAAAATTGAGCAACTGGATGATCAAAACGTGTCTTTGAAAAGTCAAATCTCAAAATATGAACAAGAAATTTTAAAAGTTAAACAGGAATATGGTGTCATATTTGATTTACTCAAAAAGACTCGAGATGAAGCATCCAATGAACTTGATCACTATCTTGCTCACACTAGAGAAGTCATGAATTTTGCTGGTAATATTCGTTCTGAAAATCAAGATCTGATTCACACAATCTCTAAGTTACGGGAAATGTTAGGAAAGTATGAACAACTTCCGCCTACTGTGATTAAGAGATTAGCACCAGTCACACTTAGTAATCGTGAACCTAGAATTCCCACTGCCAAATCACAAGTTGCTAATGTATTTCCCTCTACTGAAACAGGAATAGTTGCATCTTTTCCAAACGTCCGCACTTCACAGCCTAGGAGCACTCAATCGAAGAATAGGAAGTTGCGACCTAAGAAAAGATCAATAAGGAATGCTAAAGTAGAAGAACACCCTAGGAATCTGAATAAAACTCATGTTACTTCCACTATAGATGTTGCGTCTGGCAAATGTCATAGAAATAGTGATGTAACGAATGCTAAACCGTTAAGTACCTTTGATATTCAGTCTGATGCACCTTGTGATATTTGTCAAAAGAGTATGAATTCTGATTGTCATGACAAATGTGTTGCTAAAGCTATAATCTCTAGATTACGGAATCCTAAGAATCGGAATACCTCTAGGCCCACTAATCATTCTAAGTCTGTGCTTGGTAAACCACCTTCTTTAGATTCTAAGGCAACCATTGCTATCACAGTAGCTCCCGCTACACCTCCTAAGAATACAGTACCACCTAGTGTTTTCACTAAGACTAAAGCAAAGAGTAGTTATAGATGGCAGAAATGGATATATAACACACTTGGATTTAAATGGATGCCTAAACTTGTCAATGTGTGTATGTCTAACGTACCTGCTTCGGAACCCTCTAACATTTCGGGTTCCACATCTACTTCTATTCCATCTGTGTCGTCTATGTGTAATGCAGGTGATACAGATCATTCTCTGGATTGTTGATAGCGGATGTTCCCGACACATGACAGGCAATCTTAAACTGTTATCAAACTTTATTGCAAAGTTCATTGGCACTGTCAGATTCGGGAACGATCACTTCATAGCCATCATGGGCTACGGAGATTATGTTAATGGGAACATCGAAATCAGCAGGGTTTACTATGTGGAAGGCCTCGGTCACAATCTGTTTTCAGTAGGTCAATTTTGTGATGGAGATTTGGAGGTTGCTTTCAGGGAGAAAACTTGTTTCATTCGTGATCTACAAGGAAACGACCTTATGTCTGGCTCGCGTAATTCTAGTCTCTACACTATCTCTATGCAAGACATGGTTGCTTCCTCTCCCATCTGCTTACTTTCTAAGGCAACATCAACAAAATCCTGGCTATGGCACCGTCGTCTCTCACATCTAAACTTTCAAACCATCACCAACCTTGCTCGACACAAACTAGTTGAAGGACTCCCACGATTCCGGTATTCAAAAGATCACCTTTGCTCAGCCTGTGAACAAGGGAAAAGCACTCGTGCTCATTTTCCTTCAAAGGTGGAACACAGCTCTCAGCATGTGCTTCATCTTCTTCACATGGATTTGTGTGGCCCGATGCGTGTGCAAACGATCAACGGCAAACGCTACATCTTAGTAATTGTTGATGACTACTCACGATGGACTTGGGTCTACTTCCTTCGTAGCAAAGACCAAGCTCCACAAATGATCATCACCTTTCTCACAAAAATACAGGTTCAGCTCCGAAACACCGTCCGAATAATCAGAACAGACAAAGGAGCTGAATTTGTTAACAAAACCCTTCGTGAATTTTATGAGAAAGTGGGAATTCAGCATCAAACATCTATTGCACGGACACCTGAACAAAACAGAGTTGTTGAAAGACGAAACCGAACGTTAGTGGAAGCTGCAAGAACAATGTTAATCAATGCTAAACTTCCAGATTACTTATGGGCAGAAGCTGTATCTACTGCATGCTATACTCAAAACCGTTCTATGATCACAAAACGCCACAACAAAACACCTTTCGAGCTTGTCCACAACTATAAACCGAACCTCAAACACTTTCATGTATTTGGATCCCTTTGCTATCCGAATAATGATCGTGATGATTTTGGAAAGCTCAAAGCCAAAGCTGATATTGGAGTCTTTATTGGATACTGTGACAATTCTAAAGGTTTCCGAATCTGGAATCGTCGAACTAAGGAGGTAATGGACACGATTCATGCTCATTTCGATGAACTCACGGACATGGCTTCTGAGTATAACAGCTTAGAACCCGGTCACAACCGTTTAAACTTCCCTCAACCCCCATCATCAGCTGAAGAAAGCCCTCAGCTAACTCGTCAACAAATGGAAAGGTTATTTTCTCCTCTGTTCTGTGACGATATTGATGAACGTGCTCCTGGTGTATCCGCTGTTTCCGCTGCACAACCTGATAATATTCCTATACCTGATACACCTGCTACAACAACTACTGTTGAAGATGCACCTACACCAATTGACTCCAACACAACAGTTGAACACACCGCTTCCAACAATGATGAACCAGCTGATGATATTCTGAATGAAGTACCCCCACCTGCAGATTTTGATCCAAATGCGTTCTTCAACCCATTTGCTAATGAGACTGCTGCACCAGATGTTGCGGAATCTTCAACAAACCATTTGAATCCTCAGAATCTGCACAATGTATACCAACATCAACCCTCTACACATAGATGGACAAAAGACCATCCTCTGGATAACATTATTGGCAACCCGAATCAACCAGTCGTTACGAGACAACGTCTTCACTCAGACGGTGAACATTGCATTTATGCACTCACTGTCTGCCAATCTGAGCCTAAAAACATTAAAGACGCAATGACAAAAGACAATTGGATTGAATCCATGCAGGAAGAACTCAACCAATTCAAACGTCTTGAAGTATGGGAACTGGTTGAAAGACCAACAGGGGTCTACGTCATTGGTCTAAAATGGCTTTGGAAAAACAAATTGGATGCTGAAGGGAACGTCATCCGAAACAAGTCACGTCTAGTTGCTAAGGGTTATCGTCAGGAAGAAGGAATAGACTTTGAAGAATCTTTTGCTCCGGTTGCTCGTCTTGAGGCTGTTCGGATATTTCTCGCGTTCGCGGCTCATATGAACATGACGGTCTATCAGATGGATGTCAAAACGGCGTTTCTAAATGGGCAACTTAAAGAAACGGTTTATGTCAGCCAACCAGACGGATTCGTTGATCCTGAGTTCCCGAACCATGTCTACAAACTGAACAAAGCTCTTTATGGTCTCAAACAAGCCCCTCGGGCATGGTACGATAAGCTATCATCTTTCCTCATTGCCAATAATTTCACCAAAGGCTCGATTGACCCAACTCTTTTTATACAATATCACGGGGCACACATCTTAATTGTTCAAATTTACGTGGATGACATCATTTTTGGGTCAACACATAAAAAGTTTTCAATCGCTTTTGCAAAACTCATGAAGAAAAATTTTGAAATGTCCATGATGGGTGAACTTACGTTCTTTCTAGGACTGCAAGTTCATCAATCACCCCGTGGTATTTTTCTGAGTTAGTCCAAATATGCCCTTGAATTGTTAAACAAATTTGGAATGAATACCTGTGATACTTATGCCACACCAATGGCTCATACCAAGAAATTAGATGCTGATTTACATGGGAAATTAGTTGACCCTACCAAATACCGAAGTATTATTGGGTCTCTCATGTATCTAACAGCTAGCAGACCTGATATTGTCTTTGCTGTTTATCTATGCTCCCGTTATCAGTCGCGACCTACTGAAACCCACCTCTCTGAGGCTAAAAGAATCCTCCGATACATCAAGGGAACCATTAACTTGGGGATCTGGTATCCGAAGGATTCTGGTTTTGAACTAATCGCTTTTTCAGACGCTGATCACGCAGGATGCTTAGACTCAAGGAAAAGTACTTCAGGAGCTCTACAATTTCTCGGTGATAAACTGGTGTCTTGGCAATCAAAGAAACAGGATTGTACATCGCTGTCCTCAACCGAAGCTGAATATGTAGCCATGTCCGCGTGCTGTGCTTAAGTCATTTGGATGAGAACACAACTCAAAGACTATGGTTACGTATTTGACAGAATCCCGATGTACTGCGACAATCGCAGTGCCCTCGCAATCTCGTACAACTCAGTTCAGCACTCGAAATCAAAGCACATCGATCTACGCTATCATTTCATCAAGGACCACGTGGAACAGGGTACCGTTGAATTATACTTTGTGGGTACTGAATACCAATTGGCAGATCTGCTCACCAAAGCCTTGCCTCCCGCTAGGTTTAATGAGTTGGTCCACCGAATTGGTATGAGGTGTTTGACTCAAGAGGAATTGGATGACCTCTTAAAACAGTCTTAAAAACCTGTCAAACACCAAAACATCTTTTGTAAATAAATTTTTCAAAAACAAAATACAAAAATATAAAATCAGATAAAACAACAAAAATATTTTTCCAATCTATATTTCTTTCAACATGGCAAGTACATTTCTTCCGTCAACACTTTTATCTTTCAAAATTCAGTATTTTTCCGATCAAGTGTTGAGGGGGAGAAAATAATCTATTAACTGTTTCAAAACATCTGTGTACTTGCATGTTATCATATCTCGGTTGATTCTTTTACAAATGGTGGTACATTTCCTGGTTCAAAGACACTCATCGGACGTTATTTAATAACCTTTCATTATTTTCTCAAGTCAAGAGGGAGTGTCGTCAAATTTCTTTCCAAAAATCTTCGTTTGGTAACCAAAATGGAAGTTAAAAAGCTTTGGATGAAAAAGGAAAAGGTGGAGGGACCAAAACTGTCAAAACCTTAAAAACATTTTGAATAAAAATATCCTCCACCTAACTTTCACTTCACATTTATTACAAAACACCTATTATCATCCTACGCATAATATTCACTCAAGAAATCCGTGTTTCAGATCATCATTTTGTAAGTGATTCTGCGTTTACAACATGTTTTTAAGCAATGGTTTTGAATTTTTCAAAAATCCAACGGTTAAAACTATGTATAATCTCGTTTTTGTGGTCTACGCATAAGTGTATGATCACATGATCAAGATTGTGTGTTTGTGGTTAAATAATTTGTGTCAAAACGTTCATATTACATCAATGATACCAGTTTAACCATCAAATTCCACCCAGAACCACTAATTGAAGATTTTTGAAAATTAGGGTTTATAAGTCGATTTGGGTATTTTCGAATGATAAGTGATTTGGTCAAAAAGATTGTTGTGTTATGCTTTTACGTTGTTGAATTGATGATTTCCATAGTCTATAGCCACCCAGAAACACGAATTGGTCATCAATTCGAAACTAGGGTTTAAAGCTCATAAACTTTTGGGTATTTTTGATTCACTGCATAATAAGTGTTAAAACTTGGTCTACATGCTCTCACAACATCTATAATATACCAGAAAACTTTGGTGCATAATCCATGGCTAGATATCATACGCGTAGATCTAGGGTTTAGTCTACGCGTATGCAGTTCTTCGCGTAACTGTTAAAATGTGCAAATGTGTTTTGATTTGTCATAAAACGAATGCTATGTGTTTAACTTTGTTGAAATGATGCTTTATTTCAGGCTTGTAACACGTAAATTTCAGAATCAAGGTTGTTGTTAATCTACGCATAAGGATCACCTTACGCGTAGCTTGTTATGCGTAAGATTAGTCTTACGCGTAGCTTCTACACATAAGGTTCTACAATGGACTACGCGTATCCTGTGAAGGATATGCGTAAACAGTAAACCCTACGATTAAGGTCAACTCTTACGAGTAGCCTTACGCGTAAGGTTAATATATGCCTACGCATAAGCTCTACGCATAAGGTCTCCTTTTCCTACGCGTAACATTTCTTACGCGTAAGTTAGGATTCTACGCGTAAGTTTACGCCTAAGCATATATCATTCCTGTCTACGCGTATCTTTGCCAAAACTACGCTTAACCCTAGATTGACCTTCATGATGAAATGTTACTTGTACAAACTTGTAAATAAACTAATCATATCATCACGAATCCAAAAATGTCACTAATAAACTTAAATCGTTTGATATGTTGTGAACAATAAGTGATAAAATAAACTTTAAAACTTAAAGTTAACTAACTCACGAAACATTTCACGACATCATTGAACTATTGAACATACAAGTGACTTAGGACTCGTAACAATCATTATCACTGTACATTCAATAACTAGACAATAAGACCTTCTATTGACTAACATTATGTCTTTCGATATGTTGGTTCTTTTGGCTAATGTTATTTCAGATCACGACATGGCTGAACAAATGAATGTGGATGCACCTGAAGTTCTCTCCATTGCTGATATCTATCCTCATGGCTATCCAATGAAGATAGGAAAGAATAACCTCCGTGTTGACTTTGACACCCTCACTTGCTCTGAATCTTCATGTCTTATTGCTATTGATATTCTGAGGACTCATCCATATCAGAACATGCTTACTCACTCTGCAACCATTCCTGAGATCTACATCCAACAGTTCTGGAACACTATGGAAAGGGTCAAAGGACAAACTGCTGTGACAGTGACTCTGAATCACAAACAAGTCACCATTACACCTGCAGACTTGAGGGTTGTTCTCCTAATTCCTGATGTCGATCCGACCAAACTATATGCCTCACCTGCTGAAGAGCTCACTCTCCAATTCTTAATCGATATCGGTTATGACGAGGCTACAGGAGTAATCAACAAGCACTCTCACGTAGAGCTTAAGAGTATTCCTCAACCCTGGAGAACTCTCTACATGATCATCACCAAGTCTGTTTCTGGTCGTGATAGCGGCTATGAGCACCCTAAGCTCATGGAACTGCAAATATTCTGGGCATTGGTCAACAAGAAACACATCGCTATCGAAGCTCTGATTTGGGATGACATGATGTCATTTCTCAACAAACTTGGCTCAAAGATTCCCTACATCAGATATACTAAATTGTTGATCCAGAGAGCACTTGGACTTCATTCTGACATTCCCAAGAGGCTCAATGACCCCGACAATCACGACATGTTGACGGAACCCATTCTCACTGTTAGAATAAAGGAAACGTCTACAAAGAAACAAGGTGCTGTGCTGCCAGATTTCCTTCTAACTGAAGATGTCAGAAAGCTAGAATCGTACCAAAGGTATCTGGAAGCTGTCAAACAAGGCAAAGTTGGTCACCTCGACGAAAAATCTTCTGGAACACCTGTAAGGAGAACCAGAAAAGGAAGTGCTGGAAGTGTAACAAGTACAGAGAGTCAAAGGAATGTTCCAAATAAGAAACCTATTCCAAAGAGGAAACCCACCCCTAAGAAGAAAGTTCCTTCTCTGGAAGCCACTCCGATCCTTTCACTTGAACCGCAAAGACAGCTCAGGGACGAGGACTCTGAGGCTACTGACACAGATGAAGAGATCTCATACTCTGAAACTGCAAAGGATGAAAATCCCTCAGTACCAAAACCTCCAAGTCCCCAAACTATTAAAGGGAAGACTCCTGCACTTGTACCTCAGGATGAAAGCTCTGAAGATGAAGATGAGCAATTGGATCATGGATACAGAAAGAAGTTTCACAAAGTCAGACACCTTCAAAAGGCCGAAGAATTTGCTAAAGATCAAATGGGTGGCCCCGGAGGTTCAAGTGGTGCTGCCCACTCTAAACCATCTCCTGATGCGGTTAATCAACCCGATAAGGGAGCTGGTGCCACCGCTCTTCTGCAACAACAACAACCCGTGGAGGACACTATTGTGTATGATTTTGAGAAACAGGTAACTGAGAAAGAAAAGTCTAGAGATGACGAGGATGATTATACAAAGTTTCTTCTAGACAGTCCAACACACTCGAAGGAGAAAACCTCTGAAACTCCTAAGGACATGAAGTCTCCTCATGTCTCCTCATCATCAGACTCTTCATCTCATTCATCACCACCACCATCACCGAAGTCAACCAGATCATCATCCAAATCCGTGAAGAAACCATCTAAATCTTGGATTTCTCAAACACATGCAAGAATTGTGAAAGCTGTCAAACAAGTTAGAAAGAAGGACATGCTCCACAGAAAACTTAATTGGTATGCTGAACAAATGCAGTACTTACATGATGAGAATGACAAGATGCGGAAAGATAGGAAAGCTATTCAGGAATTCATGAAAAGTCATCGTCAGGAGGAACTGAATGAAATGATTGAAGGTTACACTCAAAAGTACCTTCAGGATATCGTTCCTAAAGTCCAAAAGGAACTGGAGAAGTCAGCAAGAGATCAAACCCACAAGTTTCTTCTCGACACTGTCCCCGGTGTGACTAGAGAAGTATTCTCCAGACAACTCACCCCTAACATCGTCGCATTGGTTAAACATACAATGGCCAAAGAAGCTGATCTCTCTGAATCTGAGTTAATCGCTAAACTAGTGATGCAAATGTCAAAGCGATCTGGAACGTTTACTTCGGATGAAGCAAAATTTTTCGAAGGTCTACTTGCCTTTCAACTCAGTTCATCATGCAAGGAGTCAGCCGATCAACCCAAACGGCCAAGAGATGACGATGATAAGGATAAGGACTCTGCACCTAAACGTCAGAAGCAGTCTGGTCAATCTACATCTATGCCACCTCCTCTACCACGGACTTCTTCTCAACATAAGACTCCTCCACCTCGGTCTTCTACTGATAAACCTCGGGACGATTCCGAGTTACCACCCCTGACTCATACAACTGGTGACTACTTTGAGTATACGGGTGGTGACGATGAAGAGGTCCTTGAGCCCCAACAACAACCCACCTCACCCAAACAAGTGCAGAAACCAGTATCATCATCAAAGCCTTCCAAAAAGAAGAAGCAGACGACTCAGCCTGGAGTCGTATCATGGCTAGATGACGATAAAACCGAAGAGTTTGAATGGTTCTCCACACTTGTCAATCAAACTCCCTACCCTGATGCAGGCCAAGAATTAGTAGATGGTTCAACATTGGAGCATGCAAAACTGTTGCAAGAAAAGTTCCATGTGAAGAAAATGACGAAATCTGAATTGAAGCGAATCAAAAATGAAGCTTTTCAACTATGGAAAGACAGCTCTGAAAGCGCCCTCGAGGTCGAATATCATCTTGAGAACATCGCTCGAGCTATGTCTAACAACATGGATTGGCTCAATCCGGAAGCAAACATTGACTTCACACAAAGGGACAACCCTCCATACTACACCGACTGGACCAAACCTCTACCGACCATTGGCTAAGCAGACGAACCAAGGATTCCCTTCCGATATTTCTTCAACAAAGACCTGGAATTTCTTCTCCATGGTGGCGATGGTTCGAGAAAATACACTACATCATTGACTCTTCCATTCCCAGCGGCCATTTACTCTAACTGCATAGCTATCGAGGAACGTGCAACTCACTTGTTTTCTGACAACGTGCAAGCATACGACCAAGATGCATTGTATGGGATTCATCATTGGCCTGAACGCCGAAGAATCTACTACAGAAGCTGCCTGGTTCAGAAGTCTCAACATGAAGTGTATAGCTCCAAGGACATCGTGGCCATCAAACACATTGATCTCAAGTCTAAGTGGGACTACACATTCTTGAAGAATATCATAGTCAAACGACAAGATGAACAGGACTATGGATTCTCCGAGGCTGACTTTGAGAACTTGTCCCTCAACGACATCGAAGACATGTACCTTGCCAAAGTACAGGGTCGTATAAGACAATTCTCAACTGAAGTTCAACGTGAATTTATCAAGTCAGTTCTCATCTTCATTAGATGCATCGTGATCAAAGAACGTGTCGAAGATATCCAGATGGCTGTTGAATCATATCAGAAACGTGTAAACTTCACTCCACCACAGCTTGATCTTCCTGACATCAACCAGCTTAAACAACTCACGCTCATCAGCAAACCTTTCGGCGTTGTTTACCGCAGTGAACTTCGAAGAAACTGCTTAATGGCGTGTAGTGAGCTCCACAAATTCGGGGATCATACCTTGAAGATGGTTAGGGATGGATTGGCATACAGATTGAAGGATATACGCCTGAAAGTTGGGAATCCTAAACGCTGGAATTCTCAGGACAGGAGGGATGTGAAACGCATCATCACCATGATTGATGAACGGTTGTTCAGAAGGGATCAGTTCAGACGATTGGAAAGCTATGTTGGTGGTCGACCCAGGAATAACATCACCGGCTTTCAACGCCCTGTGCGCACTCCTGGGAACATCACTGCACTTCCTAGTACCCCTTGAATTGTTTCCTTCATATGATTTTGGATGTATGATTTTTGAATGGCTTGTGCACACATAACAGTGTACAACCCGCAATTGTCAAGAAAGGACCCTGTGGTACGCCTCAGTGCCACAATCCTTATAAAAGGAGCGAAAGCTTCTTATTTTTGAGTAAAACCTATCAAACCTTTCATTTTTCAAGGTTTTGCTCAAAAAGACAAGTACTTCCCCTTATGATTTTAAAACCTCAACCGTTAATATCACTAGTTGAGGGGGGGGGGGGTATTTGAATTAAAACTTTGTTCACAAATTGTTCACAGTGGTCACTCTTCCCGCAAAACTCAAAATGGTCATATTTATTCTCAAACGTTTCAAAAATAACATCTTATATGCCATTTTTGAGGGGGAGAAAATTATGTGATAAGAAATATGTTGTACAAAATGCAAATGAATCTGTGTACCTCAGACTTAACCAACGAATTGACGGTACTAAACTGTTAGTAACTCGAAAAGACTTGTCCTGGACGGGTAATAATTTCAAGCTAGTTCGCTAGTGATGTAAACGTGTCTCGCAAAGGACTTGTCCAAGTAGAAAGTACCATTCGAGAAACTCTTGATAGACATGAACTCTGACGGGCATGACAACCATCCAAGGTTTGTCTACACCTTCAAGGTAGTTATTAGAGCTAGTTGTCACCTAAAAGCTGACAATGTATCTCTTTAACTATTCAACGTAACCGTGTCTCGCGGGAGATTGTCTATCTTTAGTGAATCAATTCAAAAAGTGCGCGCTCTTTCCCCACTGTGCATTTAACCATTAAAACTATTAAGCACATGTGGAGGGGGAGTATTTATGCAAAAACTTATCTCTCACAGTGGTTCAAACATGTTTTTCATTTACAAACCCTTTGAGAGATATTTTCACATACAGTGGTTTTAATGGCAAACATAGGTTAGTCATGGAGTTATAAGGTGACTAAGGTTAGGAATAACCGTCCTATGATCCGCCAGAGCCGGAGGGATCTACCCAAGGACACTACCGTTAGTTAGTGTTAGAAGTCCTTAGGAATGATTATAAAAAGGAGAAAATGAGAATCGGAGAAAGAAGGAGTTGAAGAATCAAAAAGAAATGTAAAGTAAAGGGTGAAAAGAAATAGCCCTCCAGATTATTCAACTTAGGGCAGACACCGGGTTCAATTCATATGCTACTGGTTGTCACTTTGTGACACCGGTATTGAAGATTAAAAGTCGTCATGGACCCAGTGACGCATGCACTAAACCTTCTTAGCCACTCAAGTTTCTCTCAACAGAAGCTTGTTTCACTCTCACAGGGAACCCTACATAAACTATTGGCTTTCTCTTAGAGATCGCTGGTATTGAAGAAGGAGACCCTCTCCCTAGTCTCCGCTCAGGAAAACCAAAACGCACTGTTGAGTCTAGAGCCACGAGATTCATCAAAAGATCTCTTAGGAACACTTGACATTTAATCACTTGTTGATCAACAAATAAGATCTTCAGTGATTCAGTGGTTCATATCGAGTCCTTCACAGATCTTAGCAATCTGTCGAGAACATTTATGAGAGGTTCACATCTGTGATCCTCAGTGATTGAATGGAAACTCCTGCCAGGGTCAACATCAAACAGCCCTGACAGCAGGTCACTTCGGTAACTCCCCGTGGATTACGCAGAGTGTGTCTCAAACGGTCTACAGTCGTGAGGTGATGCTTCGGTGTACCTCAGCGACTCATCTGAACTGTAGATGTACTTCGGTACGTCGCGTTATCTCACTTATGGGACTCCAGTTCAGGAACGGCCTTTGTAAGAATTAGAGTTGTGTTTTCACACTATGCTGTTAACACTCTCGAAGTTCAAACTTGTAAGTGCCGGAAACCGCTTATTACTAACCGTTTGAAATGTTTTCTTCTTATGGAAGCTCTGGAGCGGGATGATCGTGCTGATTCTTCTCATGCTCACGCCAACATCAACACTAATGGAAGTTCTATTCAAAAGCAACACAACCGTCAGAATGATTCTTCGTCAAACCAAAGAATCTACAATGATAAAGATTTAAAGAACTTCATCAGTATTGAATTCCAACGTCATAGAGCGTGTGAGCATGTTGAAGAATGACGTGGAGACACTGGAGCAGCGAAGCAGACCTGAGGCAGACTGATGCAGACAACAACATACTATCACTTTCACCACAAAGAACAATGATCAAAGAAGAAAGTCAAAGATGACGTCAAAGCATAACTGCTCAAAGATAACGATCTCTCTACACTGGGGAGATTGTTCGAATCAAGGCAATTCCTCTCACAAGAAAGAAGAATGTCAGAAGACGTCACAGCTACTATTACATCAACGCCTTCACCGTTTACATTCATATACACTTGAGGGGGAGATTGTTGGAATCACTCCTAAACAGTATTTCAAGTATTTATATTTCATATGTAATAGGTAGCATTATTATGGCCTTTATGTTTGTTTAAGGTCCAGCTTATGTAGAAGGCCCATAAGCTGAGGCCCAAGCCCAATAAGGAATAGGGAAGGAGAGGGAGTGTTGCCCTAGCTCCTTGCCTATATAAACTCTTGTAAACCCTCATTTGAGGGTTGGTTGTTCAAGTTATATCCTTTCACTCACCTCCTACGCATAACCGGTTACAATATTGTGTGTGTGTGTGTTTGATACTTGTTCAATCGCCTTATCTCTTTCTCTATAAGCTTGTGTTGTAAAACTAGTGACCTAACACTTGTTCAAAATGAATTACCCTCGAATTGATGTTATTAAGCTGAGGGGCAATTTGAGTTTCAAAAAACTTTTTTGTTTCGTCGTCATGACGAGTAAACCAGATGTTAGTAGTAATATTGGTTTTAGTTTTAACAGTCTCTTGAAGATCCGCAATTCGAGTTTTCACATTGTCTAAAATACTTCTCGCATCACTTGTGTTAAAAGGATTGTTTGAAGACATTTGTTCAATGTTCGAAAGAGATTTTGAGACAACAACTGGTTTTGAAACTGGTTTTGAAACTTGTTTTGAAATAGGTGTTGACTCTTCGTTTGAAATACTTGGTGTGATGGAAAACTTTGACTTTTCTTTTTGAGAAACAAAAGTAATTCCATTAATTTTGTTCCATTTGTTATAATCAATGGGTTTGATTTCCGGATTCTTTTGTTTCATTTTTAATCTGCTCTCTTCAATATGTTCTAATGTTTCAAGAGAATCACGAACATGTATGGGTTCATGCAAAGGTTGTCCATTATTCAAAACATTCTGTTCTTTCTGAGCTTTCTTGAGGAAACAGGGAGGTGTGTTACCAAGAGCCATTTTTTGTGTTGTATGAAAATACGGTTTTGTTTGATTAATCAACATATTAGTTGATATAGCTGAATGACCCGTTGTAACAAGAAAATTTTATAATTTTTTGATTTTTTCATCTTTATCAAGAATTTCATCAAGAAGATAATCTTCTCGTTTTGAAAAATCAGTAATCAACTGTTTCTTCTCTTTTTCAAGATCAGAATACGTTGCTTTTTGTTTAGAAAGTTGGTTTTGAAGTTCAGAAATTTCCTTGTTTAAAGATTTTATTTTTAAGTTCAAATTCACATCAAGTGTGTTATACTTGATTTGCAATAGTTGTTCTTTAGAAACCAAATTTCGATAACTAATTTCTAATTCTGATTCTTTGTTTTTATGAAATTCAAAGGCTTTTGCATTCTCCTTGTAACTCTCAAGCTCAGCGGTCAATTTAGCATTTGCGGCCTTAACTTCGTGATTGACCGTTCTAACTTTCTCAATCTCAATACCACAACTATTGATTAATGTTTAAAAATAAGCACGTGTTTCCTCATCATTAGCACCATTCTGGTCACCTTGACCTCCATTAGGATCCATATATGGAGTTTCAGAGTTAACATTGCTATTAACTTGCTCCCCCACATATGTGTCATAATAAGGTGCAAGAGACACAAAATGTGGCTTCTCATGAGTAAACGAATTAGCAACATTACTATAATTTGGTACCTCACTGAGTGGATCTGTGTCGTAGACGGGAGTTGTGTCAAAAGCACCGCATGATGTTGTGTCCTGCTGGTTGACTTTATGACTGGAGGTTGCAATTATGTTTTCTAATTCTGCCATTCCTGCCTCCATGAAGTTGTATTCCTCAGTAGTTAACTGTATTCCCGACTCCTTTTTATGTGCTAACATCACCATGTACTGAACCTTTTCTTGAATCGTCATTGGTTTGACACTGCATTCTGAATAACCTGAATCTTTACTGTGATCGACAGAGGTAGCTTGTTGAACCAAAGTCATAAAACAGTTATTCCTAGTTGATTCCTTATCCTCTGTTTCGCTATAACCACTGTGTTTAATACCCTGCAGATATTCAGGTGCATCTGACTTAGATTCAAACAATGTTGCACTTCGTTCCTGTTCGGTCAACGGCTTGCGCTTCATATGCTCAACGAATGAAATTGGAAATCTCAAGTCAAGATATCTTAAGTGATCTGGAAGCTCATTTTCTTCAACCTCTTGCTCATTATCAGTCGACGTTTGCTCATTCTCAGTCAAATTTTCTTCAGTCTCGGACACCGTCGTCTCAGTATTATTATATGGAGCAAAGAATTGAACAATTGAGTCCATATCAATTGATGGTAGAAATGTGTTGAGAAAAGACATTGTGAACGTGTGAAATGAATACGGATCTTGTAGACGATAGAGAAGCGATTTTTTTGTTTTCAGTTCATACACCAAATAAATGAAATTCGTCCCTTTCGATTGGTAGTCCAACACACAAATTCGCTAATAACTTGAAGCCTAAATAAAATCCGGTTCAAGCCTAATTACCAAATTAATAGTAACATTTGTTCCTCGAGAAATTACCAGCCCAATAATCAAGATCGGATATACCAGCCCAAGAGTCCAATAATTATGCTAAACCTAAAAGTCTCACTATATAATGCCCCTAATCTTATCACGTTCCCCTAAAATCACTCACTAACCCTAATCACACTTACAAAAACGCAAACCTAATCCATCCATGCACTTAGGGCAGAAACTGGAAACCCTCCATGCACTATATATAAAAATATTGTAAAAATATTATTACGTGGGTATTTCGTGAAAAAGAAAAAGTTATAAAAGGGTTAAAAGAAATGGAAACCCTCCATGCACTTAGGGCAGAAACTGGGTCGATACATATGCTATCATTAATCACAAAGATGATTATAATATTGAAGAGAAACATCATGGACCCAATGATACAATGCACAACCCTTCCCAGCCACTCAAGTTTCTCTTAAAAGATACTTGTTTCATTTCTCACGGAGTTACACACGTAATCAATCGACTTCTCACTTCGAGAAATGTTAATATTGAAAAGGTGGCAGTCTGCTCCAACCTTCGCTCACTAAAACCAAAACGTACAAACTGAGTATAGAGCCAAAAGAGATTCAAATATAAAATATCATAATGCACATGCCAATTTACACTTGTTGTTCATAAATAAGAACAAAAGTTTTACTTAATAGTCCTTCGCAGATCCTAGTAATTTTTCTAGAACGTTCAGAGTGGTAATCACACAGTGGTCCACAATGATTGAACGAAAACCCCCTAGTGTCAACATCAAACAACATTGATAGTAGGTCTCCTTGTTAATCCTCTATGCATTAAGTATGGTGGTTACTTAGCTCCAATTGGTCTACAATCGTGGAGTGATGCTTTAAGTATACTCCAAAGGCTCACGTGGATTGTTGTTAGCTTTCTTGAGAGCATCCAATTCATGGTAATGGCAGGTCGGAAAATTCTTAAAAAGAATTACCTGACAATTTGTGCTAAAAAATCTACTAAGGAGATTTCTAATATGAATCGAGCCTTGATGACGTAGGTCTATACTTGGATTTATCCAAAGTATTAATATTAGTCCTTAACCGGATGAGGAGGTTAATTCTACCCGCCTAAGGTAAATGGAATCAAGACATTCATCAGTAAAACAATCGTATTGGAACAATTCTCAAAGAAAGTCCACGATGATCGATTGTCCTAACACTATTTATCTCTACCTTTTCTGTGGTAGCAATCGATGAATGTAGCCACTCCTAATTCTCCACCACCATAAGAAAATCAACATCTTAAACTCCACATAATCATACTCATGTGATTCATCATCATCATGTTAAATACAAAGAACTACATCACGTACAAATATATGTGTTAATACAAATAAACCGTAAAAACGTTTATTAATATCTAGCGATCTCTTTGTGTTTTGTTGATAAAAAATATAATGTTATCATAAGTAAAATTATAAGGATACATGTTATCTTTTGTAAAGCATCTACACATAGTCATTTAATACAAATTGTTGTAATAATTTATTTGTTGTAATAGTTTATTAGGATGGGTAAAAACCACAACCCATGACCCATATCCATGGATCATATCCATAACCCATGGAGTTAACCCATACCCATTGTCTAGATACATTGCATCTATTAGATACATTGTATCTATTTAAATACCCATGGATCATAATCTAGGACCCATGACCCATGACCCATGACCCATAACCCAAAAACCCATGGGCAAAGAGGAGCGTCCCACGGATCCCCAGGAATACACTGGACGGATCCCTCAAGTGAGGGATCCGTGGGATCCGTGCAACAGTGGCAAGAATTTTCCTATAAATAGAGAGCCATTTCTTCATTTTTACTCACCCGTCTTCTTACAAACTCTCTCATATATTCTAACACTCTTCTAACAAAACATCACTTGATCTAGAGAGTTGTTCTTCTTTCTTCTATTTGTGATTCTAATATAGGTCCTTCTCTAAGGCTAGATCACTAGCATTTTACAAGTCATCCAAGCAAGGGGTCCTTGATTGATTTGTTCCTCCACAAGATTTCTGTAGCGAAGATATTGTATTTCATATTTCACATATTTGTTGGTTTGGTCCTCCGTGTTACGGACTTGGTATTTAGCTTTGTACCAGAAAAAGGTGTAAGCAACGTTGTGAAGGCTTCTCCGCCAAGTTGAAGGAGTTTGTTGACATAGTGCTTAAACTCTCGAGTAGGTGACTCGGGGAGTGGAGTAGGGCAAGGAAGGTGTCCTTGTAGCTGAACCACTATAAATTGGTTGTGTCATTTCTATCCTTTACTTTACTTACTTTACTTGCATTACTCTTAGATCTATACTTTCTCTTCATCCATACGATTTCACATAACATCGAATCTAAAAGTTTTTGAAACTAACTTAAAGTCGACAAAACTATTCAACCCCCCTTCTATTTTTCCACAATTGGCATCAAGAGCTAAGTTTATAAAAGTTGTAAAGTAAACCGTATTTTAAAAACTTTTTGATCACTATAGGTTCTGAAAATTACAAGGAAGGGCAATCCATGCAACTACCTCCACTACTTGAAACTAATGGTTTTATATATTGGAAAAATAGATTCGAAACGTATGTGAAGTCAAAAGATATTGATCTTTGGTACATCATTGTCGAAGGAGATTTTGAAGCCACTACAAAAGATAAAAATGGAAACTTGAGAAGATCGTTTATAAGCTCAGCTAGGGATCAATAACAAAGACTAATAACATGCACAGCGGAATAAGAAAACATCGATACTTTGTTATTGAACAAGGTTTCAATCACTAACACTAACTAATCTTAGACGTTTATTGGAACACGTCTAGATAACTAAACTAATAACCTAGGCATTTACAAGACTATACGCCTAGGACACACACACACCTTTACTAGACGTCTACATATTGGAAGACTTGTATTTAAAACCTACACCTATGTCCTCTTTATATACTAGAGGATTAGGGTTTACAAAATACTACAAAGGACTAATAAATAAAATTTCTTTTGCAAGCAAGTCCTTCCATCTTTTTATAGGTTTCCTTCTTGTCGTATTAAGTCCCTCTTGTTTCATTCTTTTTGTCTTATCAACTCAAACGTATAATTCCCAACAATCTTCCCCTAGTTGATAATGACAAAACCATTCTTGAACGAACTTCCCTAGACGAAGTAGAGAAATTGAGATCAGGGATCTCGCCATGAATGAAACAAGTATGTCTTCCTATGTCTTCCCTTTAATCCATGCCATGCCACTCAAACATCTCTTCCCCTTTTTGTTATTATCCAAATAGGGAACGTATGCAAATAATGATCTTGACCACCATGAACCAATGTCATACTTCCAATCTAAGCCGTCCAATGTTTCGAATTGCCCTCCATGAAGAACACCCAAATTCTTACTAAAAATGAATCCAAAACAGTAGAAAACTCCAACTAGCAGTAGTAATAATGATCAACAGTAGTAAAAATCAAACACTTCCCCTTGAGTGATGCATGAACATCAAATGATTCTTCAAATCTGTAAGCTCCTTGTAATGATCACTTGTGAAGAAAACCAAATATAACGAACTTGATGAAGAAGTAAAATAACCCAAACTTGTATCTTATATCTTGCACTATAGATGACATTGAACGTATACCTATGTATAGGGAGACCTCAATCTCTTGACGATAATCACTGAGCACAATAATGTCACTCCTTAAAGTGTTATGTCAATTCTTTGTCATAATCATTGATGCACGAACAAGTTACTTCCTGCTAAAAGGTATGATAAAACACGTATCCAAGTAATTCCACTTCACCTTCAAATAAGTGATAAATAATCCTCTTCGTAATCAATTCTTCAATAAAATCAACTTCGAGCTTTTTAAAATCTTTTAAGAACAAATATCAATCTTCTTGTGTGTGTGAACCAATCTCATGTGTGTGTCGCTAAAAATCTATAACAATCACCATGCTCGACTTCCCCTCAAATCCAAAACTTATGCCCATAAATGTTACAATTATCAACAAATACCATGAAGCCCAAGTCCGAATTCATATATCCATGATTCATTATTTTTCTCATCCAACAGGCTGCTCAAGTTAGGCATCAAAAATATTCAAAACATCCATGCTCATGTATAGTAAATAAGCCCAAACATAGCTAACTAAAAACCTTGGAGCAGTACGTTCATCCAAGCAGTACTTTGAAACTAAGTAGCAGTACTTTCGTCCAAGAGTAGTACTTTCATCCAAGACCAGTACTTTCAAGGAGGAGCAGTACTTTCAAGGATAAACAGCAGTACGTTGAGCAATTTAGGGTTTCGACAGCATTACTTTGAGTAAACATCAGTACTTTGTCAGTAGCCATATTCGACAGCCTGTAACTTTTGCATAAAAGCTCAGATCGATGATCCCTTTGGTAAAAAGTTAGATTGCTATATAAAGAATGTCCACCTAAAATTTCGTCACGATCCAACGGTTAACGAAAAAGTTATGATCGTTTCAAAACAGTGCTGTAGTAACCTTACGGAATTTTTTTTCAGTTTTGCAGCAGACTTCGACATTGAATAACTTTTGATTGCGACCTCCAATTCACAATCCCTCTGGTGAAAAGTTAGATAATTATACTGAGATACACCAGCAAAAATTTTAGCTTGATCCAACGGTTCAAGAAAAAGTTATCGCTGTTTGAAAACAGCCCTGCTGAAAGATACGAAAATTTGTAACAGCTTCGAATTTTGCATCTTTTCTTCGAAAAACCTTGTAGATCCCTATATTAAGAGCTCCCCTTATGATACCAATTGAGAAAATCATTTATAAGCTCAGCTAGGGATCAATAACAAAGACTAATAACATGCACAACGGAATAATAAAACATCGATACTTTGTTATTGAACAAGGTTTCAATCACTAACACTAACTAATCTTAGACGTTTATAGGAACACGTCTAGATAACTAAACTACTAACTAAAATAATGACCTAGGCGTTTACAAGACTATACGCCTAGGACACACACACACCTTTACTAGACGTCTACATATTGGAAGACTTGTATTTAAAACCTACACCTATGTCCTCTTTATATACTAGAGGATTATGGTTTACAAAATACTACAAAGGACTAATAAATAAAATTTCTTTTGCAAGCAAGTCCTTCCATCTTTTTGTAGGTTTCATTCTTGTCGTATTAAGTCCCTCTTATTTCATTCTTTTTGTCTTATCAACTCAAACGTATAACTCCCAACAAAACTTAATTAACATACCTCATGATAAACTCACCGATGATATTAAGAAAAAGCTTTCCAAAAATAGTGAAGCTAAAATGGTTTTATATAATGTTTTACCCAAAAAGGAATTCGAAAGAATTTTCATGCTTAAAACCTCTAAAGAAATTTGGAATTCTTTAGTTGTAACTCATCAAGGTAATCAACATGTTAAAAACAATAACATAGATTTATTTGTTCAACAATATGAACAATTTTCAATATCGGATGAGGATACTATAGATCATTCTTTTGCTAACTTTAATACTATAATTACATCTTTCCAAGCACTTGATGAATCTTTCTCTAGTCGTAATCATGTTAGGAGATATCTAAGGGCACTTCCATCCAAGTGGAGATCTAATGTGACGGCAATCGAAGAATCAAAAGACTTGTCAATCCTCACCCTTGATGAACTCATAGGCAATTTAAAAGTCTATGAGCTTGTCCTCGCTAAAGATTCCGAAGCCTCAAAGGTGAAAGAGAAGCACAAATCTCTTGCCCTTAAACCCAAGAAGGTCTCAAGCGATGAAGAGAACACCTCTTCGGATAGTGATGTAGAGGAGTATGTGATTCGTTGTTGTGAGTGTGGTGAAATAAACACAATATCAATATATCAAATTAAACGTAAAATCCGACAAATCAACCTTTTAGGAAAAGGGTTAACGTGCCAAATCTCACGAATGTGATAAAAGTGATACCGGGAAAGTGATTTCCCGGGTCGTGTCCCAACGAGGTGTGAATGAAAGGATTCGTTGAGTTTTGTGATTTATAACTTGAATTAGTTTTAATGATTTTTGGATTTGGATTACGTTTTCTACAAATTAAAGCACGTAATGGAAATTTAAGAACGTAAAACAATGTAAGCACAAATTATACTACTACTATGCCTAAAAAACAATAAAACAAAGCTAAACTAAATCCTACGATGCTAAAAAGTAAAAACGTGAAAAACGGGAATGACCCGAGCCATAAACATAAACTTTTTGCAATTTAAGGGCTACCTTGAAAACAATTTTCCTACGTTCTAATCGACTAAAAATAATTTTCGAAAAAAGCCGGGAATTTTTTTGACTTTTAAATTAATTTCTACGAATTAAAAACAATTTTAATCTAATTAATTAATTAAAAATACTAAACCTTTTAAGAAAAATCTGGAAAAATAACAAAAACTACTTTAAACAGTGCTGATTCTAGGAAAAATAAGAAACTTGGTGGTTGTTTTGTAAAATAAGCAGAATATAAGCCAACAAGTGCTTAAAGGCTAAACTACTAATGTGACCTTAAACAATTAAATATACAAAAAATAACTGAAAAAAATCCCAAGGGCAGTGGTAAGTGGGTTGGTTGTGAGCTGAGTGGTGTGGTTCAAGTCCCACCCATGTCAGTTTTTGCAAACTTTTTTTCTTTTTTATTTTTGCTTTCACAGATTTGAAGAGACGAAAGTATTAATAAGCACTAAAGGGGTACAATAAGTATTAATATGCAGAAACTACATAAATCTAAATCACTAAAAGGAACTGAATATCCTAAATAAGCTGAAATAAGTCCTAATAAGCACTTGAATAGAGTATCTGACCTGCTGTGGTGATTACAGCCAAACAGTGCCAAGGGGGCCACTTTAGAGCTTATTTGGAATAAGCTAGAAGGAAAATCAGCCCTGGAGCTTCTGGCCACTTGGAGTCCACCTAGCTAGCTGTCTTTTGCCCCCCATTTATGGTAAAAAATAAGCTGATTCAGCTTATAAATAAGCTGCATAAAAATGGAGTTTGGCTAGAGTGTACTGTGCACAGAACATCAATTGGCCAAACTAGTCACTTCCACCCAACTGCAGTCCTAGTAAAAGATTTTTGTGAATTTTTTCCTTTTGACACAAGTTAAATAAGCTAGTAAACTCACTATTTTTATTTTTTAAATTTTTTAACACAACTAAAAGTTAACTAAATTTCTTAATGAAAACCTTACAGAAGCCAAAAATTTTGAAACCAAAGAAAACTTTAAAACCAGTGTAAACTTGTAAAAACTTTTCCAACTCTTAAAACTGACTCAAATGCACTAAAAATTGGTTTAACTACTCAGGTCAAAGTGGGTAAAAACAGTTTTGTGAATTTGAATAGGCCTAAAACAAACACCACTTAAAGTGGTTGAAACTGCTTAAAACATATTCTAGTCACTTGAATCTTGGCTTTTTCTTTCAAAGACTGAGTTAATAACTTAGAGAGATACTTTAGAACTAATTAAGATAAGCAATTAGCAAATAAGCACTGAGTGCTTATTTGCTTATAAAACAGAAAAAATGACTGATAAAAGAAGAAAGTTTTTTTTTCATTAACTGAGAAATATTACAACTAAATTCAGAAAGCAAATCTAATTTTTAAACTAAGTTCCTAGGTGCCTTATACATTGGCTACAACACTATTTATACTAAACTCCCAAAAGTCTTCAATAGCTTCTCTTGTGCTTTTGTGCTTCTTCTATGAGGGCAAGCAGTGCAAATTTGAATTTGTGCTTTCTTTGATCTAATCTAAGCCATCAATTTGTTAGGTACCAATTGAGCAGCAATCTGAGCCCTTGGATGGGTCCTTTGTAGCCAAGGATTGCCATGGTGGCAGTCATGGAAAGGGGGATTAGGTTGACTGGGTTTGGGAATTGTGATTAGCTGGGTAATGGGGTTGAGTGTCTGGGTATCAGAGAAACAGGGAAAAATGAGGGAAAGGGGGAAAAGGGTGGTATTTTTTTTATTTTTGGGGAAGGGATTTTCTAGGTTTTAAGAAAAGCATGAAGAAGGTCAAAACTAAAAGGGAGGGGAAATGGGGAAGAAGAAAGGGTCGTGGGTTATGTTTTGTCTTGGGGGAGGTCAAAAAGCAAGGGGGTGAAGGGATTTGGCAGGTTCAAGTGAAAATGAGAGGGTAAGTATTGTGGTGAAAGGGTTTAAAGGTTAAAGTTTTGTTTAGAAGGTTTATTTGTATTTTTGATTTAAAAGTTTTGTATTTTTTTTTTACTTTCTGAAAATTAAAATTTTTTTTAGGAAAAATAAATTTTTACAAAAAATTGGTTTTTGAGGTGAAATGGGATTTTTTGGATTTTTGGTTTTGACTGGCAAAATGGACATTTGGGTTTCAGAGAAGGGTAATTTGGTAATTTTTGGGTTCTTGGTTAGGTTTTAAGACGGTTTTCCCAAACCCACTCTAAAAACGTGTTCGGGTCTCGTAGAAAATCACATCCCGCCACCGGCTTCTCAGCACTTTTATGATTTTGGCTCGATTTTGCTCGTTTTCGCTCTGTTTTCAATCCTTTTGTACCTGCAAGACATAAAACACACTTCGAGGATATTTTTGACATATTTTGATCATATTTAGGTATTTTTAGTCGTTTTTGCAGTCTTAGGTGGGTAAAAACGATGAGTGAATAAGCGCTCATCAAATCCCCCCACACTAGGAAATTGCTAGTCCCTAGCAATCAATCATGTAAAGTAATGAATGAAATTCACGAGCATACCCCATTTTGACTTTTATTCAATGCGAGAAATTTAAACTAGACTGAAAGCTAAACAACATGCTTGATTAACAAAACGTGGTATCATGGAATGAGATTCACACAAAATGGGTGTCTCCAGGGAATTTGAATCATCATCCTCTTTTTTATACTCTCAAAACTAAGTTCAAACTTGTTGTGCAAACGTTTTGGCAAAATGCTAACACTACTTATACCAATAATCTATGTAAGTCGAGACTTAACTTTTTACTCCCACAGTTTATACAATTTAAGTTCGTGTGCTTATTTTCAAACGTTTGACAATTGAAACCGACCTTGTTATGGTTGTTATCCACTTAACTAAAATCTTAACTCCCTGGAAACTCCGAAAGTCTAAGGATCGAAAGGGCCTTTTCCATGTAGCGGCTTTCTTCTCGGCACATCCCAAACCAGTTGGCTTTAGGTGACCGGGCTTTTGACACCTCACGGAGAATAGTACCGGAATTAGCGGAAATTCGATTCCAAATATTTACGAGGCTACCGTTAAGTTAAGACTAAACCTAAATGGACAACAACCGACGATAATTTAGAAGTTCAAGATTCAAAGGTGAGATCACTCCATGTAGCGACTTTCTTCTCAGCTTGTCCTTTTAAGGAGGCTAAGTTTTCACCCTTGAGAATAGTATCGGAGCTTTTGGGGTCTTTGATTTCAAGAATTTCTAAATCACCGTCAAATTTTTAGACAACTTTGACGAATCCTAGTTCAACTTCCGATTTAAATTTAAGAAAAAGCAAGTTTCGCACATTTATTCATAAGAAACTTAATACTTTTATTTGAGGAACTCATATTTTTCAATTTTTTTTCATTTTCTCACTTTTTTTTTATTTTGATTTTTGACTTTAACTTGCGATTTATTTTTGCATCATTCAAGCAATATTACTCACTTTCATTTTGCAATATTATTCCGATTTTAAGAAAGTATGCTTTTCCAAAAATTTAAATAAAAAGTTGAACTTGGACTCTATATCAATTTTGCTTAAAAACTTTTTGTTGTAACAAGACGATTTGAATGTTCAAAAGTTTGACAACGAGCACGTATTTTAGATGGGTTAGTTATCTTCTCGGAGAAAAAGCCATAGATTACTTATATAAGCTCTAAAGAGAACCAACTACTCCACGCTTAGCATTTTTATTTGCACAACTCGTAAAAACTTAGCCTAAATGTTAAGAGAGCAGCTAGATCAACACTCTAACAGAGTCGGGATTCCATTTGTTCTAACCTAATCAAGACTAAACTACCATTAACACCGAAGTATTAACACTTTATTTTTGTTCAAAGCACTTCTTTTTCATGCAAAATTTTTTTTTGGTCAAAACGGGGGTACTAGGGACTAAAGGGTACAAATGTGACAAAATTCGATAGAATTCCCCCCCACTCTTAGAACTGAATATTGCCCTCAATATTCAAAGTCCCGGCCGAAGCCGATACTATCGAACGGAAAAAGGTAATACCACCAACAAAGTGTGTGGATGAAATCTGTTATTTAACACAGAAAAGGATTTTTTGAAAACAAATCCTCAGATAAACGTTAGCAAAATGATCAGATATTGGCCGGCTGGATTGAAAACAGGCGCATCAATCAACACGATCAAAGGGATTCCTGAAAACATGAGCAAACACACAAGAAGCAAACACCGTGGAGGTTTCCCCCCACACTTAATTGTTAGAAAATAGAAAGAAGTCAGAAACATGTGTGGGCACCCATGAAATGCTACTGTTTTGTTAACCGAGTCGCTAGCTTGACTCGACCTCAAATTCATTTGTTCATGGGGAAGGTTTGGAGATCCGGGACAACCATGGATGGTATGTCCCCTCCAAAATAATGCTTCAACCTATGTCCATTCACCTTGAAGTTTGGCCCGTCGGTTTGAGATAACTCGACGGTGCCATATGGAAAAACTTTGGCAATGGTGAATAGACCAGTCCAACGGGTCTTAAGTTTCCCTGAGAAGATTTTCAATTTGGAATTGAAAAGAAGGACTCGGTCACCAACGTTGAAAATGCGGTTCTTGATCTTTGAGTCATGGATCTTCTTTGTCTTTTCTTTGTAAATCAATGAGTTCTCGTAGGCTTGATCACGGAGTTAATTTAATTCATTGAGTTGCACTTTTCGGTGATCACCCGCGGACTTGAGATCAAAATTGGCATGTTTCAAGGCCCAATAGGCTTTGTGCTCGAGCTCGATCGGTAAATGACACTCCTTTCCGTACACAAGCTTGTGAGGAGTACACCCGATGGGTGTTTTGTAAGCGGTACGGAAGGCCCAAAGTGCATCTTCTAGCTTGTCCGACCAAGAGGCACGGTTTTCACCTACGACCCTTTCCAAGATTCTCTTCAAACCACGATTCGAAACTTCCACTTGCCCACTAGTTTGTGGGTGGTACACGGTAGAAAGTCGGTGAGTGACACCGTACTTAAGCATGACTTTTGCGAATTGGTCATTGCAAAAGTGTGTACCGCGATCACTAATGATGGCACGGGGAGTTCCGAAACGGGCAAAGAGAGACTTCAAGAATTTCACAACAACTCGGGCGTCATTGGTAGGGAGCGCTTTCGCTTCCACCCACTCAGACAAGTAATCAACCGCCACGAGTATATACTTGTTCCCTCGAGAAGACGGGAACGACCCCATAAAGTCGATGCCCCATACGTCAAAGATCTCACACACTTGAATGGCATTTTGAGGCATTTCATCTCTTTTTGAGATGTTGCTATGACGTTGGCAAGATTCGCATGATTTGACGAGGTCATGGGCATCTTTGTAAATCGTAGGCCAATAGAAACCGGAGTCAAACACCTTTTTAGCGGTGTAGTTCGGGCCATGATGTCCCCCCGTGGGTCCATGATGACTAGCCTTGAGAATTTCATCGGCTTCTTGGCCGTGAACACACCGTCGGATGACTTGATCCGCACAAACCTTAAACAAGTAGGGGTCGTCCCAGAAGTAATGCATAACATCTTTGAAAAATCTGTTCTTTTGTTGGGACGACATCTCTTTCACAACAAAGTTCCCCGCATGATAGTTTGTAAAGTCGGCAAACCATGGGGTACTCGAATCTCCACGATGAGATACCACATTAAGTGTCTCGAGAGGAAACGTTTCATTTATTTCCTTTTTCTCGAGCACACCTTGATGAGGATTTTCAAGACGGGACAAGTGGTCAGCCGCTAGGTTCTCCGCTCCTTTTTTATCACGGATAATGATATCAAATTCTTGTAGGAGGAGAACCCATCGGAGCAATCTCGGCTTAGCATCTTTCTTAGCAAAAAGATATTTGAGGGCCGAGTGATGCGTATACACTATGCTTTTGGACAAGATCAAGTATGGCCGAAACTTCTCGAAAGCGTACACTACGGCTAGTAATTCTTTCTCAGTCGTAGTGTAATGTGCTTGAGCTTCGATCAATGTTTTGCTAGCATAATGTATAGGCTGGAAATGTTTTGTTTTTCGTTGCCCCAATACAGCATCTATGGCAAAATCACTTGCATCGCACATAAGCTCAAATGGTAATTCCCAATCGGGGGCAACTAGAATTGGTGCTTCCATGAGCTTCTTTTTAAGAGTTTGAAAAGCTTCAGTGCACTCACTAGAGAAGATGAAAGGAGTATCTTTTTCAAGAAGTCGGGTCATAGGCTAGGATATTTTCAAGAAATCTTGAATGAAACGATGATAGAAACCGGCATGACCAAGGAAACTTCTAACTCATTTGACAGTTGTGGGAGGAGGTAGCTTTTCAATAACATCAACTTTAGCTTTGTCCACCTCAATCCTGTTCTTAGAGATCTTATGGCCGAGGACAATGTCCTCTTTGACCATGAAATGACATTTCTCCCAATTTAGAAAAAGATTCGTGTTTTCACATCGTTCAAGCATCTTGTCTAAATGAGAGAGACATGTTTGGAAAGAATCCCCAAAGACCAAAAAATCATCCATAAAGACTTCCATAGTCTTTTCGATCATATCATGGAAAATGGCCATCATACACCTTTGGAATGTACCGGGAGCATTGCATAAGCCGAAAGGCATGCGCCAGTAAGCAAATGTTCCATAAAGACACGTGAATGTGGTCTTTTCTTGATCTTGTGGGTCTATGGGAATTTGAAAGTAACCCGAGAAACCATCGAGAAAACAATTGTATTCGTTTCCCGCTAATCTCTCAAGCATTTGGTCCATGAAGGGTAAAGGAAAGTGGTCTTTACGGGTGGCTTCATTTAACTTTCGATAGTCAATGCAAACACGCCATCCCGTAACCAATCGAGTAGGAATAAACTCATTTTCATCATTTTCAACAACGGTAATGCCACCCTTTTTGGGCACACAATGAACGGGGCTCACCCAAAGACTATCCGAGATAGGGTAAATCAATCCGGCATCGAGAAGTTTTATAACCTCTTGTTTGATAACCTCATGATTTTTAGGGTTCACCCTTCTTTGTTGTTGAACCGCCGGTTTGAAGTCATCTTCCATTAGAATCTTGTGTGTACAAAATTCCGGGTTAATACCCTTGATATCGGAAAGTTTCCAAGCAATGGCTCGCTTGTGTGACTTCAAAACCTTTTTGAGAGCGGCTTTTTCCTCCTCACTCAAGTCTTTAGCAATTATGACGGGAAATTTATCGTCGCCCTCCAAAAATGCGTACTCGAGATGAGGTGGTAAGTCCTTAAGTTCGACCTCGGGAGGATAATTAGATTTTTCAATTGTTTTAATTTCCTCTTTATGAAGTTCTTGAGGAGGGAGTGATGAAGGATCATCATTGATAAACTTCTCAATGAGAAGAATATCTCCCTCAATGTCAATATCGGCATGATCAATTTCCCGTGAAACCGATTCACTTGATAAGTAAGCTTCAATCTCTTCCAAGATAAAGTCACTTCCGTCAAACGGAGTGAGGGGAGGGGAAGAGAGAGCATTGATGGTATCAACCGAAGTGGGATTGCCACTTGAGAATCCAAGAATTTCTTGAACTCCTCCGACACAACGTCAATGACATCAATTTTGTTGACGGAAGTGTCTTCATAATTGGGGGAGCATTTCGTAACTTGATCAAGATTGAAAGTAACGACTTCCTTGTTTACCCTTAAAGTGATTTCCCCTTCATCAACATCGATCAATGCACGACCCGTTTTTAAGAAGCACCTCCCAAGGATGAGGGGTACTCGGGGATCGGCATCAAAGTCGACGACAACAAAGTCGGCGGGGAAATGAAATTTTCCTACTTTTACAAATACATCCTCGGCTATACCTAACGGACGAGAAATTGTGCGGTCCGCAAGCTCGAGGATCATACATGTAGGTGTAAGTGGAGGTAATGAAAGCTTTTTCCACATGGAGTGTGGCATCAAGTTAATGCTCGCGCCAAGCTCGGCCAAAGCGGAGCATTGAACTAATCCTTGAAAATCACATGGGATGAGGAACTTGCCGGGGTCTCCTAACTTCTCGGGAAGTTTCTTAAGGATATCCGCCGAACAATTCTCGTTCAAGGAAGTTTTAGCCAATTCGAAAATCTTTTCCTTGTTATTCAACAAATTTTTGATTGTTGGACCGAACTTGGGCATTTGAAGAAGAGCATCCTCGAAACTAATCTCGAAGTGTGAATCTTGAAAGATTTGGATAAGCTTCTCCATTTGTTGATTAGTTTTATCACGGAGCCTTTGGTCATTAAGCCTCGAGGGATAAGGAAGTGAAGGCTTAGGAATGGTCATCGGAACAATGGGTTCCGGAATTGGAGGTAGGACAACCGAAGGTTGGACTTGTGCGGTATTTTGTGGGCTTGAGATATGCACCTTGTCCTTTGCCACCTCGGTTTCTCGTTCCACTTCCCTCACCGGAGAGGGAGTAGGCATCGAGGGTCCATCATATGATTTACCACTACGAGTGGCAATAACATTCAACTCTCCCTTTGGGTTGGGAATGGTATTACTCGGAAGAGTTCCCAAAGTTGAAGCTTGATTCTTTTGACTCATGAGACTAGCAAACATTCTCTCAATCTTTCTTTGAGATTGATCAATCTTGTTACTAGTAGCTCTAAGCTCAGAGGTGAAATCATTTTTCAAAGTGGTAATCTGATTTTGCATGGCCACCATCTTAGCCTCATTGTTCTTGATGTAATTAGCAATTTCAAGGGAAGCTTGAGGAGGTGGGGCTTGAACACTTTGTTGCGGAGCTTGGAATCGGTTTTGATTATAATTTCCATGATTTTGAAAATTCCGATTCTGATTCTGATTCTGATTAAACTGATTATTTATGTTTTGCACATTTTGGTTGTTCTGATTTTGATTGAACCCAGGTGGTCCAATATAGTTGTTTGAACGATAGCTTAGAAGGCTACGGTCTCCCTGCGGTTGGTAAGAATTACCTCCCGAATTGTAGGAACCCGAAGTAGCATATACGCTTTCTTGAGTGAAGCCACCAGAGGCCGGACACTCGAAATAAGGGTGTGGACCACCACAAGTCTCACAACTCTTGTTCACAACATTCACTTTTTGATTATTATTCATTTGACTCATTTTTAGCACAGCGGTGGAAATTTCTTCAATCTTTTTGGTGAGAGTCGTTAATTCCGAAGATGAAGAAGTGGTAGATCTCGTTGACTCGCTCCTCTCGGCTGAGGAATCCCAATAATTATGGTAGGCAGTCATGTTTTAATGAGATCATAGCACTCTTCGGGTAGCCTTTTCATAAAGGTACCACCGGCAGCAGCATTGATTGTGTCACGATGTCTCAATGTTAACCCGTTATAGAATGTATCTATTTGGGTGACAAGCAACATGTTGTGGTTCGGAGATCGATCAATCGAAAGCTTATAGCGTTCCCATGCCTTAAAGAAGGACTCATCGGGTTGCTGCCTAAAGTTGCTGATTTCATTCCTCAGTTTTGTCACCATCGACGGTGGAAAGTATTTCGCCAAGAATTTGGAGATCATTTCATCGAAACTGTGGATTGAGTTCTTGGGAAGATGATCAAACCATGCGGTGGCATGAAGCATCAAGGAATATGGAAAGAGGTATAAGCGAAGGGCTTCATCGGTGACCCCATTTTGCTTTATACTTTGGGTGACGGTGAGAAATTTGTCAAGATGCTTGTTGGCATCATCACCCGGTAATCCATGAAATTGGCAAAAAAATTGGACTTGTTGTATCACGTGATGCTTAAGTCCAAAATCTGTGGCTTCGATGATAACCGGGGCAATTGGACCGCCCCGTCCATCCATTGTAGGTTGGCAAAGCTCCTCCATCGTTCGGAGATCGGGAGCTTGATTTTGTGGACCAGGTACTTGGACTTGAGGTCCGTTCCCTTGGTTTTGTGCCATCGTGGGTTTTTCAACGGTACGTATCTCGGATACGTTTGCTTGGTTATGATTACGTCTACGAGCTTGCGAACGAGTGCGCATGCACTTCCAAAAACAACACTTTCAATTAAAACAAGACCGAGGCAAAACACAGTGAACTTAAACCAATAATCCCACGTGAAATGATCACTTCTATAAGTAAAATGCACAAAGGAGTGGAGAGACCGTAGGTCAGCGCGAAGATTATAAAAAACCCGTCTCTTTTCAGCCGTAATTTAATGTCAGGCCGTCCCTATACCCCCTCACACAGTTTGTTAAACCGAATTCACGAGCGACACAAAGGCAAGTTTTAAATCTTTTGTTCGGGAACTTATAATGATAACACTCAAGTTGAGAAGTGTTATATTGATTGTGTATTCTATTTTATTTAAAACAACAAGGAAAAATATTTTTGTATTTTTAATCTTTTACATATATATACAAAAAAAAAATATTTTTGTATTTTTGTAAAAACAATAACTTCACGAGGAAGGTTCTTCAAGTCACTAATCGCAAAAACTTCACGATATTGTCGCAACACACCTCCCCGGTAACGGCGCCAAAATTTGATTTGTTGTTGTGAGTGTCGTGAAATAAACACAATATCAATATATCAAATTAAACGTAAAATCGGACAAATCAACCTTTTAGGAAAAGGGTTAACGTGTCAAATCTCACGAATGTGATAAAAGTGATACCGGGAAAGTGATTTCCCGGGTCGTGTCCCAACGAGGTTTTAATGGAAGGATTCGTTGAGTTTTGTGATTTATAACTTGAATTGGTTTTAATGATTTTTGGATTTGGATTACAATTTCTACAAACTAAAGAACGGAATGGAAATTTAAGAACCTAAAATGATGTAAGCACAAATTATACTACTACTAAGCCTAAGAAACAACAAAACAAAGCTAAACTAAGTCCTACGATGCAAAAACGTAAAAACGTGAAAATCGGGAATGACCCGAGCCATAAATGTAAAAATTTTGCAATTTTAGGGCTACATGTGTGAAAACAATTTTCCTACGTTCTAATCGACTAAAAATAATTTTTGAAAAAATCCGGGAATTTTTTTGACTTTTAAATTAATTTCTACGAATTAAAAACTAATTTAATCTAATTAACTAATTAAAAATACTAAAAATTTTAAGAAAAATCTGGAAAAATCACAAAAACTACTTTGAACAGTGCTGATTCTAGGAAAAATAAGAAACTTGGTGTTTGTTTTGTAAAATAAGCATAATATAAGCCAACAAGTGCTTAAAGGCTAAACTGCTAATCTGACCCTAAACAATTAAATATGCAAACAATAACTGAAAAAAATCCCAAGGGAAGTGGTAAGTGGGTTGGTTGTGAGCTGAGTGGCGTGGGTTCAAGTCCCACCCATGTCAGTTTTTGCAAACTTTTTTTCTTTTTATTTTTGCTTTCACAGATTTGAAGAGACAAACAAAATAATCAATTTTTATGAAAAATTTTCTTTTGAAATGCCTCAATAAGCTGGAAACAGCTTAATGAAGTTATGACTTGGACAAATTTGGACCAAACAGTGCTTAAACAAAACTTTGAGCTTTTTTTTCTCCTTTTTCTTTTTGAACTAAAAAATGCAATCACACCAAAGAAGTTTTGTAAAAACTTTACTTGTGAGAACTTTTGAATAAAAACTTTTAAATAAGCTATTGTGCACAGCTTATTTGTCCACTGATTTGGACAGCACAACCAAACACACCTTATTTCCACAATTTGGCACAAATAAGCTCAGTTTAAGCAGACCAAGCATAAAATAAGCATAATGTAATCACAAAAAACCGAACGCATGAATAAATAAGCTGTAAAAAGAAAGATTCAAGTGGGAAAAACAGTTGGCTAAGATGTAAACTAGGGGATCCTTAAACTACTAAAATAGTGAAATAAGCACTAAAGGGGTACAATAAGTATTAATAAGCAGAAACTACCTAAATCTAAATCACTAAAAGGAACTGAATATCCAAAATAAGCTGAAATAATTCCTAATAAGCACTTGAATAGAGTATCTTTCCTGCTGTGGTGATTACAGCCAAACAGTGCCAAAGGGGCCACTTTAGAGCTTATTTGGAATAAGCTAGAAGGAGAATCAGCCCCTGAGCTTCTGGCCACTTGGAGTCCACCCAGCTAGCTGTCTTTTGCCCCCCATTTATGGACAAAAATAAGCTGATTTAGCTTATAAATAAGCTGCATAAAAATGGAGTTTGGGTAGAGTATACTGTGCACAGAACATCAATTGGCCAAACTAGTCACTTCCACCCAACTGCAGCCCTAGTAAAAGATTTTTGTGAATTTTTTCCTTTTGACACAAGTTAAACAAGCTAATAAACTCACAATTTTTATTTTTTAAAATTTTTTAACACAACTAAAAGTTAACTAAATTTCTTAATGAAAACCTTACAGAAGCCAAAAATTTTGAAACCAAAGAAAACTTTAAAACCAGTGTAAACTTGTAAAAACTTTTCCAACTCTTAAAACTGACTAAAATGCACTAAAAATTGGTTTGACTACTCAGGTCAAAGTGGGTAAAAACTGTTTTGTGAATTTGAATAGGCCTAAAACAAACACCACTTAAAGTGGTTGAAACTGCTTAAAACAGATTCTAGTCACTTGAATCTTGGCTTTTTCTTTTAAAGACTGAGTTAATAACTTAGAGAGATACTTTAGAACTAATTAAGATAAGCAATTAGCAAATAAGCACTAAGTGCTTATTTGCTTATAAGACAGAAAAAATGACTGATAAAAGAAGAAAGTTTTTTTTTCATTAATTGAGAAATATTACAACTAAATTCAGAAACCAAATCTAATTTTTAAAATAAGTTCCTATGTGCCTTATACATTGGCTACAACACTGTTTATACTAAACTCCCAAAAGTCTTCAATAGCTTCTCTTGTGCTTTTGTGCTTCTTCTGTGAGGGCAAGCAGTGCAAATTCGAATTTGTGCTTTTTTTGATCTAATCCAAGCCATCAATTTGTTAGGTACCAATTGAGCAGCAATCTGAGCCCTTGGATGGGTCCTTTGTAGCCAAGGATTACCATGGTGGCAGTCATGGAAAAGGGGGATTAGGTTGAGTAGGTTTGGGAATTGTGATTAGCTGGGTAATGGGGGTTGAGTTTCTGGGTATCAGAGAAACATGGAAAAAGGAGGGAAAGGGGGAAAAGGTTGGTATTTTTTTATTTCTGGGGAAGGGATTTTCTGGGTTTTGGGAAAAGCAGGAAGAAGGTCAAAACTAATAGGGAGGAAAAATGGGGAAGAAGAAAGGGTCGTGGGTTATGTTTTGTGTTGGGGGAGGTCAAAAAGTAGGGGTGAGCATGGTTCGGTTTGGCTCGGTTTTTGTATAAAACCGAAACCGAACCGAAAAATTTCGGTTTTTGATTTTTAGAAACCATTCGGTTTCGGTTTTGTGTCGGTTTGATTTTTCGGTTGTCGGTTTTTTTTCGGTTTGGTTTTTCGGGTTTTTCGGTTTCTATACGATTTATCGAGCTTTGCTTTTTCAAAGTAGATTTGACATATATCTTAAAATAGAACCATATCTTAAACCGGTACCAGCCGGACAACGGTACTAAAACGGGTAAAGAACTGTCTTAAATCAAGTCCCAACATTCTCAAAGTTGCCTCCAAGTTCCAAGGATTTGTTAGAGCTTGAAAGGTACACTGAAACAATTGAAGGGTGTGTAAACAAAAAAAAGAATGATGTTGGAACAAGATCTTCAATCTTTTGATGTAATTGCACCATCTTCAATAGGAACAACCATTAACATTCAAACTTGATGTGTTCTTGTGACATTTGTGTACCCATTTTTTTTTACCTTAAAGCACATTTGTGTTATGTATATTGTTATGAAATAAAATAATAGCAGAGTTATGACGCATTTGAAATGCGTCATTGACAACTGCAATGTAAATGGAAGATATCAAGATACAATACTTATATTATTTATGAATAACAAGGCAAGATATATTATTTTGACTTTAAATGTCGGTTCGGTTTCTATTGGTCGGTTTTTAAAGCTAAAACCAAACCGAACCAAAAACTTCGGTTTTTTCAAAATATAAAAACCGAACCGTCGGTTTTTCAATCGGTTTCGATTTTTTTGGTTTCGGTTCTTCGGTTTTTTCCGGTTTAGGTTCGGTTTTTCGGTTTCTTGCACACCCCTATCAAAAAGCAAGGGGGTCAAGGAATTTGACAGGTTCAAGTGAAAATGAGAGGGTAAGTTTTGTGGTGAAAGGGTTTAAAGGTTAAAGTTTTGTTTAAAAGGTTTATTTGTATTTTTGATTTAAAAGTTTTGTATTTTTTTTTACTTTTTGAAAACTAAAAATTGTTTTTAGGAAAAATAATTTTTTACAAAAAATTGGTTTTTGAGGTGAAATGGGATTTTTTGGATTTTTGGTTTTGACAGGCAAAATGGACATTTGGGTTTCAGAGAAGGGTAATTTGGTAATTTTTGGGTTCTTGGTTAGGTTTTAAGACGGTTTTCCCAAACCCACTTTAAAAACGTGTCCGGGTCTACAATTGATCAACGATCGTAGAAAATCACATCCCGACACCGGCTTCTCAGCACTTTTATGATTTTGGCTCGATTTTGCTCGTTTTCGCTCTGTTTTCAATCCTTTTGTACCTGCAAGATATAAAACACACTCCGAGGATATTTTTGACATATTTTGATCATATTTTGGTGTTTTTAGTCGTTTTTGCGGTCTTAAGTGGGTAAAAACAATGAGTGAATAAGCACTCATCAGTATGCCATGGCGGTAAGGGACTTCAAGAAGTTCTTTAGAAGAAAGGAAAGATACGTCAAACATTCATATAACGACAAGAAAGGATTCCGGAAAAGCAAAGAGGACGAGAAGGCAAGGGATGATCGCGCTTGCTTTAAATGTGGGGACCCAAACCACTTTATTAGTAAGTGTCCCAAACATGATTAATAAAAAGCATTCGTAAGCGGTTCATGGGGAAAGAGCGAGGAGGAGGACGAAGAAATTTGTCTCATGGAAAATGACGAGGTATGTCATGAATACTATAGTAGCTCATAATTAGATGATGACTCATTGCATAATGAATATGATAAACTTTACAAAATTAGTTTAAAAGTAATCAACAAAAACAAGTTTTTGAAAAACCAAAATCAACGTTTAGAAAAGGAAGTCATTGAGTTAAAAGCAAAATTAAAACGTCTAGAAAAGGGGAAGATAGCAAGTGGGGAATGTGAACTTTGCGTTCAACTTCAAACACTTGTTGATCATCTAGACTCTAAGATTGCTAGAATGAATACTAATACTCTAGATATGATATTAGATAGTGTTAAAACAGGAACGACCAAAAAGGTTTAGGTTTTCAGCAACTTGATGCGTCAACTAGTGAAAACAAAGAAACAAAATTCGTAAAAGCAATAGAAAAACAAACCACTGTAGTCACGGATCCCACAGATCCCACAAAAAGGGAACCGGCTAGTGTACAACCAGGGATCCATGTGTCTGCTGAAGCAAACAGTAGTAATAATATAGCTTCCTCATCTAGAACCGATTTTGTTATTGTTAATAAGAAGAAACCAACCCATGTCACCATTAGACAACAACCTCCAAGACAAAATCAAAGTTTTACAAGAAACAAAGGTCCATCATTTTCAAAACCGAACACATCTAGGAGACCTAATAATGTCTATCCAAGATATAACCATCAAATGGGATGGAATCCAAATATGCAAAACGGTTTTCAATTTCAAAACTTTGTACCATGGAACGCATACTCACCTTTTCCATATATGCCTAACATGAATGGAATGTTTAACACTAATGGACCCTTGAACAAATGGGGACCAAACTTTTGAGTTAATTGTTTTCTTAGGTGTGCTTAAAGGTCGAACTAGATCCGGATGAGTGGATCAAGGATAGCGGGTGCACGAGGCACATGACCGGAAATAAAGATTTATTTTCCACATATGAATCCTTCAATGGAGGAAATGTGGTATTTGGAAATAGCAAAAGCAAAATCATTGGTAAAGGTATGAGTTCTAACAAATCGCTAACCATTAACGATGTGTGTCACGTAAAATACCTAAACTTTAACCTCTTAAGTATAGGACAAATATATGATAAAAAGTGCAATGTACTTTTTAACAAAACCGGTAGTAAGATATTGAAAAACGGTATCACTATAGGTAGAGGAATTAGGAAACATGGAGTCTATGTCATTAAAATCGGTAATGAACCTCAAGACAAACTTTGTCTTACTTCTATGGATGATACTTCAACCTTATGGCATCGAAGATTGGGTCATGCCAATATACGACTTCTTCAATCGCTATCATCCAAAGATCTAGTAAGAGATCTACCAAAATTAAAATATGAACATCACTTTTGTGATGCTTGTAATGTAGGAAAACAAGTTCATGCTAGTCATAAAGCTAAAAACATGGTCTCTACAACTAAGTGTCTAGAATTACTACACATGGATTTATTTGGTCCATCCGCTATCCAAAGTTATGGAGGCAACTACTACACTTTGGTTATAGTGGATGATTACTCTAGGTACACATGGACTAAATTTTTAAAGAACAAAACTGAAACGTTGATTACTTTGAAATATTAAGTAAGAAAATCCAAAGACAATTAGGAAGTCCTATAGTGTCTATTAGAACGGATCATGGTAGGGAATTCGATAATGAAGTGCAATTTGGAGCCTTTTGTGACGCTAATGGTATTACTCACAACTTCTCGGCTCCTCGCACTCTACAATCGAATGGGGTAGTTGAAAGAAAGAATAGAACCCTACAAGAAATGAGTCGCACCATGTTAAATGAGAAATCCATTCCTCAAAAGTTTTGGTGCAATGCCGTTGATACATCAACGTACATATTTAATCGAGTCTTAATTAGACCATTTCTAGGTAAAACTCCACACGAGTTACTTCGAGGCAAAAAGCCTACGTTAGATTATTTTAGAGTCTTTGGTAGCAAATGTTTTCAACTTAACACTAAAGATTACCATACAAAATTTGATCCTAAATCAACCGAAGGTATCTTTTCAGGTTACTCTCCTAATAGCAAAGCTTACGTCATATTAAATAAAGAAACAATGAAGGTTGAAGAGTCACTAAACGTAAAATTTGATGAGAGTCCACCCAAACCTACTCTACCTCTTGTCGATGACGAGATTGTCGAGAGTGAAGCTATTGAAATAAAGAAAAATACAAACGAAGAATAAGAACCTTTAAATAATGAAATCATCAATATTAAAGAGTCTAAAGATCACCCCATAGATAAGGTCATAGGAAAATTAAATGAAAGAACCTTAAGGTCTCAAGTCCAAAACCAAAGTAGCTTATTTTGTTTTGTCTCAACCATAGAACCTAAGAATACACAAGAAGCCATAAAAGATGAAAGTTGGGTAATGGCTATGCAAGAAGAGTTAAATCAATTTATTTCTAATGATGTTTGGACATTCGTCCCTCCACCTAGTAATCAAACCATAATAGGAACCAAATGGGTATATAAAAACAAGTTAGATGCAAATGGTGTAGTGTCTAGAAACAAAGCTCGACTCGTTGCCCAAGGGTATAATCAACAAGAAGGAATAGACTTTGATGAGACCTATGCCCCCGTGTCTATATTAGAGTCTATAAGAATACTTCTTGCTTATGCTTGTGCTAATGATCTTAAGCTTTATCAAATGGATGTCAAAAGTGCTTTTCTTAATGGTTTTATTAATGAAGAAGTATATGTAGCTCAACCTCCGGGCTTTATCGATTTCGAAAAACCTAAACATGTGTATAAATTAAAGAAAGCTCTTTACGGTCTTAAACAAGGCCCAAAAGCTTGGTATGATAGACTCAAGTCATTTTTAATAAAAAACAACTACACCATGGGGTTAGTTGATAATACACTTTTTACTAAGAAAAGGGAATCACATATAATCATTGTTCAAATATACGTAGATGATATTATATTCAGATCTACTTGTCAAGACATGTGTGATGATTTCTCTAAAATCATGCATGACGAGTTCGAGATGAGTATGATGAGAGAACTAAGTTTCTTTCTTGGTCTACAAATCAAACAAGCAGAAGATGGTATCTTCTTTAATCAATCTAAATACATAAAGGAGATGTTAAAGAAATTTGGTTTAGAAGAGTCAAAACCTATAAGAACACCAATGTCATCTGACACTAAACTCACAAAAGATGAAGATGGCGAATCCGTTGATAACACAAAATAGCGTGGCATGATTGGTAGTCTTCTCTACCTCACGGCTAGTAGGCCGGATATCATGTTTAGTGTTTGTCTATGTGCTAGGTTTCAAGAAGATCCTAAAACATCACATCTAGAAGCCGTCAAAAGAATATTTAGATACATCAAGGGTACGACTCAATTAGGATTATGGTATCCTAAGGGTACGGGGTAGAAACAATTGTATGTGCAGATTCTGACGATGCAGGTGATTATGTTGATCGAAAGAGTACAAATGGTGTATGTACTTTCATGGGATGTTGTTTAACATCTTGGTTCTCAAAGAAGAAAACGGCATTGGCCATATCAACAACCGAAGCCGAATATGTCTCCGCTGGCAAAGAATGCCAACAAGAACTATGGATGAAACAAGCCATTTTAGTGACATAGCCATTCTATGTGACAACAAAGGTTCCATCGACTTAAGCAAAAATCCGGTATTTCACTCTCGCACCAAGCATATAGAGATTCGTCATCACTTCTTAAGATAGAATGTTCAAAAGGGGAACATCTCTATTGAGAAGGTAGTATTCGAAGATAACATAGCCAACGTCCTCACCAAACCGTTGAAGCGGGAACAATTCAACCTACTTCATCTTGGTCTTGGTCTCATGGAACAATCGTCGTAATTAGTTTTTTTAAACTCTACAAGGTATGTAAACACTAGCCTTCTTCTTTCTAAATCTAGGATCTCTATTTCAAACACAACTCACAAAAAAATACGGGACTTTTCAAAACCCAAGATAGTTTTATTCACAAGTTATAAATTTTCCTTACTTTTCAAAGTAAGTATCTCTTACAACACGTAATCTCATACCTATTTTTCTTAAACGTTTTCTTCAAACAAAGAAACTTTTTTAAAATGCTTTCTAAAAGGATACTTCTTCCCGTATCACTTTCATAAAAGCTATTTCTCACGTCTAGGATTTTTTTTTTGTTATTAATACAAAGTAAAAACACGTTTTCATTGCATCTCGTGTCTTTTGAATGCTAAAGAGAACACATAACTAATATGTGTTTTCGGGTACATTCATTGAAGCAACAATGAATTAGGAGCACTCGGGTTATCTCACATAATAGTGTGTTTTTTCACTTCTAGTTTATTTTTCTTTTCCTTTTAGGAGTCGAGATAACCGCAACTCCAAATGGTTTGCATATAGGAACACACTAGGCACAAATGTTTCCAAAAGGAAAATTTAGAGTTGACTGAGTCACCAGTACCATGGATCCTAGCATTAACGCTAGACGGTTCCCTCAAAGGAAGGATCCGTGGGATCCGTGAGACAGAAGCTAAAATTATCTTCTATTTTTCTCACTTTGGATGAAAACTTCTATATTTTCATCATTTTTTTTTAATTTTTTTGAGTATGTTACTTAATGCTTGTGTTCTCATGATCACATGCCTTAAATTCATATCTAATCATTAGATTTTAATCTACATTTTGGGTCAAGCATTCATTACAATGCATTATTTTCTATAAATAGGATTCCTAAAATGCTTGCATATTCATCACTCTCAAACTCACAAACAAACATCATCATGTCATCTAAAAGATCTTCCAACATAGATGAATCACCTAGTGCAAACAATCATTTTCAAGAAATCCAAAATTTTGTCCTCCCACCTTCCAAAGTACCACCACCAAAATCTAGAAAACCGCACGGATTAGCATCCAGCCTTGTTGTTTAGCAAACCCTTCCTCAAATGGTTCATCACCAATCACTCATTCACCACAAAATGCTTCCATAGTAGCATCTCCCTCATCTCCAACAAGCACACCAACATCATCACCCATCAAATCTTCACCTAAAGTCACTCTATTGGAACTCCTTAAGACTCCAACAAGATTACAACCAACCAACCCAAAAGAACTAGTCTTTTTAACACCTCCCACATCTCCAAAGACAATCTTCAAAGACCTTGAAACCTCACCACCTTTAGCTCCCATTGTGTTACAAGAACATCTAGGTTTTTTTCCACCACCACTTCCAAACATTCCGAACTTTGATCCGTATTTTCCAACTTTTCCACCACAACTTCTGCATCTCACAAATCAAACTAACCCGGAAAACTTCCGCACACATTACCCACATCATTTACATTGTGAACATTGCCAATCCACTAGGGATCTTGATTAGGGAAGAAATGTGAGTCATACTTAACCTCATCCTTGATCGCATCAACATCATTACTCACCAAAACTTCCATCCATAACCTTATGCAAGCATGGAAGGAATCATTTTATTATTTTTAGTATTTTCTTTTGAGTCATTTTTAGAACAAGTCTTGTTTTTAGTTTTACATGCTTGTATGTGGCATAAATACCACTACATTTTGTTATTTTATTACAAGGCTTTGTTTACATACCTTGCCTCCCAATCTTGATTCTCGTCAATCACAAGATTATTTATGCATGTTACTATTAACCTTTTCTTTGTAGGTTTTTATATTTTCTCACTTGACGCCCCATTCTAGGGGGAGCTACCGTCAAGGGGGAGTTAGAGATACGTGGACTTTTTTTCCACATTTGATTTCTTCATTAGGGTCACTTTTTGTTTCGACAAAAAGGGGGAGAAGAAGTAAAACTTATGCTTTCAAAACATACATCTAATCTTAAGTTTTACTCATCATAACATTATGTTTTGTCATCAACAAAAAGGGGGAGATTGTTAATACAAATAAACAGTAAAAATGTTTATTAATATCTAGCAATCTCTTTGTATTTTGTTGATAACAAATATAATGTTATCATAAGTAAAATTATAAGGATACATGTTATCTTTTGTAAAGCATCTACACATAGTCATTTAATACAAATTGTTTTAATAATTCATTTGTTGTAATAGTTTATTAGGATGGGTAAAAACCACAACCCATGACCCATACCCATGGATCATATCCATAACCCATGGAGTTAACCCATACCCATTGTCTAGATGCATTGCATCTATTAGATACATTGTATCTATTTAAATACCCATGGATCATAATCTAGGAACCATGACCCATAACCCAAAAACCCATGGGCAAAGAGGAGCGTCCCACGGATCCCCAGGAATACACTGGACGGTTCCCTCAAGTGAGGGATCCGTGGGATCCGTGCAACAGTGGCAAGAATTTGTCTATAAATAGAGAGCCATTTCTTCATTTTTACTCACCCCTCTTCTTACAAACTCTCTCGTCTATTCTTACACTCTTCTAACAAAAGATCACTTGATCTAGAGAGTTGTTCATCTTTCTTCTATTTGTGATTCTCGTATAGGTCATTCTCTAAGGCGAGATCACGAGCATTCTACAAGTCATCCAAGCAAGGGGTCCTTGATTGATTTGTTCCTCCACAAGATTTCTGTAGCGAAGATCTTGTATTTCATATTTAACATATTTGTTGTGTTATAGTAGTGTTGGTTTGGTCCTCCGTGTTACGGACTTGGTATTTAGCTTTGTACCGGAAAAAGGTGTAAGCAACGTTGTGAAGGCTTCTCTGCCAAGTTGAAGGAGTTTGTTGACATAGTGCTTAAACTCTCGAGTAGGTGACTCGGGGAGTGGAGTAGGGCAAGGAAGGTGTCCTTGTAGCAGAACAACTATAAATCAGTTGTGTCATTTCTATCCTTTACTTTACTTACTTTACTTGCATTACTCTTAGATGTATACTTTCTCTTCATCCATACGATTTCACATAACATCGAATCTAAAAGTTTTTGAAACTAACTTAAAATCGGCAAAACTATTAAAACCCCCTTCTAGTTTTCCACAATATGCAAAATCAAGTCTAGATGAAGTTCAAAGAATAGTAGATGAAAGATATATAAGTAAAGATCAAAGTCTAAAGACCAAGTGGTATGAGTATGTTGGAACGTAATCACAAATACTTGAAGATGTTGATCGAAGGCAAGATAGGACAAAATATTACTAGATTAAATAATAAACATTTATATTCAATAAATTTGAAATTATGTTAAAAATATCAAATTAAACTACGCAAACAATAAGATTATTAAACAAATTTGATCATATTTTCAAACCCAAACAAATATAGTTGAAAAGTTATTAGTAGTTATAGTCATGTTTTTCGAACCTAATCCGCGTTTAGTAACTCGTGCGTACACGGGTCAAAACTAAAATTTGTATAATGATAAATTAATTTAATTGTAATACCCAAAAACTGTATATGCACAAGATTATAAATATCAAAATGAAAGAAGAACTTTACAAGTACGCACCAAAGAAATATAATTATTAGTTGTACTCATAGTCTGAAGCATGTGCTTGTAATATTACATTTACAAAACATCAAATACTACTAAATTCACGGGACTTATAACTACTTATATAATAAATTGATATATATATGCATGGGATTATAAATATCAAAATGAAAGCACAAGGAATTGTGATATGTAAATGAACGAGGAATTAGGCCACCATGTGTTGTGGAGGAACCAATTTAAGCATTAGAGGTATTTTTTGTTGTCATGCTTGGCACTTTTAAAATTAAGAATTTTGTGCAATATTTTTGAAATGAAGTGAATGCTTGACATCAAGTGGAAAAGAATTATTGGTCCCAGAGACTATTGATATAAATTATGGCGACAATGATCGTCATAGAGTTGTTATCATCAGCATCTCCATCATTTAGAGCAACAATTTCTTGAAGCACTTATATTTTTTCCACTTAACCTTGCAGCCAGGGGAATAATAAGTATTACGGATGTTCATGTGTTATATAAAAAGCTGGAGACACTTGAAGAAGATGTTTCAACTATGGGAAACAACAACTGTACGTAGAAAGGAAGCATATTATTTGTTTTGTAAAATCTAAAATGGCTACAATTTCGTGTCTTCAAATCACCTTTAGAGTCTCCGTCTATTATTAAATTAAATATTATTATAATGAAATCTAAAATTAAAAGATATGATGAAATGGTTATGATATAGATTATTAAAGCTATATATTAGAAGTACAAACATGCATAACTCCTCGTTTTTTGGTTGAGTGTCATTCAATGGTACTCAAGTATCTATACTATTTTTAGGATGGTTGTAGCATATTCCTTTATCCACATCAATTGGTGGAATGAGTGTAACCCATGTTCTTCTGTTAGACGTTCTATCAATCTGACATTAGATAAGTCATACAAGACCTTCACATAGATATAAATTAACTATCAAATGTCAAATGTAAGAGTTAAACAAAAGAGTTCAATCACATTATAGCCATCGATGCAATGATACTTTACCTTGCATTTTCTTTATTATTTTTTGACCTTTCTTTTGTATCCATGACAGTGGATGTTCACCTTTAGTGCACCGGTCTATTTATCCTAAAATTATAATGAATTTAAAAAATAATGCACTATAAACAACATTAAGATTTTATTTTATTTAAAAACTTACGAGGATATAAAGTATTCTCACTGTCAGATTATTTTTTTCTATTTCCCACCTTTCTTTAGGTAATCGTGGAGTACACATAGGAATATTCTTAAACATTGAATCCAAGACGACAGTGAACTCAAGGCCATTTGATGTTGTGTGGCTTCGATAAAACACTTTGGTATTTTCTGTAAAGTATAAAAGTAGCAGTAAGTATACGCTGCTACAATAATAGATCGATACAAGTACATAAAACACAAAATTCAATGCATAATTTCAATTCAGAAAGCATAGCCATAAGCTTTTTTGGAGAAATTCGCAACAAAAATAGTTATGTCCACAAACTTTGCATGCTAATAGCAGTCCACAAACGGACTTAGCTAAAGAAATGTGGGAAACAGAAGAGGACTTTGTGATTTAATTTGTACCAAATAAACTTACGCCACGTCGTCTTTGTGCCCCCACCCTTCTTTACGTAAATGCATTTTACCAATGTTTAAGTCTTTTTCACTATTTAAATATGAAATGCTAAAAAAAGAGGTCTTCATACCATTGCGACATCCTTGTCTATTTCCAACCTTTCTTGAGGTTAGAATCCCCAACAACTCATAACTCGACCAAAAACATCCGCAAAGACTTTCATGTCATTATGGATGAACGATTGGCACACAAACAGACATCCCTTGCAATAGAAGATCCAAGGAAACTTTGAATAGCGGCCTACCCGATGCCATGTCATCAACAAAGAACAAACTCTTCTATTCACCATACACAAACTCTTTATTATTAATATGTTTCGTGGATTCGATCAAGCACTTTTTGTCTTATACGTTTTCTATCAACTACAAAGGCATTAATATTTGTAAGTAGTTATAAATGTAAGTAAATATCACTAACTCATAGATGTAAAATACGCACATAAATTGATAGTAAATAAAGTATCCATAATCATTTTCACCATAACAGATACATAAACTACATTTTTACCATAACATATACAGAAACTACTATACCTAAAGCACTTAAGAATTAAATAGCAATCATGTCCGCAACTCATATAAACTCAGTTTATGACTACAAATGATATACAACGTATACATAGTGTATACAATACTCCTATGAACGTATATGCAACAATGAACCATCAACTTTATCTTTATGGAGCAACACTAAATGGCATCGTTTCTAAAGGAAGATAAACTAAAAAACCCTTTTTACAACAAATACGAGGCTCAGATTTGTAAACAATAAAAAAAACATGATCAATCCGCCATGGCTACAAACATGGTAAGATACACTGCCAAAATAGTGATAGCCTCAACTTTGCTCAAATTCATCAACACAAGTTCCAATGCCATCATCACATCCTCATGTCAGTTTACTTTAATCAGATAATTATTAAAATAACGTGGTTTTTAAATGAAAATAAACTAAAACATTGTGTTAGCCTTAATAATATTTAATAGAAGTGATGGTCATTCACGTTTAGGAACTTTGTAACGTGTGTTAGATATCGTGATAGAATAGTCAACGGGCTCGTGGATTGGGCTAAGCTAAATGGCTAATAGTTATGTTAAGCTAGCGTTATGTAAGTTATTGTCCAATCCAAGTCCAATCCAAGCCCAAGCCTATAAGGGTGATATGTATAGAAGTATAAATACCCCTCAAATGGTCATTTGAGGGGTGTGATTGAGTGTGTATGTGTGTGTTTTCTTTAAGCAATATAAGTTTCTTGTTTCATCTTTTCTCTCTTAACCATACGTCCATATACATATCATCAAGTCACCAACTTTCTTAATCTTTACGTATAAGCTTAGTGTTTGTGTTTTACGGGTATACTTGTGTGGTAAGGTTGGTATACGTGATAAGGTTGAGAAAAACAAGGACTACACATTGTACTCTACAACCAAGGTGAGGATCAGATTTACAAACTGTTGAAAAAGTAAGAGTCGTCTGTCATGGTTGCAGACTTGGTAAGTTTACCTGCCAAGATACGGATAATCTCAGCTTTGCTCGAACCCATTAACACAAATTTCTCGTCAGACAATAAATAAATGTATCGTTTCAAAAGGCAAATAAACAAAAGCAATATACCTTACAACGAATGTGGTGATTTATGAACAATCGAAAAAGAAGGATTAATTTGCCAAGGCTGATCAAGTCCATTAACACAAAGTCAAATATTATCATCACAGCGTCATCATGACTAACTTTAATAAGATAATAGATAAAACCACCACAAAACTAACAATATGACACACAGTCTGAGAATGACAATTTATGTTACATCACTGTCTCACATACAAACTGATTTTGTAGGCATTTATTAGATGCAAACGTGTTCATGAAAAGCATGTATCTAACATACATGACAATGTATTTAAGATACGTATAAGCCAAGCCATAAATAAAAACAACGTCATTTTTATCCATAAGTATACCCAAACATGAACTGTCATTGTTAAAGCAAACAAAGAAAGAAAAAACTAAATGAACTAACAAATGCAACATTCTGGAACAGCATTAAGACTCTGTTTCTCAAAATAAATCAACTAAAACGACATTTTTTATAACCAATATGAGGCTTAGGTTTGTAAACAGTCGGAAAAAAAGGATCAATCAGCCATGGCTACAGACTTAGTAAGTTGCCCGCCAAGATATGGATAATGTCAGCTTTCCTCGAATATATTAAAACAAATTTAATGGCTATCATCAATGGTTCTAATAAGCAATTACTCTTGGCACTCTATTGTACATTTTTCATTGGAAACGCCGCCACTATTATACACTCACCGTTGGAAATGATTTCATTTTAAAAGGCTCCAAAACAACGCCATTTAGATTTTTCATTCTGTCATTGGATGGGAATGACGCCATTTCATGTTTTCAAATAACATTGGCTAAAAACAACATCATTCAATAAATTAAAAGAGATTGCAACGACATAGCACATGTCTTTTTAACAAACAATCCACCATAGTCTATCTCGAAATATAAATGCACACCATCTCTTATCAATTGATGAGGCTTAGATTTGTACACAATCTAATGAAGAGGATCAATCCGCCATGGCTGCAAACCTAATCAGTTGCCTCACCAAAAAGCAAATACCCTCAACTTTACTTGGATATTGATGCGGATGGTTGTAAACACACTAAGTTTTACAATCCTCCTAAGCAGAGTACCTAACTGTTGTAGTGTAGTATAGGTAATACATGGGGGATTGATCGCTCTCTAGGGGAATAATGGGGTAGGCTCGAAGTGTATAACGGATTAAGTCTAAAGGTTGAAGGATGATTATTTTTGTATTTTTATATTTTATATAAAGCAATTAAAATATCAGGGTTTGAAGAGTTTGGTTTTAAAACTAATAATTAAGCTAATTAATATGCAGAAAGGTAAATTGGTGAACTTGTATGATAGATAAAGTGTACTTACTTAGAATCTCATTACTCCCTAGTTATCTTCTATTGGTTAGTCGAATTTAATGTCCTTGTTTAATTAGAGCGTTGTATTACTTAATATCTATTTGGGGTTGGTTACTCCCTAACTCTATGAACTATATTCTAATTGAGCAGTGCCTAAGAATGCCCTTTTAACTCTCAATTTCCACAATGCAAATACAATTCACGCATTAAATACAACAAACATCAAGTTAATAATAACTAAGCGTTTAGACGAATGTTCAGGCTAGTAATATATTTGACCAAGCCAGTTTTCCTACTCCTAACGCAATTTACAACTAATTAAACAAGAGACGACAAACAATAATCAATAACTAGGTTTCATGCAATCCTAAGTAAACATTAATAAGTTTAGCCAATCATGTTAAATCGAAGAGAAGAAAAACCAGTAATCACGCAACACATAGAAATATTGTAATGATTAAGGATTGAATAATTTATCTCAAATAAAACATGGTGTTTTTGGTGGCTAAAACCCCTACAAAAGCTGTAAAATTCTTACTCTTGACTGCAGAAAAAAGTTCCTCCAAAAGTTCACCCTCTACAATGAATTTCTAGGATATGATTGTTAGAATTAGATGATTCAAGTTTAGTTCACTTATAATCCCCATGTCTTTGTATGTTCTGATTGAATGATTTTTCGATGTTGAATTGACTTTTACTAGTCGATTGCTGTTTGGGTGTTGTTGACCACCATATATCTGTATGTATGTCTATCTGTGTTGACTAACATATGCTATTTAATATAGTTTATGAGAATGTTCCCGCTCCGGCTCCCATAAAATTGGATGATTAGATTTTTCAAGTATATGATTGGGTGCCGATAGGAAAGAGCAACTATATCTTGGGTCGAAAAAAGAAGAAAATGAACTTAATACTTCAGATCTCTGTGGATAGTTTCCATGATATATACAACTTCAGAGGTCTCACTGCATCAGCAGATGGTTTCTTCCATCCTTACAGCAACAACTGAAGCAGCTTCTGTTTTTCCACCATGTTACGTATCTTTGTGCAGGACAAGTAGTGGATGATACCATTTTTGTATTTCTAATGGTAGAAAAATATTGTTTGAAAATAAGTCGGACTCAAACTTTTGAAAATCAACCGGACTCCATTTTGTCAAAATATATGTCACTCAATCAACGACTACGGTCATCGATTAAGGGGAAGAGTGATTTCAAATTAATTATTTTCAAACGATATTTCGACAAATGAGTCCATTTGTGTAAAATAAGTGGTGAATAAATTCTTTGAGATGAGTGTCAGGGTATAATCTTTTTAATATTCAATGAGATTTCAAAATGAAAATGTTCTTTTACTTAAAGATCTTTCAAAATTATCATACCTAACACTAACAAACTTCCTCATAAATTGAGGGGGAACGTTGGTATGTTCTATTACCAGAATATATTAAATCAGGCCACATTTTCTCCCATGTTTTCTAAACCTATTTAAATAACTTGGGATCCCAATCTAAAAGGGTTTGAAATTTTTGATCGGGGGAGAGAATGTGATTTAAATAAGAAATATGATAAAAGGTGATCGTTTTGACTCAAAGTGCAGGTTCTCTCTAATATGTGCTAAACTCTTTCATATATCGATGCACATATTGAGGGGGAGCGAGTAAATGTTCCTTATCAGTATAAGTTTAAAAGAAAACCACGTCTTTCCCCAAAGAGTTTTCTAAATGATTTAAATCAATTGGGATCACAAATCTCAAAAGGTTTGAAATTTTTGATCGGAGGAGAGATTGTGATTTAAATCTCAAATATGATAAAATGGTGATTGTTTAGACTTAAACAAGCACTCCTTCCTCTATGTGCTAAATGATTTCAAGTACCGATACACATGTTGAGGGGGAGCATTCATGAAAGATCAAAACAATTGAGGTACAAAATGCTTTGATATTATATCACAAGTACCTTGATTGATTTTCCAAATGGTTTTTCAATTGGTTTTAAGGCCGAAAGAACTGTACACAAGACCGACCATTTTACTTTATGCATTGGAGTTATAAGGATGGTAAGGTTAGGTATTAGTTCCCATGATCCCGCCAGATCTCGAGGGATCTACCCAGGGATAATTCACTAGATAGTGTAGAAGTCCTTAGGTGTGATGAAAAAAGGAGAAAGTGAGAATAAGGGAAGAGTGTCGACTGAGATAGAGCTAGGACTGGAATAAACCCAACAAGGTTCTAGTAATGAAATCTTGGTAAGCACTGAAGGGCTTGAAGAATGAAAAAGAAATGAAAAGTGAAAGGGTGAAAAGAAATAGCCCTCCAATAATTCAACCTTAGCGCAGAAACCGGGTTCAATACATATGCTACTGGCAGTTACTAAGGTAACGCCAGTATTGAAGACAAAACGTCATGGACCCAGTGACGCACTGCACTAAACTTCCCAAGCTACTCAAGTTCTCTTAAAAGGACTTGTTTCATTCTCACGGGGAATCTTAATAATCTATCGAATTTCTCTTAGAGATAGTTGATATTGAAGAAGGAGACCTTCTCCCTAGTCTCCGAATAGGAAACCAAAGTGCACTATTTAGTCTAGAGCCAAGAGATCATCCATAAATCTCATTAGGACACACAAATTATGAAGACTTGCCGTTTCACACAATATGAAAAGTAAGAATATATATTGAGAGTCCTACGCATTATCCTTGTGGTAATTGCCAGAACATCCGAGTGATACTTTAAGTATTCATGATGAAGATGCAAATCCTTCTAGAGCCAACATCATACAAGCTCTTAGTGGGTGACATGTGATATCCATCATGGATCAAGCTTTTGACAACTGGATAGAAACAATGGGGCGGTTCACTCTTGAATCAACCTTGGTCTAGGAAATGAATTGACGAATGCTTTCGAAAAACCTTTTGATGTGCTATTCAATTCTTTTCTCTAAGCACATCGACTGCGCGATAATTTCACAAACAAAAGTATTTATGATTGAAACTTGATTTCTTCTCATAAAACCTCCTTCATATTGCAAAACTCTCTTTCTTCAGCAATACGCGATTATTTTCAAATCAATTTTTCATCAATCAGGGGATCTCAATTCGCTGGTTCACTCACTCCGTGTTGTCTACTTTAGGACGCTCCAGTTTGAGAACGGCTAGATCAAGTTGTGAAACCCTGTCAAGGAGATTCTTAGGAATTCTACCTGATCACAGGCAGTATTTATACTGATCAATGGGGTACCGTGGTTCTTGCAACCCTTTTCAACGAAAGTGAACGAAGATACGTTCGTGTGTTTTATTGGTAACTATTGTTTGCAGGAACATTTGACGATTGCAGCTGATCGATATTGAGAAGTCAATTCATAACCGCATGCTCACAAGCACACACTCATAATTGAAGAAAATCATGACAATAAAAAACGTACAACAATGCTTCCGCGACTCTGATGCAAGATGTCATGATCCAGAAAGTGTGAGCATGTCGGACCAAAAGTCACAACATCACATGAAGGCGATACAACAATGGATGATCCAGAGATTTACTGTGGCTGATGATCTCAAAGAAAGCTCGAAGATCACCAAGTCACAGAACATTCAAAGGCCTCTACTAAAAGTACAAAGTATGCGGACTTTGAAGAATCACTACTGAAGCACAAAGATTGCGTAACTTGAAGAATTGAAGTCTACGAGCTCGAAATTGAACTTCATGAATGAATGCTAGGATACAAAATGTAATTCATGGGCTGACCTCCCTTAGGGGGAGATTGTTAGGATTTAGAAAATCCATATTGAAGTGTGAGTCACCCCAACCATAGTCTAGCATATGTTAGCTCGCGTTATTTATTAGTTATTAGTTAGTTTATGTAACACCGTGGAGGACGGACGGGTCTTTACCCACTGTATGCATGATCCACAGCCCATAAGGGCGTCTAGTATTTTGTATAAATACCCTCTTCCCCTAAGGGAGAGGGTTGGTTGTTTTCTCATAATAAACACACACATAGTGTTTTTCTCTCACTAGAAACTTCCCCTCTCTAATATATCTCTCTCTAACCATGGCTAGCTTGTTCTTCCATAATCTCCGACCTCCCAAATCATATTATCAACATAAGTAACGATCCTACACTTTTATTCCTAAAGATCTAGGGGCGAACCTCACATTTTTAGGGTGAAATTTGAGTGGTATTTGGTTTTTATGCTAGTGATATAACTCTTATCCATGAGACGCTTTATTAAGACTAAAGTTTTACTCGTAGGTGCCATAAAATTACCTAACTAATATTTCTCATAGTTTATTACACAATTTACCAAGGACAAGGCAAAAATCAAGTGGGTGAATAATTTCTAAGTTCCCGTTTTATTCGTCCTCCCTATACTTAAACTGAACATTGTCCCCAATTGTTGGATATAAGTTTTCACATACACATCAAACCATAACAACAGGTGGCGTATAAATGGAATTCTAGAGAGAGAAAGTTAGAGGTTTAGGGAACTTAGTGAGAGAAAGTGAAAGATATTATTATGAGCTCCAACTCTCTACCTTGGAAGGTAGAGAGTATTTATAGTCTTACATAAATCGCCACACATCGGGCTGTGGATCAGGCATACAGTGGGTAAAGACCCGTCCGTCCTCCACGGTGTTACTAAACTAAATACTACTTGACTTAAAAGAACTACGACTACGAGCTTTCTAAAGATTACATATACTTGAGGTGACCGACTCTTTAATACCTGGAATTTCTAATTCCTAACAATCTCCCCCTAAGGGAGGTCACCTCAATCTTGTACTAAAATTACATTGAATACAGACAGATATTACATTAAAAAATTTCTTGCATTCTTGATGTAGTACTTTGCTCCAAGGCTCGTAGTCATAGATTCATCTCATTGCATGTTTGGTTAATCCAAGTGGAGGTCTTTTAATGATCCACGTGCTAATAAATTTGAGCTAGCTTTTGAGATCATCAGCTATCAAAAATCTCTGAGACATCCTTTGTGGTGTTGGTATTATGTGATGTTGTGACTTTAGGACCGACATGCTCACATTCTGGATCATGATATCTTCTCATCAGAGTAGCGGAAGCATTTGTTGAATCATGATATTGGCAGCAGCGTAGCAGAAGCATGGAGTGAAAATATCAGAGTCTTTGATGCACTAATCATGATTTCTTTTGATTTGACTGTGTTAAGTGAGCATGCGGCTATGGATTGACCGCTTCATTCTGATCAGCTGCAAACATCGGGCGTACCTGCATACAACAGTTAGCAATAAATCGCACGAAAGTGTCTTTGATCACTTTCGTTGAATTGAGGTACACGGCCCACGGTTCCCCGTTGATCAGTACATGTACTGCCTGTGATCAGGTATAATTCCGAAGAATTTCCTTGACAGGGTTTCGCAGCTGCTCTAGCTGTTCTCAAACCGGAACATCTCAAAGAAGACAACACGGAGTGAGTGAACCAGCGAATTTTAAGTCCACTGATTGATGAAAAGAGATTTGAAAAACAATCGTGTATTGCTCAATAGAAATTGTTTTTGCAATACAACGAAGGTTTTTATTGAAAATCAATTATCAATCATAAAAACACCTTTTGGTTTGAAAAAAGAGTACACGGTCGATGTGCTAAAGAAAAGAGTTGTTAAGCACAAAGACCGGTTTTTCAAAGGTATCCGTCAATCCATAACCTGAACCAGGATTGATTCAAGAGATTGAATCGCCCCATTGTTTCTGTTCAGTTGTCACATGGTTGATCCATATAATAGATCTCACATGCCACCTACCAGGAGCTTGTTTGATGTTGGCTCCAGAAGGCTTTCCATCTTCATTGTGAATATGTAAACACATCACTCAGATGTTCTGGCAATACCACAAGGATAATGCGTAGGACTCAAGATAAAATCTCTCTTTCCACATTGTGTGAAACAGAGAGCCTTCATTGAAAGTGTCCTAATCAGATTTATTGATGATCTCGTGGCTCTAGACTCAATTTGTGCATGTTTGGATCCTGTGCCGGAGACTAGGGAGAGGGTCTCCTTCTTCAATATCAACCATCTCTAAGAGAAAGTCGATAGATAATGTCGGTTCCCCGTGAGAATGAAACAAGTCCTTTTAAGAGGAACTTGAGTGGTTTGGAAAGTTGAAGTGCAGTGCGTCACTGGGTCCATGACGTCTTGTCTTCAATACCGATGTTACCATCAGTAGCATATGAATTGAACCCGGTTTCTGCCCTAAGGTTGAATAAATGGAGGGCTATTTGTTTTCACCCTTTCCTCATTCAATTCTTTTTAATTCTTCAACCCCTTCAGTGCTTACCGAGACTTCATAGCAAGAACCTTGTTGGGTTTGTTCCAGTACTTGCTCTATTTCAGTCCGCACTCTTCCCATATCTCACTTTTCTCCTTTTATTATCATACCTAAGGACTTCTACACTAACTAGTGGATTGTCCCTGGGTAGATCCCTCCGGTTCTGGCGGATCATGGGAACACATACCTAACCTTATCATCCTTATACCGTACATAAAGTAAAGTTGGTCGGTCAATTTGGTATTGTTCATCTGCCATTGGGACCAATTGGAAACCATTTGAAAATCAATCCAGATACTTGTGATATATTATCAAAACATTTTGTACCTGAATTGTTTTTGATATTTTTAGAGCGAGAACTCCCCCTCAACATGTGCATCAAGTATTTGAAAATGTTTTGCACACGGAGGCGAGAGAAAGAATTAACTTCTTTGATTACCATTTTCTAAAAGATATCAACATCACTTCCCTGATCACATCAAGTAGATAAAGCATTTCCGGGAAGGATGAGGTTTCCATAGATTTGCTCCCCCTCAATATGTGCCTCGAGGTTTGAAAAGAGTTTTGCACATACTAGAGGGAACCTGCATATTGAGATAAATGATCACGTTTCAAATCATAGGTTTAAGATAGATGCTCCCCCTCAACATGTGCATTAAAAATTTGAAATCGTTTGTCACATGTGGGAAGGACAGCATGCACATCCTTATAAAACCATTTACCGAATTATCAAATCCAATTTAAATCACACATTCTCCCCCGATCATAATTATCAAATCCTTTGAGACTTGTGATCTCTTATAGATTTAAATTGATTTTGAAAGCTTTTAAGGAGAATTGTGACTTGATTATGAAAGCGTTTTAACTGGTAAGGATCGGATATTAAGACTTTAAAACTCCATTGATAAAACATGCATGTATATCTTTTGAAAACAATTTAATGCCAAATACCTTTATAATTTAATTGAAATCATTCTCCCCCTCAATCAATGACATAGGTTGTTGATTGAGAGATAGAGATTTTGACAAATAAGTCCTGATGATTATCAAAAATAGAGACCGAGTTATTTTTCAAAGCATTTGGTTTTTAGCAGATAAATGTTTATAGAATCAGAGCATGGAATATGAAAACATGGTAAAACATGGCTCTGTTTTTTCTTTTAAAACCGGGTTATTGTTCGAACAACATCTAAAGTCCCGTGTCATTCTTTGAATGACATCATCAAGACCGTAGATATAATCGAATCGAGAGAAACATGACAAAATGACAATATATATATATATATATATATATATATATATATATATATATATATATTTTTTTTTTTTTTTTGAAGATTTTTTGAATTTTTCAAATTTTTATGGATTTTGAAAGTTTTATATTTTTCTATTTGATTTTTGAGAATAGATATATACAAGAGATAGATGAAGATAGACCTTTACTCCTCGACTTCCTCCTGAAGACGTTTGAGTGTTTCTGGTTGAAGGCTTTTCAAGCCAAGACGTGGAAGAATAAACTCAAAACGTTCTCTTGGAAGAGCTTTGGTGAAGATGTCAGCTAACTGGTATTCAGACCTCACAAAATAGAGTTCCACCACACCTTTTTCAACTTGTTCCCTGATGAAATGATGTCGAATGTCGATATGCTTTGCTCTTGAGTGTTGAACATTGTTGCATGAGAGAGCAATAGCACTTTTATTATCACAGTACAGAGGGATTTTGTTGAATACAAAGCCATAGTCAGATAATTGAGATCTCATCCATAAGATTTGAGCACAACAGGATGACATGGCTATGTATTCAGCCTCTGTAGAGGAAATAGAAGTACTCATTTGCTTCTTTGAAGACCAGCTCACAAGCTTATCACCCAAAAACTGAGCACCTCCAGACGTACTTCGACGTGTATCTTGACAACCTGCATGATCAACATCTGCATAGGTCGTTAGTGACATGTCGGTGTCCTTCGGGTACCAAAGACCCATATTGATGGTTCCTTGGAGATACCGAAAGACCCGTTTAACTGCTTCAAGGTGCTTTTTAGTAGGCTTAGCCTGGTATCTAGCACACATGCAAACAGTGAACAAGATGTCTGGTCTACTAGCAGTGAGGTACATCAGGGATCCAATCATACTACGATATTTCGTTTGGTCAATCATGATCCCTGAGTGGTCCTCATCTAGTTTGGTTCGGTCAATCATGGGGGTGTCAACAGGGTCACTTGAATCAAATCCAAATTTCTTTAAGATCTCTGTTGCATATTTAGATTGATTTATGAAAATGCCTCCGGGACTTTGTGAAATTTGTAATCCCAAGAAAAATGACATTTGTCCCATCATTGACATTTGAAATTTTGAACTCATTTCATTCGAAAAACGATCACATTCCATTGGGTCTGTCGAGGCAAAAATAATATCATCAACATAAATTTGAACATGAATTAAATGTTTGCCTGACTTCCTGGTGAACAATGTAGGATCAACTGCTCCTTTGCTGAATCCGGTTGATAGAAGAAACTTTGACAGTGTATCATACCATGCCCTTGGAGCTTGCTTTAAACCGTAAAGAGCCTTCTTCAAACGATAAACGTGAGTAGGATGCTCTTGATTCACAAATCCTTCAGGTTGGCTGACGTAGACGACTTCTTTAAGATCTCCGTTCAGAAATGCCGTCTTCACATCCATCTGATAGACTACCATGTTCTTACTAGCAGCATTAGCCAGAAAGATTCTGATTGACTCGATTCGAGCAACAGGAGCAAAAGATTCTTCAAAGTCAATACCCTCCTCTTGACGGTATCCTTTAGCAACTAATCGAGCCTTGTTCTTCAACACATCACCATGCTCATCAAGTTTCACTTTGAAGATCCATTTAAGAGCAATAATCATAGCACAGTCTGGAGCAGGTACTAACTCCCATACATCAAGTCGATCAAACTCATGAATTTCATCTTGCATGGCATTGAACCAACTATCTTCATTCATGGCGGTTTTAACATCTTTTGGTTCGATCTTAGATAGTACGGAGTTGAAGAAGCACCATAAGGCATCGGTTGCAAGTTGTTTCCGGGTTGATACAGGACGAGAGGGATTTCCAATGATGTTGTCTAATGGATGATCGTGAGTCCATTTTCTGAGGTGTTTATGTGGCAGTTGTTGAGGAACTGAGGTAGCTGAGTCGAAGTTTCCTGAAGAAGATGGTTCTGATGATGATTCAGGAGCAAATATGTTTTCAAATGGAGCATCTTCAGGAGTAGCAAAGGGATTAACTTCATCATTGATGCCAGAAACATTTCCATGATGTACATTTGAAGAATGATGATTTGTTGATGAGACTGAAGGATCAGCAGCAGGTGCTTCTTGACTTAAAGATATTGAGACTGAGGGATTGACTTCATTTACAGGAATATGAGCATCCTCTGTTGTAGGGATCAACACCTCATTAGTAATTGAATCATACAGTTCATCAAACATAGGATCAAACAATTTCTTTAAATCATCTTCAGATGGAGGTACATATGGAGTTTCTTGAGAAGAGTTAGGAACAAGGGATGAACCAATGGGACTGTTTTGAAGTGTGGGTCCTGAGCTGGAGTGTCCAGGAGCCATTTGACCGGTCAGCTCATCAAACGTAACGTGAATTGTTTCCATGATATTTCGGGTTCTTTTGTTATAGATTCGGTATACCTTTTTGTTTGAAGCATATCCTACAAATACTCCAATGTCAGCTTTAGCCCTAAGTTTTCCTAAGTCTTGACCCTCATTAGTTGGATAACACAATGCACCAAACACACGAAGGAAAGAGAGATTAGGTTTTCTGTTGTGGACAAGTTCATATGGAGTTTTTCCATGAATAGTGTGAATCAGAGAACGATTTTGTGTGTAGCATGCAGTGGCAATAGCTTCAGCCCAGAGAAACATTGGAACCTTTGAGTAAATCAGCATTGTTCTAGCGGCTTCTACAAGAGTTCGATTTCGTCTTTCAACTACTCCGTTCTGTTGAGGAGTTCGAGGAACACTTCTTTGATGGCTGATTCCAATGCTTTCATAGAAGTCACTAAGTTGTTTGTTAACAAACTCAGTTCCATTGTCTGTTCGGATAATTCTGACGGTTTTGTTAAGTCGAACCTGCAGCTGTTTGATGAGTTTGATGATGATATCAGGAGTTTCATCCTTTGTCCTTAAGAACTTGACCCAGGTGAATCTAGAGTAATCATCAACCACAACCAACACATATTTCTTACCAAAGATGTTCTGCACTCTCATTGGTCCACACAAATCCATATGAAGGGTATGAAGAACTTCTGTAATTGAGATTGTAGGTTTGGGTTTGTGGGAAAACTTTTTGCTTTTACCCAATTGGCATGCTGAACAAAGATGATCCTTTTCATACTTTAGTCTAGGTAAACCTACAACTAAGTCCTTTTTGGAAAGATCGTTGATGGTGCCGAAGTTCAAGTGATTGAGACGACGATGCCATAACCATGACTTTGTTTTTGAAGCCTTTGATAACAAGCAGATTGGAGAAGCCCTCATCATGTCATCGATAGAGATGGTGTAAAGATTTGAGCCACGAGTTCCTTTTAACAGTTCCTTACCATTAAGATCTCTAACAAAGCAGGTATGTTTTCTGAAGGCTACTTCTAGATTAGAATCACAGAATTGACCAACAGAGAACAGATTATGACCCAAACCTTCCACATAGTAAACTCTAGAGATGACACTATCACCAACAACGTAGTCTCCATAACCCATAATAGCACCGAAATGATCATTACCGAATCTAACAGTCCCGATGAATTTGCTCACGAAGTTCATGAGCCGCGACCGGTCTCCAGTCATATGCTTGGAACAGCCTGAGTCCAGGTACCACAGAACGATTTGAACGATCTGCAGTTGAACACAGACAAGAATGGATAACTGGATAATTGGGATCCCCATGCAAGAATGGGTTCCATTTGGTTAGTTACAATGATTGGAACACCCACATCAGAAATAGAAGCATTCATATCAGAAAGTGAGGCAATGGAATCATTGTGAATAGATGCAGTTATAGTGTCTGTATTAGCCCTGTTCACAGTGTGATCACTTCTTAAGGGAATAGTTCTACCAGTAGGCATCCATTTTCTAGTGGGCATTATCTGATTAGTCTTATGACCAACAGGTATCCAATAAAAGCCTATTTTACTGAATGTTCTTCCTGTGGGTTTCCACTATTTTCTAACTTTCTTTCGTTTTTGCCTTTTAGCCTTCTTAGCATGAATTTTAGCATTAACAATATTAACTGGACAATTAACATCATTAGGCAAAACATTAACACCACATTCATGATTAGAAACAGAATTCAAGCAGACATCAGTACAAGGTTTTCAAATAGTATCGGAATTCGAATTAATTACAGTACGCCTATGGCTAATACTAGAATCAACACGATTCGTTTTATTCAATTCAAGCTTAAAGTTCCTAGATTGTTCTTCTACTCTCTTCCAGTGCACATTCTTAGCTTGAGAGGTCCTATCATTCCTTGTATTGTCTTGAGACTTTGACCTGCTCCGTTTAATGTCACTGATTACTCCTGTAGAGGGAATGGGAACATTAGTTGGTTTAACTACTCTTTGCTTCACCTGTTTAGTTGTGCTGGGATCTGAACTACATGCAGGTGCACTAAGGTTCACTTTCTTAAAACTAGAGGTACTGAGATTTGTACTCCTAGAAGGCACACTTGAGTTCTCTTTCTTAGCATTGACAGATCTGGAATCTGAACTACTTAAAGGCACACTACGGTTCACATTCAAAACATTGGGAATCGAATGCATATCATACTTGGCATTAGGCATCGAGCATGGAATCAAAGGGTTAACTCTCTCACCTAATGACTTTGGGCAAATTGTGATCAAGCATTCTAAGATTTCTTGAGATCGTTTGGCATATAAGCATGCATGTCCAATTGCATTATCATGAGGTTTCTCTAGCTTATCCTCTTCAACAATCTCACGCAGACATTCTAAGCAATCCTTAAGAGATGAGAAGTATGTTTGAATAGCAAGTTTGTTGTTCCTTAGATGAGGAGGGACATATGTCACAGACAAAGCATATTTATTACAAGAGTGAACCTTCGATACACCATTCTCCCCATTGGTCATTGGCATTTTCCCTTTTACCTGACTCTTCAGATTCTCAATTTCCTTTTGCAATGAAGCTATTTGTTCGTTATTTTTGTTACGAGTGAACTTAATTGATTCAAATAACTCATTGAAATGACGTTTAACCTTTTCATTTTCTTCTAGAAAACTTTCGTTTTCCTTTTGTAAAGCATTTACAAGGTTTTGAAGATGAAACGTTTGAGAATTCTGAGAATCTAAAGGAGGAGGCATTTGGGAGCCTGTCATATTGTTCGTTTGACCCTTTAATTAAGAGATTTGGGCTTTCAACTTTCTGATCGTGTTGCACTAAGCTTGAATCTGTTCATCACGTTTGTTAATTTGAAAAACTGCATCAAACTCTGGAGCATCTGATGATGTCTTGATATTTGAAGTTTTGACATTTTCTTTAAGATGTTGATATTTTAGTTGTAAATTAAAATGCTCAACTTCTAGTTTAGAAAAATGTCTAACCAAATTGTCGTGATCATCCAGTTCAATTTTCTCGTTTAGTTTAGAATTAGTTTTTTCAAGCTCAATGACACGATCATGGGAGACTTTCAGGGCAACAGATAGTTCATGAAATTTGGAAGCATTAATAGAGCAATTTGAAGCAGTAAAAAACATATCTTGAGCAACACATTCAGTAATAAGAGTCTCATTCAATGTATGCAAGTTCTTCCTCTCAATCTCATTATATTTTAGTGCACGCTCATAGTCACTAACTTCAACTATCATTGCATCAAATTCTTTTTCCATTCCCTTGATATCAGTTTCTGTCCCCTTTTTAAGACTCTCAAAGTGATCTTTTAGAAGTTTAAAGAAAGGCATGACCTCAGTTAAATAACATTCTTTCATTTGCTCAAAACCCCTTTCTCCTTCAGTTATACCAGTGGGTGTGATCCTTTTCTTGCAAGTTTTCTCAAAATCAACAAATAGTTGAAAAATAACGTATTGGCTAATTAAGGTCTTGATTTTAGTGGCAATTGTTCTAGGAACAAGATGCATTGGTGTATTAGGAGGATACACAGTCGCTCTAGGCATTTTCCAAAGGGGAGGGTTTGTTTCAACAATATTTTCAGCTTTCTGCTTATCTAAATCCATTTTCCAGAAGACTTGTTCGGGAGTCAACAATGTCTGAGGCTTAAACTTGTTCAAGGAAATCCAGTTTTCCTTCTTGTAGTCATGAGGAGTGATAATTACTTTTTTCTCTTTGCATTTAGGATCATTTAGTTTCTTGTTCATCTTTTCCCTAGTGATTTCATCTAGTTTCTTATCATCCTCTGTGCACTCAACGCAACTAGGTTTTTGTCTAGGTTTAAGAATCTCATTGCCATCATAGATCACACTTTGAGCTGCTTTTGCTATCTTTCCGTACTCAGGGTTGGGTTTATCTATAATGGGAACACTATGCTTATCGCTTAGAACTCTATGTTTATTGACCATGTGAGCAGTCTGAATGGTGTTTCCTTGTATGTACAGCTTGTTTTCAAGTTTGTTTTTCAAAGTTTTCAAATTAGAAAAGTCTCTCAAGAGTTTTGATTCCTTTGCATTAAATTCTTGCTTAAGCATTTTCACATTTTCTTGAAGTTCTTGTTTTTGCTTAGCTGTTTTAGAAAGTTTTTCTTGCAAGGAATTTAATTCTTGTTTCAATACTTCTTCTCTAAAATTACTTTTTCTAATTACTGTACGCACTTGGTCATCCATTTCCTGCTCACGAGTGGTCAACTCAAATTTAGCACGTTGTTCATAAATAGCAACACGTTCTTTATAGGCATTTAGTTCAGAAATTACAGAATCATTAGGGGCACTTGCAGTGTATTCATCAAAAACATAGTCATTGTTGACTGCAGAAGATGCATCACTTGGTACAACTTCACTTTCACTTTGTTTCACATATTGATCATATGGGACAACATCGATATTACCCATATTTTCAATATTTGATTCAATAGTTTCAGTTGATTGTACTTTGTCATGCATCTGTTGCACATCAGCATCATCGTATAGTTTTAATACCTCTGAGATGAGTTTGTCCTTGGATGGGCCAGCTTGTGGTGAAGAAGAGACCTTGGGAGAAACCATTGGAGAAATGCTAGCCATAAAAATTGTGTGTGCAGTAGGTCCATCATCCACATCAGAGTCGTATGCATCACAATCAGCGACTTGAAAGGCATTCTGATGATTGTGACCTATCTCTTGAATAGGCTGCTCATCCACATCTGCAACATAGGTCTTGGCATTGCCCTCAGCAAGAAACAGCAATTCCTCTTCATCCAAAGCAGCACCATTGTCCTGAGCTTGTACAAGCAGCATCTTATCTCTGAAGTAATCAGCATTATGTGGACGCTTTGGAGATGTGCAGTTTCTTGCAATGTGTCCCTCACCACCACAGTTATAACATTTGATCGGCTTAGCTTGACCTTGGTTACCATTTCTTCCTCAATTCTGGTTACCCACATAACCTCTACCAGCTCCACCTCTTCCCTGATCATACTGTCGTTCCTGAACTGGTTGCACCACGATCCTTCCATCTTTAACAGTAGCTTGATTGTGTGGGTTAGATGCAGTTCTGAGGTTGTTGTTGGTTTGTGGGAGAGAATTCATGTTTTTACTAATCAGAAGAGCTAGTTGATTAATGAAGTTACCCACGTGTGCATCAGCATCAGCTTGTTTGAACATAGGATCAGGAATGAGTTTGTGATTACCATTACCCAAGGGTATGACTTGTGAAGCTTTGGTTGTGATTCCGATGTTTGAGTAGAAGGCAGTTGAGTCATTGGACGAGCTTGTCTCTCCCTGGTTGGTTTTGAACTGATTGAGAACCAATTTTTCAAACATAGCATGTCTCTCATTCTGAAGGAGGAAGGCATAGAGTTGCTCATAGTTTGTATTCTTCAATCCTGTAGTGAGCTTCACAGAGGTGACAAACTTGTGCCATTCGGGATTCATGTTGTTCACAAATTTTGAGTTCAGCTGAATGTTAGGCATAGTCATTCTGATGTTCCTCATGTCATTCACTAACTTATAAAATCTCACATAGTACTCATAGACACTCTCATCTGGTTTCATCTTGAAGTGTTCAAATTCGTCATAGAGTTGTGATTCTCTGTCTTCCATAGTTAATTCTGAACCTGAGAGAAGCATCTTGACATTATCCCATACTGCCTTTGCATCGGTGTTGTGATTGATCAGCTTGTAGATGTCTTTAGGAAGACCTTGAAGAACAATGTTAGAAGCCCTGATATCTGCATCGAATCTCTTTTTCTCCTTATCATCAAGCTCATCATACATTTTAGGTCTGTCCATTCCGTAAATAGGAGTTCCATCTTCATTAGTGTCAAGAATATCTCTGGTCGTCTCAACTCGATACGGTCCTTCATCAATGGATTTGAGAATGTTGACACCATTTTCCTTTCCAAGGCAGTACAATCTGATTCGTTGAGCCCAAGAATCGTAGTCAGTTCTGTCAAGCATGGGTGGACGAGTATCTGAGCCAGCTGCTTGAACATCCTCAGCAACAGTGGAGATGATAGTAGGAACGTTGGTAGACATGTTAACAGATTATACGGGATTTTATAACTCTATGATTAAACCGGGAAATAGATTCTTTCACGGGATTTTACTAAATCAAGAGAAAACCGTAAACAATCACCAAAGTCGCTAGAAGATAATGCACCAAGTCGCTAACACCTAATTCGCTACACCACTAAGTCGCTAGAGTTCCAAGTCGCTAGACAAATGCAAGTCGCTAAGTAGTAACTCGCTAAGCCTCAAGTCGCTAGCAAAATTTTGGCAGCAATTCGCTACTCAAGTCGCTAAAGATACAAGTCGCTAAAGAGCAACTCGCTACAGACCAAGTCGCTACCACCAAGTCGCTACCCGTAGTGGAGAGTCCACTACTTGTACTGTTAATTGCTAGATCTAAGTCGCTAGCTCCAAAACTGTAACTCGCCACTAAATTGCAAAGCAAGTCGCTACGAAGAATGAAGTCCGAATGTCAAGTCGCTAGCAAGAAAACCACAAAAACATCACTTTTCAATCCAAAAACTACCCAACCACGATGATTCAAGCTTACCAAATCAAAACCTAAACACTTGTGATGATTCTAAACATAAAAGTACTATAAAAATCCAAACTTTAACACTAGAAATCACCCAAATGATGCAAAAACCACTAAACTTTTTCAAACTCAAAACCACCTAAAAACCACTAGAAATCCAAAGATGTGCAAGATATGATCTAACCATGGCTCTTGATACCAATTGTTGGATATAAGTTTTCACATACACATCAAACCATAACAACAGGTGGCGTATAAATGGAATTCTAGAGAGAGAAAGTTAGAGGTTTAGGGAACTTAGTGAGAGAAAGTGAAAGATATTATTATGAGCTCCAACTCTCTACCTTGGAAGGTAGAGAGTATTTATAGTCTTACATAAATCGCCACACATCGGGCTGTGGATCAGGCATACAGTGGGTAAAGACCCGTCCGTCCTCCACGGTGTTACTAAACTAAATACTACTTGACTTAAAAGAACTACGACTACGAGCTTTCTAAAGATTACATATACTTGAGGTGACCGACTCTTTAATACCTGGAATTTCTAATTCCTAACACCAATGTTCCCCGAAAGTATCAAAGTTATTGTAATGGGAAAAAAATAAAAGAGATGAAAGAAACTAATACTCTCCTGATTAGCTCAGTATGAACGAAAAATGAAGATAAAATGTTATATCTTTATCCAAGAATCATCAAAATACCATCCTCATCCAACCCAATCCTGAAATGAAAAACAACACAACAACCCAAAGCATCAAACCGAACAAAGAAAAATCACAACAAGATGTAATTCCAGACTTAGAAATAAAAATAAAACAGTAAAAGGATAGGATACTTGTAGAATGTAAATACAAATAACATATAGAAAAATTAGACATTTAAGAAATTGTAGAAATTTCTCAAAAATTAATTTTCAACATTTAACAAAAACCTGGAAAAAACTGTGCTACAGTAGCTGACGTCGTCAAGTGTAGACCGTGACGTCGTCAGACTGACTTAACAAATTTGTTTCGTTTTGTTTTCTGGAAAATTTTTCTAGAACAACCTGTTTTATAAAGTCTGTTTTTCTGCAGAAACTCATAAAACATATCCACAAGTATTAACACACAAAGACAGTTAAACATGCAAATAATTAAACTATAAATCATCACATAATCATTTTAGGTTCATAATAATCACATATGATCCTTCCTATACTTATTTCATGCAAAGTACCTTTAGTTACCAATGAGACAAAGTAAAAAAGCAAAATAAAGCATAATCGCATACACATTAATCATGCAATAATTTATAATCAAATACTAGCATGCAAACATCCTAAAAACAAAACAAAGCAAGTAAATAAAATATGCTCGGGTTGCCTCTCGAGAAGCGCTTGTTTTTGTTCGAGTCTCGAACCTGACTCTACCCTTATTTAACGGATATAGGGGAGGTTTTCCCTACACTTAAGATTAAGTGCGGGTGATCGTAGCGATACACACCCTTAGGGTGGAAATATGCCACGTGAGGTGAAGGCAGGTGTGAATGGCTTCCTTCATCCTAAAACTACCGGAACTAAATGGGTTGATGGGTGGCTCGGTTCCTCTTTTGTCTCCTAGATGTATATCTAAGGATGGAAAACTGTGTGAAGATTGAGGTTCTGGTTTATCAACACTAGGAAATTCCCTAGAACTAAGACTAAGGCTATGATTACAAGCATCTAAATCTATATCCTCTAGTTGTGTTTGGTTCAAAGGTTCTACCTCCATCGGGATTCCTAAAGGTTCTTCTACTTCTTTCGGGTAAGTCAAGGGCGGTGTGTGCGCCTCAAATGATGGTAAGATTTGTGGGGTATTTAGTGGACTTGGATTTCTAACCTCGTTATCCATAGTATCTAAATCACCTATATGTTCATTATATGTTTTGGTAGGATCTAACCCAAACGCATTCCTAATTATCTCAAATCCTTCTTTAGCCATTTTAAATTCCAAGTTCGATTCATAAGAATCTTCCTCAATAACTTGATTACTATATTCCAATTGCCTAAAGGATTCCACACGCGTGTCATATGTTTTGGTGAAATCTAACCCACGCATGCACCTAGGTAGCTCAACTCTAACCATCTCACAATCTTGGTTCGATTCAAGGTCCATGCTCTTAAAAACCAAGTCTTTTTGTTCGTGGTGCTTATAGTCGGATAAATCCTCATCATCTGTTTCCTCAAGTTGTGATGTATTCAAGCCTATAATTTCATTCAACTTATGGGTTATGCTTAGGAATCTTTCCTCGATTTTTTTCCAAAGGGTCTCACTAAAAGGAGTTGATCCTAACAATGAAAAGGGTTTTACAAAAAAAGGGCACAAAGAAGGGAGATAGACTACGAGAAAGCAAATAAAAAGAAAAAAATGCTCACTTGATAGGAATCAAGCAAGTGAAACTAATCGAGATAGAAACCGAACTAGCTATTCTATTCCCCAGCAGCGACGCCAAAAACTTGATGCATGGTTCAGGGTCAAAAGACTTCTTTTTCCGCGAGCAAGCTTTACAACCCACTAGGAAGTGTACCTAATCGTTGCAGTGTAGTATGAATGTATGACGAAAAGGTAAGGGTGAGGGTGATTTTGTTTAGTCTTTTTATATTTTTTATGAAAGCAAGTAAAATCTCAGGGTTTAAAGAGTGGGGGTTTGGTAATTTACCAATTAAACTACTTAACAAATTAAATTAAAACTAATTAAACTAAATAAAAATAAAAGCAATGGATTTGAGTGTGTTTCTTATGATAATTAAAAGCGTGTTTACTTAGATTTTCTTACTCCCTAGTTATCTTTTATTGTTCGGTTGAATTGTCACATCCTTGCCCTAATTGATGCGTTGTATTCCATGTTAGTCATAGGGTGGTGCCTAATTCCCCAATTCTATGAATTGTAATTCTCCTCTAGAACACCCGAGATCGCCAAGTACCGAGGTATCTCCTCCGAATATCCTATTATACTTAAGATACAACTCACGCAATAAACACAATGAGAGCCTATAATGCACTCTAATGCTTTACACTATTTAGGATGTTCAAGCTCGCAACAATTAAAGAAGAAGATAGTTTTTCTTAATCTAGCGTCTACCAATTAGAACAAGAGACAACCTAACAATAATCAATAACTAGGTTTCATTGGATCTGAGCAAATACTAATTAATTTAGTTACGCATGATAGATAAGCAAGAATACAAACAAACAATCAAACATAGATGAAAACATGGTGATAGATTGGATAAACAAACTTATCTTGAAGTGTAAAAGAGGGTTTGGAACCCTAAAATACTGTCCAAGTCGGAACTCGAATGAACTAGGGTTGGCTCTCCAAAATAATATACACATAATGCAAAATTTTGAGGTTTGTATATAAAATTTACAAATGCGACGGTGTTGCCTTTTGATGGTGATGTCATCTGATTGCCGTCATTAGAGTTTCGTCTTTGCCAAGTCATCACTGGGACGGCGTCGAGAAGATAGTAGTGACACCATTTGGGTTGCACGGGACGTCGTCTTGGAAAAACTTTGGTCATCTAGTGTAGAATGAAAGAGTGATGGCCTGGTGAATCTAGCCATGACGTCTTCACTTGATAGGACCAAAATAAGTTATGAGCCATTGCTTGAGAGTATTTGGAACACCATGTAAGCGACAACGTCGCCCTTGATGTTGGGATGTCGTCCGGCTTCTAAAACTGCCTTGTTTTCTTGACATTGTCGTTTTCTTCATGTTTTCGCTCATTTTCGTCCAAATATGCTTCATTCCAGCAATGTTTTCCCAAAAGACCTAAAATGTGAAAAGGAATGATTTTAAGCAGTAACGGATATAAAATATAACAATTTAGGGCTTAAATAACCCCCTAAAAACATATGTTTTAAATCCTTATCAAAATCCCAATTGTTTCCATTGGTATCAAGAATACTTATAAGGAAACTTGGACTTTCATAAGCTTCCGAGAAATGAGCCTCATCAAAATTTAGTTCTTACATTTATTAAGTTGCATTTTCAAAGTTTTGCATTTAGAGGAACGGTGTAATATACATTGTATACCACTCGATTACATACCGACACACCATATATTACAAACACAAAAACACAAAAAGAAAGTACATAAGTTGAAATCCACAAGACTAAACAATAGCTGGTTACACAAGATTAAAAACCTTTGTTTGATCATGACTAGTTAGAGTCACCAGAATTCATCATGCAACTCTCCCAGCTTCTATACCTTGAATTGGAGCTTTTTCCTCTTTTTCTTTCCATAAATTCAGTGATTACAAACTGAGCACTAACATCCAACTCTCTTGCCATATCTCCAAGAGAAATTTGTCCATCAATCTTACAAAGTGAAATATCAAATCTAGTCAGCATGTCGTCATACAATTTCTTCCATGGTTCACTGCCACCCGATTAGTGCAAATCTTAATTTTTATGACTCGAATTAATCGTTGTTTTTGAAGGTCAAGTTATCGCATACCTCAAGACATTACAATCGGAATTAAAGATTTTAGGCGAAGAATCCGGATAATCAACCGAAACAAGTTGCTCTAGCACAAAGTTAGGCATCTGTTTAAACAAGAAAACAAATAGTTTTATTTAGTAAAAAGTGAGGCACCTACTTGTTCCAACCAACCAATATGCTTGACTTTGGTATGTTTGAAGATGACGATGAAAATTACAAAGGTAATTTTTTCAAATCACTTAAAAATTTATCCATATCATTACATTAATCTCTAATACAAAATATTACCGTAAAAGATAAAGCATAATTATTTAATGACCAGTAGTGGTAACCTGAGTCGAGATCAATCATGCATACATGGCATACGAGTCATCGGGTGTTGATCTTCATTTCTTTAGAAACTTTGTGAGCCGTGAAAGGATTGGTATTAGTAATGTTGTACAGCTTGTATTTGGAGGTGTGAAACTATGTAGATGGAAATTTCGAGTGATTGGCGTCATTTCAATTGAGAAGATATAAGAAAGCATCATATATAGAAAAATAAAGAATTGAACAAAAGGGTTATTAAGACTAGGACCTGTCAAAAGATTTTCAGAAGAACAAGATAAGTAAATGAAAACAAATATAACAATGCCGACTGAAAAGAATGATGCATGATGTATCTATATATATATAAGTTGAATGTGTAGACCGTTATACAATGGTAAGATTAAATTCCAATTTCATTAATCAAGACTATTACTACTTTATAAAATACTTTTGAGTATCCGACCGTTGTATAACGGTTAGACAGAAAAATGATCTTTTCAAAAAAGTTCGAACAAGATATTCAAATGTTACCTTTCTACCAAGACTTGCAATCATGATCTTAAATGACAGTTGATTGGCCTTATTTAAACACCATAATTATCAAGTTTAATAGTAATAGAGTTTTATGTTTTTCAAGTGGTTTGACAAAAATACCTTTGTATTTTTCATCGTCATCTCCTAACATTATCATCTTCTAACTACATTCAGGCACCTAAAATTTGTGCTAGAGTTTTATGTTTAATAGTAATAGACTTTTTACTCAATAAGACTCATTGTTTTCATGTTTATGCAGATGCGTGACTTTGTGCTAGAGATACTTGTTCCGGTTGTTTATCCGAATTCTTCACCTAAAATTTGCAATTTAGTTTGCAATGTCATGAGGTAAGCAATAATTTTGCACTAATATGGTGTTAGTGAACCATGGAAGAAGCTGTATGACGATATGCTGACTAGGTTTGATCTTTCACTTAGTAAAACTGATGGACATATTTCTCTTGGAGATATAGAAAGAGAGTGTGATGCTAGTGCTCGGTTTGTAATAACTGAATTTGTGGAAAAAAAAAGGCAAAAAAAGCTTCAGTTCAAGGTATGGAAGCTGGGAGAGTTGCATGATGAGTTATCGTGACTCTAACGAGTCATGAGAAAACAAAACTTGTGAAACTTGTGTAACCTGCTGTTGTTTAGTCTTGTGGATTTTAACTTAAGTACATTTTCTTTGTGTTTCTGTGTTTGTAATATATGATGTGTCGGTATTTAGCATGTGAAACGGTATAATATAGACTGTATACATATATTACACATCAAATAAACATGCTAAGGTGAGGCCAAACGAATGTTTTAGTTTTTGAGTTACTTCTAAATGCAAAACTTTTACAATGCATTTTAATGAATGTAAGAACTAAATTTTGATCATGCTCATTTCTCGGAAGCTTATGAAAGTCCAATTTTCCTGATAAAAATTCTTGATACCAATGGAAACAATTGGGATTTTCACTTTTGGTGCTGGGTTAATGGTAACAAGAAAAAGTTTGTATTGAAAGGCTTAACATATTTTATTATCGCAAAAAACTTGGTAGCTGGTGATATATGTGATTCTTTTAATTAATCAACAAGCAAATCAAATTTGCATCTTTGCTAATATGTGTGAGAGGTTATTTGCGATAATAAAATCAGTTAAGCATTTAAGTACATACGTTTTGTTGTTACCATTAACCCAACACCGAAAGTGAAAATCCCAATTGTTTCCATTGGTATCAAGAATACATATCAGAAAACTTAGACTTTCATAAGCTTCCGAGAAATGAGCCTCATCAAAATTTAGTTCTTACATTCATTAAGTTGCATTGTCAAATTTTCGCATTTAGAAGTAACTGAAAACCAAAACATTCAGTTCTTGGGGTAGTTTGGCCTCACCTTAGCATGTTTATTCGATATGTAGCATGTGGAACAATGTAATATACACAGTATACCACTTGATTACATACCGACACACCATATATTACAAACACAAAAACACAGAAAGAAAGTACATAAGTTGAAATCCACAAGACTAAACAACAGTTGGTTACACAAGATTCAAAAGCTTTGTTTGATCATGACTAGTTAGAGTCACCAGAATTCATCATGCTACTCTCCCAGCTTCCATACCTTGAATTGAAGCTTTTTTTGCTTTTTCTTTCCACAAATTCAGTGATTACAAACCGAGCACTAGCATCCTACTCTCTTTCCATATCTCCAAGAGAAATCTGTCCATCAATCTTACAAATTGAAATAACAAATCTAGTCAGCATGTCGTCATACAATTTCTTACATGGTTCACTGCAACCCCATTAGTGCCAATCTTATTTTTTAAGACTCGAATTAATCATTGTTTTTGAAGATCAACTTATCGCTTACCTCAAGACATTACGACCTGAATTGAAGATTTAGATGAAGAATTCGGATAATCAACCGAAACAAGTTGCTCTAGCACAAAGTCAGACATCTGTTTAAACAAGAAAACAAAGAGTTTTATTTAGCAAAAAGTCAGGCATCTACTTAGTCCAACCAACCAGTACGCTTGACTTTGGTATGTTTGAAGATGACGACGAAAATTAAAAAAGGTAGTTTTTTCAAATCAATTTAAAATTTATCCATATCATTAAATTAATCTCTAATCTAAAAGATTACCGTAAAAATTAAAGCATAATTATTTAATGACCAGTAGTGGTAACCTGAGTCGAGATCAATCATGCATACATGGCATACGAGTCATCGGGTGTTGATCTTCATTTCTATAGAAAGTTTCTGAGCCGTGAAAGGATTGGTATTATCAATGTTGTACAGCTTGTATTTGGAGGTGTGAAACTATACAGATGGAAATTTCAGGTGATTGCCGTCATTTCAATTGAAAAGATATAAGAAAGCATCATATATAGAAAAGGAAGAATTGAATAAAAAGGTTATTAAGACTAGGACCTGTCGAAGATTTTCAGAAGAACAAGATAAATAAATGAAAACAAATATCACAATGCCGACTGCAAAGCATGATATATATATATATATATATATATATATATATATGTATATATATATATATATATATATATATATATATATATATATATATATATATATATATATATATATATATATATATATATATATAGGTTAAATGTGTAGACCGTTATCCAACGGTAAGATTCAATTCTAATTTCATTAATGAAGACCGTTACTACTTTATAAAATAATTTTGAGTATCCGACCGTTGTATAACAGTTAGATAGAAAAATTATCTTTTCAAAAAAGTTCGAACAAGATATTCAAACGTTACCTTTCTACAAAAATTTGCAATCATGATCTTGAATGACAGTTTATTGGCCATATTTAAACACCATAACTGTCAAGTTTAATAGTAATAGACTTTTATGTTTTTGAAGTGGTTTGACAAAAATACCTTTGTATTTTTCATCGTCATCTTCTGACATTATCATCTTCTAACAAAATTCAGGCACTGGCTGGTTGGACAAAGCAGATGTCGGAGTTTTTATTAAATAAGACTCATTGTTTTCATGTTTATGCAGATACGTAAGTTTGTAGCTACTTGTTCCGGTTGATTATCCGAATTCTTCACCTAAAATTTGCAATTTAGGTTGCAATGTCATGAGGTAAGCGATAATTTTGCACTAATATGGTGTTAGTGAACCATGGAAGAAGTTGTATGATGATATGTTGACTAGATTTGATCTTTCACTAAGTAAAACTTATAACACCCTGAAACTGAGCGTAAGCCTTTTCTTACAAGAATGCAATTTGACTAAGTTGACTATGACTTTCATAAGACTTAAGGACTTACAAGAATGGTTAGTCAACCCGATAGTCAAATTAATAGTCAAAGTTTATGTAAATGGTTATACAAAATATGATGTGTCATAATTATAAGAAAGCTGGACTTAAAGGACTAATGTTGTCAAGTTGTAAGTATGTTATAAAGTTAGTGTGGCCAAAATGAGAAGAATAACACTTAAGGGACCTAATGTGCCAATTAAGCAAAATTTCAACTAACAAATATCTGGATAATTCTTATAGCATCAAAATGGTTCCAGGATTTTCTATGTGTGTGGATTATGTCGCTTAAACAAGAGAGGAGGGAAAACCCATAAAGTCTTAATGATCAATGGAAGAAAGATTAGTGTTTAGATTCAAGTAATGAATCCCTTTTCATGTCCATATGCAAGTAAGTAATCCATATTTATTTTTAATTGAAGAATTAAGAGTTAGGGTTTATGTACCCAATTTGGGGGAATTGGGTAAATGGTGTTTTGAAGCTAATTAAAGATTATAGAAATTATGAGATGATTATACTGGGTGTAAGTTAATAATTTAATAGGGTTAATTATCATATAATCATTGGATGGTTATGTAACACCCCAACCCGACGAGGGTAGAAGTGTCACATTTTGGTGTCATATCAGAACATACAAGTAAAATTTTACAAGCGGAAGTCTTAAGTAATAACGTACCAAGCCATTTAAACATAAGATTTACAAGGAAAATTACAAAATCCAAAATGTCTAAAATAAACCGAAATTTCAAAAGAATAGCCCGCCAAAATAAGTCCAACTAGAAAGGGTAACTAGGGTTGGTCCACTCAGATAATCCAACTCTCAGCCCATCTTCAAACCTAACACCTGCCGCAGGAAAAGAAATGCGGCTGAGCTTAAAAAGCCTAGTGAACAGATATAACAAAACGAAAGCTAAATAAAATCTGAAATGCAAAATGAAACAAAGGAAACGGATAACAAAGTCGCAGCGAAATGAGAGTAATGAGTCAATGAGGATCCTGCAGAACACAATTATACAGATATCCAAAGAACAGATAACAAGGAGGACGAAGCAAAGCAAAGCATCCATGACATAAATACAAGCACATACAAACCAGACATACGAGTACTGAAACATAAGTAAGCATAGCAGACGTCATATCCACACAACATATATATATATGGCATACAATAAATTTAGGAAAAATTAGAAGACATACAAGACAAACAGAAATCTAAAGGCAAGCGGAAGCAATTAATTAGCAAGTGAGCATGGCAATCACACAGGTCAAAAACCCTTAGTTGAAAACATGACCAGTATCATAACGGCGAAAGTACTAACAGCAGTCAAAACATGGCAGTCACACGTAACAAGTAGGAATACACTATGAACACTATAATTAAATGAATTAAATACATAGCAGGGCAATTAAACAAGTTAACAAGCTAGTCTTCATAAGTTGAACCATTTACCCAATCAAACCGTAGCATAAACAGAAATGCAAACATGGCAGGTCAACAACAAGCAGATAAGGACACCACGGATAGTCATAGTCCACGAGATTAATCGAACGAGGTACAAAAGATAAACAGAACAACAATCGATTTCACACAAGCACGGTTACCAGAAAAATCAAAGGATCACATAACAGTAAGATCGCATATCATCAGATGACAACAGGTAAATCTTATATCGCATACATACATATCATACAGGGTAATCAGTAGTCGTATAAACATGAATATCATAATCAATCCAATGACATATAATAACCCGGTACGTGAATGGAACCATAGTCTGAAGTAACGGAATGAAAGTGTGACATATCAATGTAATGGAGTATCTATATCTTGGTAAAAGTGAATCATATAAGGGTATTGAGTAATGAACAAGTAATACAGATTATGGTGCGTTGGGGGAATACGGAAGGTACAATATAGGTTTATCAAAAGTGTAAGGGTTATCAGAAATCTACCCGAGCCCGGAAACATATCATATCATATCATATCATAAGTAGCCATTGTATTCGGAGGGGTGACCATACATAATAGGAGGGGAGACCTTAGTAACAAATGGAGTAGCTAGCTCCCGGAATTGTGAAGACGCGGATTGCACCCGACATCATTCACCATATATCATATCTATCAAACAGATCAAATCCCTCGAAACAAATCATATCTAGGATGCATCCATACGCCCCCCGGAACATATCATATTGGCCAAATCATATACATATAGTGAGCTCATAATCATATCCTAATGGGGACGGTGTGTATCATCACTCGTACACACTGGAGTCATGCCATTGGTGCATCAATGACACGGTCATGTTACCTTCATGACTAGGAAAACATATTTGGCTCGGGTATCAAACTGACGGGTCAAAGCATAATCATATCATATCATAAGGGTTCATATCAAAGTTTCATATCGAAGTTTCATATCAAAGGTTCATATAAGTTTCATATCAAGGGAGCATAGCAAAGTCATAGTGAAGCCCTAATCATGAGGCTTAGAGTAAAGCATAACAGTTCAAGCTAGTATCGAAAGATGTATAAGAATCACGAGAAACCTTAAGAGGTAAGGTCAGAATATCTGTACCTCATTCGAAGCGAGCAAAATAGGAAAGTAAGGTCACACGATGAATCAATCCCGCCGTCCGGAACCTATGAATTAGATAACGCTTGTTAAGATCAGATTATTCATTTTATACTGCTTTCCATTTTTAGCAGGTTTCCACTTTTAGTAACTTTCCAATTTAGGTAATTTCTCTTTTAGGCAAGTTTCCACTTTTAGTAAGTTTAGCCATCTATGAAGTATTTATTGTCAAATCAGGTTAACGTGATGAAAATGATGATTATTACCGTTTAGGGTTCATTTATGACGAGTTTTACAAGTTTAGGGTCAATAGTGTAAATATTACAAAGTATAAGGTCTTTAGTGTAAATACATCAAGTTTACTCACTTTACTCAATTATCCCTTTAGTTACCATATAAACAATTCGAACCTTCAAGTTATATTAATTACAAAACTACCTCGTTTTAATATGTCATATATATATTATGTACAGTTAACTCTAGTTAGAGATTACGAGTTCTATTTACGTTATAAATCACTTAGACTCGAGTAGTACAAGATTTACATGACCCTTGTGTGGCTTCTTTTTAATGTCAAGACCATAACACACCCCAAAATAAACCATTCGACACCTTAAGAAACCAAACGTGACCCTTTTCTATTTTCCTTGTCGATACAATAAAACCAATTTACATACGTATGCCTTTACCCATTTTATCTCGACATCATATAGCGAAACATGCATATAGTCGTGCAAGATGTAGGTCGAACATATTCAAGCCATGGTCATAAATATGGGTTGATCAAAAGAGGTCAAAACAGTTTCAAAAGAGATGTACTTGGGTCGAAAACAAGGGCCTTTCGTTTGATAAATAACATGTTCGATTATGATTTTGTTCAGGTGATGAACGTTAGTAGTAAGTGATAAATCATATCAATATATGATGAAGGTTTTCAAACTTATGCATGCATGATCAGTAAATGTGCTTCATTCTTATATATATATATATATATTATATGCATGATCAGTAAGGTCCAAATCAATTTTATATGTGTCTAATAGATCATTTAACGTGTATATCCATTTTATATCTCATTTGCTACATGTATATTATCTACTTTTAGGTGCCCACATATATCATCTCATGTGCTAATTTAACGTGTGTATGCTTTAGGAAGAAGACCCATATCAAGGAAAACAGTAGGGAGAGATTGAGACAAGATCGAGACACGTTACCCTTGAAGCGTGATCACACGAACGAGACACGACCACCAGATGGAGAGGGTTCGAATGAGAAGCACCAACGAGACAGCCACAATAGTTTTCGAACCAAAAGGCACCCACGTATGGATTTCAGTTACACACGCCCATGATCAAGCCTTCCAAAAACACGAATGAACCTTCGCTGGCCTCCTTTTTGATGGACAGAAAAGTGAAAAAAAATAATTAGTAGTCGATGGTTTTGGCTGCTAGCGTTTTAGAACATTTTTGGTGGATTTGATTTGTGAAAGAAACACAATAAAAAGGATGTGAAATCTGGTCCTCTATTAGGGGCGTATAGAAGGGATTTCAAAAATGGAAGTGCCCAAAAATCAAGGGATATGATTAGGATTTGCCAAGAATATGTCAATCACGAACTTGGACCTGAACCTCGATCAGATACATTTGTGTACACCTTGTAATTTTTTTCGACTAAGGGTAATTTAAAGAGAATGTGCATAATTTATTTTTAGCGTACGTTTTATTTTCGTGATACTTTTATTTGCTTCGGATGGTAACGGTTTAGACATTTAAGTGACGATATACTTAATAACTAGCGTCTTTCAAAAGTTAGAGATGGAGGGTATTTTGGTATTTTTAACGCTTTCGAATATGTGGGTTTTACAATTCTTCCCCTCTAAAAGAAAATTTTCGTCCTCGAAAATTGAAGTCGTATAAGTACACGGAGTCATACAAGTTTAAGGCAGACGTAGCAATACATAGTTTCGCACAGCTCAAAACGATTTCAGGTCCAATGCGTACAAAATTTATACATAACAGATATCGGTGAGAATCTCACAAAGAGGTACAGAATTCCAATCGAACATGAGGAGTGACAGTTAACGGATACAAGTCATATTCCATTCACGTACCAACCCCAGGCATTTCCCAAGATGTCGTATGATTTCAATAAGTTCAAATTATATGATCTCGGTATTATCACTTTGATCAGGCGTCATAATACTTGCATCACGTAACAAGTTCTTATTATCATCATATTCTGTCCCGGGTCATGACAACCAAATAACCAATATCACACCAAACATATCACATACCGATATCAAGTAACATACCAAAGCAGACCAGAATTACATATATACAGCATACAACACATCAAACAACTTACCATATCACCAAAGAAGAAGGCCACCAACTTGCTCAAATCGGTTCCTCATGACTCATTACTGACGATCCAAAAGAAAAGCTGAGATATTAACAAAATGCCAAACGATAAAACTTCACGATTCAAACCGAGTTCCGAACAAATCAAGAAAAGCAATACCGATCAGAATCACTCAACAAGATATCAAACCGCCTCAAATCATGTGAAGTAGAAACGCATGACAACGAATAGGAGTAACACAAGTCGCGCCCAAATCATATGAAGTAGATGAACCCTCTCAGCCACCGGTTGAATCTTGTCTCCGTCTTTTGCATCTTTGGTTGGTCCGTCCAGCTTCCTCCAGCAGCATCCTGATGCCTCCAGCAGCACGACAGTCGGGTGTGGTTTCTGCTTCACGAACCTCTCCAGCTCAGGGACTGTTTCAGCGATGCAGGGTCGGCACAATCATCTTCGGCTCCACTGTTAGTATCCATCTAACGATCGACAAATGGATGTGCGAAGATAAAATAACACATTTCGATGCAAAAAGAGGAAGGCCAAATCAGTGAAGACAAACGAATATCAAAGTCAAATCTGAACGACAATGAAACGAAACGGAGAAGATCAGAACAGACGGAAGCCTAGTGTCTACCCAAGTTCTCACAGGTCAATCCTAAGGTCAACAAGACGAAACCTGGGCTCTGATACCATAATTGTAACACCCCAACCCGACGAGGGTAGAAGTGTCACATTTTGGTGTCATATCAGAACATACAAGTAAAATTTTACAAGCGGAAGTCTTAAGTAATAACGTACTAAGCCATTTAAACATAAGATTTACAAGGAAATTTACAAAATCCAAAATGTCTAAAATAAACCGAAATTTCAAAAGAATAGCCCGCCAAAATAAGTCCAACTAGAAAGGGTAACTAGGGTTGGTCCACTTAGATAATCCAACTCTCAGCCCATCTTCAAACCTAACACCTGCCGCAGGAAAAGAAATGCGGCTGAGCTTAAAAATCCTAGTGAACAGATATAACAAAACGAAAGCTAAATAAAATCTGAAATGCAAAATGAAACAAAGGAAACGGATAACAAAGTCGCAGCGAAATGAGAGTAATGAGTCAATGAGGATCCTGCAGAACACAATTATACAGATATCCAAAGAACAGATAACAAGGAGGACGAAGCAAAGCAAAGCATCCATGACATAAATACAAGCACATACAAACCAGACATACGAGTACTGAAACATAAGTAAGCATAGCAGACGTCATATCCACACAACATATATATATATATATGGCATACAATAAATTTAGGAAAAATCAGAAGACATACAAGACAAACAGAAATCTAAAGGCAAGCGGAAGCAATTAATTAGCAAGTGAGCATGGCAATCACACAGGTCAAAAACCCTTAGTTGAAAACATGACCAGTATCATAACGGCGAAAGTACTAACAGCAGTCAAAACATGGCAGTCACACGTAACAAGTAGGAATACACTATGAACACTATAATTAAATAAATTAAATACATAGCAGGGCAATTAAACAAGTTAACAAGCTAGTCTTCATAAGTTGAACCATTTACCCAATCAAACCGTAGCATAAACAGAAATGCAAACATGGCAGGTCAACAACAAGCAAATAAGGACACCACGGATAGTCATAGTCCACGAGATTAATCGAACGAGGTACAAAAGATAAACAGATCAATAATCGATTTCACACAAGCACGGTTACCAGACAAATCAAAGGATCACATAACAGTAAGATCGCATATCATCAGATGACAACAGGTAAATCTTATATCGCATACATACATATCATACAGGGTAATCAGTAGTCGTATAAACATGAATATCATAATCAATCCAATGACATATAATAACCCGGTACGTGAATGGAACCATAGTCTGAAGTAACGGAATGAAAGTGTGACATATCAATGTAATGGAGTATCTATATCTTGGTAAAAGTGAATCATATAAGGGTATTGAGTAATGAACAAGTAATACAGATTATGGTGCGTTGGGGGAATACGGAAGGTACAATATAGGTTTATCAAAAGTGTAAGGGTTATCAGAAATCTACCCGAGCCCGGAAACATATCATATCATATCATATCATAAGTAGCCATTGTATTCGGAGGGGTGACCTCGGAATACCATACATAATAGGAGGGGAGACCTCAGTAACAAATGGAGTAGCTAGCTCCCGGAATTGTGAAGACGCGGATTGCACCCGACATCATTCACCATATATCATATCTATCAAACAGATCAAATCCCTCGAAACAAATCATATCTAGGATGCATCCATACGCCCCCCGGAACATATCATATTGGCCAAATCATATACATATAATGAGCTCATAATCATATCATAATGGGGATGGTGTGTATCATCACTCGTACACACTGGAGTCATGCCATTGGTGCATCAATGACACGGTCATGTTACCTTCATGACTAGGAAAACATATTTGGCTCGGGTATCAAACTGACGGGTCAAAGCATAATCATATCATATCATAAGGGTTCATATCAAAGTTTCATATCGAAGTTTCGTATCGAAGTTTCATATCAAAGGTTCATATAAGTTTCATATCAAGGGAGCATAGCAAAGTCATAGGGAAGCCCTAATCATGAGGCTTAGAGTAAAGCATAACAGTTGAAGCTAGTATCGAAAGATGTATAAGAATCACGAGAAACCTTAAGAGGTAAGGTCAGAATATCTGTACCTCATTCGAAGCGAGCAAAATAGGAAAGTAAGGTCACACGATGAATCAATCCCGCCATCTGGAACCTATGAATTAGATAACGCTTGTTAAGATCAGATTATTCATTTTAGACGGCTTTCCATTTTTAGCAGGTTTCCACTTTTAGTAACTTTCCAATTTAGGTAATTTCTCTTTTAGGCAAGTTTCCACTTTTAGTAAGTTTAGCCATCTATGAAGTATTTATTGTCAAATCAGGTTAACGTGATGAAAATGACGATTATTACCGTTTAGGGTTCATTTATGACGAGTTTTACAAGTTTAGGGTCAATAGTGTAAATATTACAAAGTATAAGGTCTTTAGTGTAAATAGATCAAGTTTACTCACTTTACTCAATTATCCCTTTAGTTACCATATAAACAATTCGAACCTTCAAGTTATATTAATTACAAAACTACCTCGTTTTAATATGTCATATATACATTATGTACAGTTAACTCTAGTTAAAGATTACGAGTTCTATTTACGTTACAAATCACTTAGACTCGAGTAGTACAAGATTTACATGACCCTTGTGTGGCTTCTTTTTAATGTCAAGACCATAACACACCCCAAAATAAACCATTCGACACCTTAAGAAACCAAACGTGACCCTTTTCTATTTTCCTTGTCGATACAATGAAACCAATTTACATACGTATGCCTTTACCCATTTTATCTCGACATCATATAGCGAAAGATGCATATAGTCGTGCAAGATGTAGGTCGAACATATTCAAGCCATGGTCATAAATATGGGTTGATCAAAAGAGGTCAAAACAGTTTCAAAAGAGATGTACATGGGTCGAAAACAAGGGCCTTTCGTTTGATAAATAACATGTTCGATTATGATTTTGTTCAGGTGATGAACGTTAGTAGTAAGTGATGAATCATATCAATATATGATGAAGGTTTTCAAACTTATGCATGCATGATCAGTAAATGTGCTTCATTCTTATATATATATATATATATATATATATATATATATATATATATATATATATATATATATATATATATATATATATATATATATATATATATATATATTATACGCATGATCAGTAAGGTCCAAATCAATTTTATATGTGTCTAATAGATCATTTAACGTGTATATCCATTTTATATCTCATTTGCTACATGTATATTATCTACTTTTAGGTGCCCACATATATCATCTCATGTGCTAATTTAACGTGTGTATGCTTTAGGAAGAAGACCCATATCAAGGAAAACAGTAGGGAGAGATTGAGACAAGATCAAGACACGTTACCCTTGAAGCGTGATCACACGAACGAGACACGACCACCAGATGGAGAGGGTTCGAATGAGAAGCACCAACGAGACAGCCACAATAGTTTTCGAACCAAAAGGCACCCACGTATGGATTTCAGTTACGCACGCCCACGATCAAGCCTTTCAAAACCACGAATGAACCTTCGCTGGCCTCCTTTTTGATCGACAGAAAAGTGATAAAAAATAATTAGTAGTCGATGGTTTTTGCTGCTAGCGTTTTAGAACATTTTTGGTGGATTTGATTTGTGAAAGAAACACACAAAAAAAAGGATGTGAAATCAGGTCCTCTATTAGGGGCGTATAGAAGGGATTTCAAAAATGGAAGTGCCCAAAAATCAAGGGATATGATTAGGATTTGCCAAGAATATGTCAATCACGAACTTGGCCCTGAACCTCGATCAGATACATTTGTGTACACCTTGTAATTTTTTTCGACTAAGGGTAATTTAAAGAGAACGTGCATAATTTATTTTTAGCGTACGTTTTATTTTCGTGATACTTTTATTTGCTTCGGATGGTAACGGTTTAGACATTTAAGTGACGATATACTTAATAACTAGCGTCTTTCAAAAGTTAGAGATGGAGGGTATTTTGGTATTTTTAACGCTTTCGAATATGTGGGTTTTACAGGTTATGTGATAATTAGAGGTGTTTAAAGAGGATCCATGGTTGTAGTAATCATAGTTTAGTAACTTGATTATGTGTTTATGATAATAGTGATTTGGCCTAGATTGCAATGGTGGAGATGATGATGTGATTGGTTTCATTAGCTTGGGATCAAGGTAAGTAACCCGGTCATTATATGTTGTTATATGATTCTCCACATTATATGTTATGTGATTTTGTTATTCTAAAAAATGGGGTAATTGAATATATGTTTATGTAAAGTGGGGTTGAGACTAGTTTGGGTTAACTAGTCATGAAGGATAGGCAAGGTGGACTAGGCCAAGGTATGTTAATGTTGACCCATAGGAAATGTTTTACTTAAGTGAATCAAGGTACGTGTTACTGTTTAATGATTTGCAATGGTTAAAGAGTTATGATGTATAATGTATGAATGTCTATGATAACATGTTATGAACGCTTTACTTACTAAGCCTTGTGCTTACTGTTTAAGATGTTAATGTTTTGTAGGGTTAAACGTGAAGGAAAGGTAAAGCTTGGAAATAAGGCTTAAGGATTATAATGAGGAAGTTAAGAAGGTTGGTAAGAAAGTAGGAGCTTAGGTAGATACCGAGCTCAAGTCAATGTTGTACCCCCCGGAAGTCTAAAATGGTTTGTAAATGTGTCGTCACGTGTCAAAGTGGTATGTTATGGTCTTTGAAGTAATTGGGTCGTCAAACGGTATGTTATAACATGGTCTTGGTGTTTATGGTCATGTTTAAAGAGGTGTTTGGAATAATGTGTAATTATACCCATTTTGAGTTGTAAATGGGTTAATGATCATGAACATGATTTAATATGTTAAGTTAATGCTTTTTGAAAGGTTTGAAGTAATTCAGAAGTGGTAAAGGTTGTATGTATTGAAAATGGGTCAAAACCGGGTATTTTACATAATACCCGTCGTTTTGTAAAGTACCATTCCGAAGGTCAATTGGTTAATGTTTATGCATGAAAATGATATATATGAGGTCTTAATAAATTCTGGAAATTTTGGTGTCTTTCCGAGTAATAGATGTCATTTTCCAGAAAATGGGTCAAAAGTATATAAAAAGGATATGCAGAAAAAGGGGTGTTTGAGACAAGGTCTATTTTAACCCATTTTGGGTCAAACGGGTCAAGAATGTTTGGAAAAATAATGTATATGTTAAGTGTTTATAAAGTGGTTAGAATAATTTGGAGAACTAGTGGAGAACTAGTTGGAGAACTAATTTGGAGAGCTAGTTGGAGAACTAGTTTGGAGAACTAGTTGGAGAACTAATTTGGAGAACTAGTTGGAGAACTAGTCAAAGTCAGTTTTCGAAAAATCATATCTTTAAATGGTAAGTCTTCACGGGTCCCGCCACCTGGCGTTTCGAAGGTAATTGAGTCTAGTTTCATTTAAAAATAGATTCAATTTCCAGATGTTTATAGATTTTTGTCAGTGGTCAAAAGAGTAACAGCAGGTCATTTTTAAGTCAAGTCGTTTCCGCGTAAAAGTTTAAATTTCAATGATTTTAAGTCGTGTCGTTCACGGGGTGTAACAACTTGGTATCAGAGCTTCGGTTTTAAGTGAATTAGGTTTCCACTTTAGGTTTCCTAGACTTAAACCACTATTAGATGCGTTGAATGAAACAGAAGTTAAAGCGAGAAAGTAAATGTTTAAGTTTTGAATCAGATCATGTAATAGTTTACATGAACCTAAGTTGATAATAATGAATGCGTGCTATAGTATTGATCTTTATGTGATATAAGTCCGTAGAGGACTTGAGGTATCTAAATGATTAGTGTACGACAATCTAAATGAAAATGATATAGCCAATGTGCTAATTACTAAAAAGGGATGAGTTAAGAATGTAAGTAAGAACGTAATAATATGTTGTTTAGAAAAACGCGAAGAGATCATGTTGATATTTAAAATGAATGTAAAGGATAAACGTATGTTAACAAAGGTGTTATTAATCTAACCTATGTAAGGTTAGAAGTGGAAAAGAATCGAGTGGCCTAAAAGAGGTAATGGTAAAGATGTGGAAATGGTTAGCTTGAGTTAAAGAAGGTAAGTTGTAATGAGAAGTGTAAACACATAAAAATGTGTAAATATGACAAGCGGGGTTTCATATACCAATGATGCTTGCTTAAACTTAATAAAAGGAATGGAAAAGTGTGTGTGTTAAAATATTAATGGCTTGGATCCAATGTTAAATGTGAAAGGTTAAAGATGGCTATCATGTAACCAATGAGTTAATGATGGCTAATGATGGCATCCTTCGGGATGGCCGAGCTAATGATGTTAATGATGGTATCCTTCGGGATGACCAACCTAATGATGTTAATGATGGTATCCTTCGGTATGACCAAGTTAATGATGGTATCCTTCGGGATGACCAAGCTGATGATGTTAATGATGGTATCCTTCAGGATGACCAAATTAATGATGTTAATGATGGTATCCTTCGGGATGGCTGAGTTAATGATGCTAATGATGGTATCCTTCGGGATGACCATGTTAATGATGTTAATGATGGTGTCCTTCGAGATGACCAAACTAATGATGTTAATGATGGTATCCTTTGGGATGGCTGAGTTAATGATGCTAATAATGGTATCCTTTAGGATGACCATATTAATGATGTTAATGATGGTATCCTCTGGGATGACCAAGCTTGAAATGATAAGGTGAGATGGATCCAAGCTAGAAAAGAGAAAAGTTAAAAGTAAAATATTTAATTTACAAACAATGAATGTGAAATGAGAAAAGAAAAACAGAAGTTAAAAATGTGTAACGAATATGTGTGAATGTTATGTTGAAAGTGTATAAGTAGGACGATTTATGATTTCCTTGATTAAATGGATTGGGATGCCTTTTCATTTAATTAAAGAAATTGTGAATCTCTGAACCATGAGTTTATGTTTCTTGATTTACATCGACTGGGACGCCTTTCCATGTAAATGAGGAAATATAAATGAGTGGGCTTATGTGTTCTCGACATGGTGTGAGTAAGGTAAAAAGGGTATAAAACGAAAGCCTAGAATTAGTTAGAAGTCTTAAGAACTAAGGTAGGTGGGATATAATTAGAATGCGACTTTAAATTGAGACATTAAGTGAAACCAATCATTTAAGTGTCTTAAGTATGACTTGGAAAGATTAAAAATTTTGTAATGATATTATAATGTACCTTGAGGAGTGGTACAAAATGTGAATAATGATAGTAATGGATGATAACCTTTATTGGCACCCTTGTGTGTAAAAGCTATGATGTAAATTAAAGTTTGACTTTATGAAGTAAAAATAACTTGAGATTTCCCAAGTGAACCTTAACACTTGGCGAAAATCCTTAAATGAAATAGAAAGAAAAAGGAGTTATAACAAAATGTTTAAGCGGATAATAGAATCACTATGGTAGAATTGAAATGCTAAGTCGTATAGGTTAACGTTTGACTTATCTAAAGTCAAAACGGCATAAATTTTCTCAAGTGACACATAGTCCTTGATTAAAAAGTTAAGTATAGTAAGTAAGAATGTGATGTGATGGAAATTAGGTTGGCAAAATGATACAATGATTATACTAAATGGTCTTGTTTGATATAATGACCTTAGTAAAAGTTGTACGCTCTTAGAAAGTTAAATGAGAAGTAGAGTGGATTAAGGATTTTGATATGTATTGCTTAATGTTGCAAGATCACTTAGATCGTTGCAACGGAATGTACGAATGAAAGTGTTCTTAGTGCTGAGAATGGGAATAAGATGTGACTAAGTCAAGGTTAGTTTAAATGAGAGATTTCGGGGACGAATCTAAATAAGGGGGGTAGAATTATAACACCCTGAAATCGAGCCTAAGCCTTTTCTTACAAGAATGCAATTTGACCAAGTTGACTATGACTTTCATAAGACTTAAGGACTTACAGGAATGGTTAGTCAACCCGATAGTCAAATTAATAGTCAAAGTTTATGTAAATGGTTATACAAAATATGATGTGTCATAATTATAAGAAAGCTGGACTTAAAGGACTAATGTTGTCAAGTTGTAAGTATGTTATAAAGTTAGTGTGGCTAAAATGAGAAGAATAACACTTAAGGGACCTAATGTGCCAATTAGGCAAACTTTCAACTAACAAATATCTGGATAATTCTTATAGCATCAAATGGTTCCAGGATTTTCTATGTGTGTGGATTATGTCGCTTAAACAAGAGAGGAGGGAAAACCCATAAAGTCTTAATGATCAATGGAAGAAAGATTAGTGTTTAGATTCAAGTAATGAATCCCTTTTCATGTCCATATGCAAGTAAGTAATCCATATTTATTTTTAATTGAAGAATTAAGAGTTAGGGTTTATGTACCCAATTTGGGAGAATTGGGTAAATGGTGTTTTGAAGCTAATTAAATATTATAGAAATTATGACATGATTATATTGGGTGTAAGTTAATAATTTAATAGGGTTAATTATCATATAATCATTGGATGGTTATGTGATAATTAGAGGTGTTTAAAGAGGATCCATGGTTGTAGTAATCATAGTTTAGTAACTTGATTATGTGTTTATGATAATAGTGATTTGGCCTAGATTGCAATGGTGGAGATGATGATGTGATTGGTTTCATTAGCTTGGGATCAAGGTAAGTAACCCGGTCATTATATGTTGTTATATGATTCTCCACATTATATGTTATGTGATTTTGTTATTCTAAAAAATGGGGTAATTGAATATATGTTTATGTAAAGTGGGGTTGAGACTAGTTTGGGTTAACTAGTCATGAAGGATAGGCAAGGTGGACTAGGCCAAGGTATGTTAATGTTGACCCATAGGAAATGTTTTACTTAAGTGAATCAAGGTACGTGTTACTGTTTAATGATTTGCAATGGTTAAAGAGTTATGATGTATAATGTATGAATGTCTATGATAACATGTTATGAACGCTTTACTTACTAAGCCTTGTGCTTACTGTTTAAGATGTTAATGTTTTGTAGGGTTAAACGTGAAGGAAAGGTAAAGCTTGGAAATAAGGCTTAAGGATTATAATGAGGAAGTTAAGAAGGTTGGTAAGAAAGTAGGAGCTTAGGTAGATACCGAGCTCAAGTCAATGTTGTACCCCCCGGAAGTCTAAAATGGTTTGTAAATGTGTCGTCACGTGTCAAAGTGGTATGTTATGGTCTTTGAAGTAATTGGGTCGTCAAACGGTATGTTATAACATGGTCTTGGTGTTTATGGTCATGTTTAAAGAGGTGTTTGGAATAATGTGTAATTATACCCATTTTGAGTTGTAAATGGGTTAATGATCATGAACATGATTTAATATGTTAAGTTAATGCTTTTTGAAAGGTTTGAAGTAATTCAGAAGTGGTAAAGGTTGTATGTATTGAAAATGGGTCAAAACCGGGTATTTTACATAATACCCGTCGTTTTGTAAAGTACCATTCCGAAGGTCAATTGGTTAATGTTTATGCATGAAAATGATATATATGAGGTCTTAATAAATTCTGGAAATTTTGGTGTCTTTCCGAGTAATAGATGTCATTTTCCAGAAAATGGGTCAAAAGTATATAAAAAGGATATGCAGAAAAAGGGGTGTTTGAGACAAGGTCTATTTTAACCCATTTTGGGTCAAACGGGTCAAGAATGTTTGGAAAAATAATGTATATGTTAAGTGTTTATAAAGTGGTTAGAATAATTTGGAGAACTAGTGGAGAACTAGTTGGAGAACTAATTTGGAGAGCTAGTTGGAGAACTAGTTTGGAGAACTAGTTGGAGAACTAATTTGGAGAACTAGTTGGAGAACTAGTCAAAGTCAGTTTTCGAAAAATCATATCTTTAAAATGGTAAGTCTTCACGGGTCCCGCCACCTGGCGTTTCGAAGGTAATTGAGTCTAGTTTCATTTAAAAATAGATTCAATTTCCAGATGTTTATAGATTTTTGTCAGTGGTCAAAAGAGTAACAGCAGGTCATTTTTAAGTCAAGTCGTTTCCGCGTAAAAGTTTAAATTTCAATGATTTTAAGTCGTGTCGTTCACGGGGTGTAACAACTTGGTATCAGAGCTTCGGTTTAAGTGAATTAGGTTTCCACTTTAGGTTTCCTAGACTTAAACCACTATTAGATGCGTTGAATGAAACAGAAGTTAAAGCGAGAAAGTAAATGTTTAAGTTTTGAATCAGATCATGTAATAGTTTACATGAACCTAAGTTGATAATAATGAATGCGTGCTATAGTATTGATCTTTATGTGATATAAGTCCGTAGAGGACTTGAGGTATCTAAATGATTAGTGTACGACAATCTAAATGAAAATGATATAGCCAATGTGCTAATTACTAAAAAGGGATGAGTTAAGAATGTAAGTAAGAACGTAATAATATGTTGTTTAGAAAAACGCGAAGAGATCATGTTGATATTTAAAATGAATGTAAAGGATAAACGTATGTTAACAAAGGTGTTATTAATCTAACCTATGTAAGGTTAGAAGTGGAAAAGAATCGAGTGGCCTAAAAGAGGTAATGGTAAAGATGTGGAAATGGTTAGCTTGAGTTAAAGAAGGTAAGTTGTAATGAGAAGTGTAAACACATAAAAATGTGTAAATATGACAAGCGGGGTTTCATATACCAATGATGCTTGCTTAAACTTAATAAAAGGAATGGAAAAGTGTGTGTGTTAAAATATTAATGGCTTGGATCCAATGTTAAATGTGAAAGGTTAAAGATGGCTATCATGTAACCAATGAGTTAATGATGGCTAATGATGGCATCCTTCGGGATGGCCGAGCTAATGATGTTAATGATGGTATCCTTCGGGATGACCAACCTAATGATGTTAATGATGGTATCCTTCGGGATGACCAAGTTAATGATGGTATCCTTCGGGATGACCAAGCTGATGATGTTAATGATGGTATCCTTCAGGATGACCAAATTAATGATGTTAATGATGGTATCCTTCGGGATGGCTGAGTTAATGATGCTAATGATGGTATCCTTCGGGATGACCATGTTAATGATGTTAATGATGGTGTCCTTCGAGATGACCAAACTAATGATGTTAATGATGGTATCCTTTGGGATGGCTGAGTTAATGATGCTAATAATGGTATCCTTTAGGATGACCATATTAATGATGTTAATGATGGTATCCTCTGGGATGACCAAGCTTGAAATGATAAGGTGAGATGGATCCAAGCTAGAAAAGAGAAAAGTTAAAAGTAAAATATTTAATTTACAAACAATGAATGTGAAATGAGAAAAGAAAAACAGAAGTTAAAAATGTGTAACGAATATGTGTGAATGTTATGTTGAAAGTGTATAAGTAGGACGATTTATGATTTCCTTGATTAAATGGATTGGGATGCCTTTTCATTTAATTAAAGAAATTGTGAATCTCTGAACCATGAGTTTATGTTTCTTGATTTACATCGACTGGGACGCCTTTCCATGTAAATGAGGAAATATAAATGAGTGGGCTTATGTGTTCTCGACATGGTGTGAGTAAGGTAAAAAGGGTATAAAACGAAAGCCTAGAATTAGTTAGAAGTCTTAAGAACTAAGGTAGGTGGGATATAATTAGAATGCGACTTTAAATTGAGACATTAAGTGAAACCAATCATTTAAGTGTCTTAAGTATGACTTGGAAAGATTAAAAATTTTGTAATGATATTATAATGTACCTTGAGGAGTGGTACAAAATGTGAATAATGATAGTAATGGATGATAACCTTTATTGGCACCCTTGTGTGTAAAAGCTATGATGTAAATTAAAGTTTGACTTTATGAAGTAAAAATAACTTGAGATTTCCCAAGTGAACCTTAACACTTGGCGAAAATCCTTAAATGAAATAGAAAGAAAAAGGAGTTATAACAAAATGTTTAAGCGGATAATAGAATCACTATGGTAGAATTGAAATGCTAAGTCGTATAGGTTAACGTTTGACTTATCTAAAGTCAAAACGGCATAAATTTTCTCAAGTGACACATAGTCCTTGATTAAAAAGTTAAGTATAGTAAGTAAGAATGTGATGTGATGGAAATTAGGTTGGCAAAATGATACAATGATTATACTAAATGGTCTTGTTTGATATAATGACCTTAGTAAAAGTTGTACGCTCTTAGAAAGTTAAATGAGAAGTAGAGTGGATTAAGGATTTTGATATGTATTGCTTAATGTTGCAAGATCACTTAGATCGTTGCAACGGAATGTACGAATGAAAGTGTTCTTAGTGCTGAGAATGGGAATAAGATGTGACTAAGTCAAGGTTAGTTTAAATGAGAGATTTCGGGGACGAAATCTAAATAAGGGGGGTAGAATTATAACACCCTGAAATCGAGCCTAAGCCTTTTCTTACAAGAATGCAATTTGACCAAGTTGACTATGACTTTCATAAGACTTAAGGACTTACAGGAATGGTTAGTCAACCCGATAGTCAAATTAATAGTCAAAGTTTATGTAAATGGTTATACAAAATATGATGTGTCATAATTATAAGAAAGCTGGACTTAAAGGACTAATGTTGTCAAGTTGTAAGTATGTTATAAAGTTAGTGTGGCTAAAATGAGAAGAATAACACTTAAGGGACCTAATGTGCCAATTAGGCAAACTTTCAACTAACAAATATCTGGATAATTCTTATAGCATCAAAATGGTTCCAGGATTTTCTATGTGTGTGGATTATGTCGCTTAAACAAGAGAGGAGGGAAAACCCATAAAGTCTTAATGATCAATGGAAGAAAGATTAGTGTTTAGATTCAAGTAATGAATCCCTTTTCATGTCCATATGCAAGTAAGTAATCCATATTTATTTTTAATTGAAGAATTAAGAGTTAGGGTTTATGTACCCAATTTGGGAGAATTGGGTAAATGGTGTTTTGAAGCTAATTAAATATTATAGAAATTATGACATGATTATATTGGGTGTAAGTTAATAATTTAATAGGGTTAATTATCATATAATCATTGGATGGTTATGTGATAATTAGAGGTGTTTAAAGAGGATCCATGGTTGTAGTAATCATAGTTTAGTAACTTGATTATGTGTTTATGATAATAGTGATTTGGCCTAGATTGCAATGGTGGAGATGATGATGTGCTTGGTTTCATTAGCTTGGGATTAAGGTAAGTAAACCGGTCATTATATGTTGTTATATGATTCTCCGCATTATATGTTATGTGATTTTGTTATGCTAAGAAATGGGGTAATTGAATATATGTTTATGTAAAGTGGGGTTGAGACTAGTTTGGCTTAACTAGTCATGAAGGATAGGCAAGGTGGACTAGGCTAAGATATGTTAATGTTGACCCATAGGAAATGTTTTACTTAAGTGAATCAAGGTACGTGTTACTGTTTAATGATTTGCAATGGTTAATGAGTTATGATGTATAATGTATGAATGTCTATGATAACATGTTATGAACACTTTACTTACTAAGCCTAGTGCTTACGGTTTTAGATGTTTATGTTTTGTAGGGTTAAATGTGAAGGAAAAGTAAAGCTTGGAAATAAGGCTTAAGGATTCTAATGAGGAAGTTAAGAAGCTTGGTAAGAAAGTAGGAGCTTAGGTAGATACTGAGCTCAAGTCAATGTTGTACCCCCCGGAAGTCTAAAATGGTTTGTAAATGTGTCGTCACGTGTCAAAGTGGTATTTCATGGTCTTTGAAGTAATTGGGTCGTCAAACGGTATGTTATAACATGGTCTTGGTGTTTATGGTCATGTTTAAAGAGGTGTTTGGAATAATGTGTAATTATACCCATTTTGAGTTGTAAATGGGTTAATGATCATGAACATGATTTAATATGTTAAGTTAATGCTTTTTGAAAGGTTTGAAGTAATTCAGAAGTGGTAAAGGTTGTATGTATTGAAAATGGGTCAAAACGGGTATTTTACATAATACCCGTCGTTTTGTAAAGTACCATTCCGAAGGTCAATTGGTTAATGTTTATGCATGAAAATGATATATATGAGGTCCTAATAAATTCTGGAAATTTTGGTGTCTTTCCGAGTAATAGATGTCATTTTCCGGAAATGTGTCAAAAGTATATAAAAAGGATATGCAGAAAAAGGGGTGTTTGGGACAAGGTCTATTTTAACCCATTTTGGGTCAAACGGGTCAAGAATGTTTGGAAAAACAATGTATATGTTAAGTGTTTATAAAGTGGTTAGAATAATTTGGAGAACTAGTGGAGAACTAGTTGGAGAACTAATTTGGAGAAGTAGTTGGAGAACTAGTTGGAGAACTAATTTGGAGAACTAGTTGGAGAACTAGTCAAAGTCAGTTTTTGAAAAATCATATCTTTAAAATGGTAAGTCGTCACGGCCCGGCGTTTCGAAGGTAATTGAGTCTAGTTTCATTTAAAAATAGTTTTAGTGTCCAGATGTTTATAGATTTTTGTCAGTGGTCAAAAAGAGTAACAGCAGGTCAGTTTTAAGTCAAGTCGTTTCCGCGTAAAAGTTTAAATTTCAATGATTTTAAGTCGTGTCGTTCACGGGGTGTAACAAAATTGATGGACATATTTCTCTTGGAGATATAGCAAGAGAACTATCATTTCACACAATAAAGATAGATCGAAGATAAAAGAGGTGATATTAGATTAAGATGAGGAATATGATACAAGAAGAAGTATGGAAGAACCTAGAAGAACTATGTAACCTTACCCCTAGAATCCCACACATTATATGGAATGGAATGAGTTCCTTTTTAAGGAACCCTTACAAGGTTTCCATGTTGAGGCGAGATGGGATAGGATAGCATAGTATATAAAAGAGACTAACTTGCGGTTTTTACAACTTACTTAAACCGTTTACAATAGTAAAAGATAAATACAAATCATGAGATACTAAACTGAGAATGACAATCACTCTCACTGTAACACCCCAACCCGACAAGGGTCCGAATGCCACATTATTGAGTCATATCAGAACATACTAATAAAAATGCAAGCATAAGTCTTGTAAAATAAAATACCAAGTCATATAAACGAATGACTTCAAAAAGAAATACAAAATCCAACATGTCAAAAAGAAAAGAAATATCAATACAAATGTTCTTCCAAATGAGTCCAAAATAATAAGGGAAACTAGGGTCGGTTCACTCAAATGCTCCTACTCTCAGCCCAGCATCCTACTTGGTACCTGCCGCATGGAAAAGAAAATGCTGCTGAGCTTAAAAATTCCAGTGAACAGATATAACAACACAAAAGCTAAACATAGTAAAAAATAAAAAATGAAACAAGGAGACTGAAAACAAGGTCGCAATGAATGATCATAATGATTCTATGAGAAACCTGCAGAACACAATATTAACATATAACTAGAAGAACAGAAATCAAAGGAAACCAGAGCAAAGCAGCGCATCAGCGAACATATATAAGCACACATAAAATATCCAAACATACAGATACCGAACATAAATGATAGGAGTTGATAAACAGTATTATAAGCAAAACAAGTAAACAAACAGTGAACAAGCATATCAGTCAGCGGTCAACTAAACATAAATATGGCAAAACAAATAAATCAGATAATCATGATAGATATAAGCTAAGCTGAATTCCATAAGAAGGCGGAAATCGAATGTAAGCATGTCAATCACACAAGTCAGATAATCCACACTTAATAAACATAACAAGTATCATAACCAGCGGAAATACTAACAGCAGTATAAGCATGATAGTCACATGTATCAGGTAGGAATACCAAATGAACATCATAATTGAATGAATTAACTAAACAAGAATATATCATGGCAACGAAACAAGGCAACTAAACAGATAACATAAGTTGAATTAAATTCCATCATTAACGGTAGCATGAACAGAAGCGTAAGCATGTCAGATCAACAAGTTAGGTAAACATCAATTTCTACGCCAAACCAATATCATAAGCAACGGAAAAATAACAACCAGAAGTACAAGAATGGTAGTCACAATAGCAAATAGGAATACTAAATGATAATCATAGCCCACGGAAATAATTAAACGAAAGTATATCGTGGTAACGGATGAGTCAAATAATTACATACTAGCGTGGCAAACGGGTAAATCAATTAGTCACATAATAGCATGGTAAACAGGTAGTCACATAAATCATATAATAGCAGGGTAAACAGATGAAGTGGTAATCTGAAGTATAAGCCGGGTAGTCAACCAAAATGGAATGAGAGTATGTCAAATCAAATGAACTGAGTATAGTATGGTAGTCGGATGAATCACATAAGGATACTGAATGAATGAGTAATCAAACGGAAACTAAAAATGAGAAGTACAGAATATGGTGCATTGTGGAATAACATAAGGTACAATATGGGTGTATCAAAACTGTAAGGGTTGTCAGAAATCTACCATGAGACCGAAACAAAACATATCATAACATAAGTAACCAATGGAGTAGCTAACTTCCGAAATGTGAAGGAGGTGTATTGCACACAACATCAATCACCGAAATAAATCAATCATGTCATATCATATCATATACGAAACAAATCTAGGATGCATCCATATGCCTCTGCAAAGATATTAGTGGCCAAACATATATAGTAATCTTGAGCTCATAATATATATAACAAAAAAGGGACGGGATGGTTCATCACTCGACCACCCTGGAGTCATGCCATTGGTGCATCAATGACATGGTCATGTTACCTTCATGGCTAGGAAAATGGCTCGGGTATTAAACTGAAATGTCAAAAAGGCAAGTCAAAGTTTGGCAAATGTCTAAGTCATCAAAATAGCATAATCAAAGGTTCATAATCAAAGGTTCATAGCAAAGGTTCATAGCAAAGGTTCATGACAAAGGCTCATGGAAAAGGCTCAATTCAAAGGTTCGCATCAAATGGTTCAAGGTTCATAATCAAAATAGCTAAAGATCAACAGATGTGTAAGAGATCATAAGAAACCTTAAGAGAAAGGTCAGAATATTTGTACATTATTCAAAGCAAGTAAACATGAAAAGAAAGTTCACATGATGATCACTCCCGCTTCACGGAACCTATACGAACTAAATAACGTTTATTAAAATCAGATTACCCATTTTATACGGCTTTCCATTTTTAGTAAGTTTCCACTTTTAGCAAGTTTCCTGTTTTAGTAACTTTTCGAATTGAATAAGTTAAGGTATAATTCATAATTCTTCTAATTATGATCAAATATGACAACTTATCATATTTTAGGGTTTTAAGTGTCATTTAACAAAGTTTAGGGTTTATTGTGTAATTAAAATGATTAATTACAAAAGTACATAAGTTTTGCTCATATTCGTAATTAATTAGGGTTTCATATGACATTAATCATACCAAGGTTCAAATGCATATTAGGTCTCACAAATTATCAAATTAGTGTTTTATTAGTCATTTATATGCTTTCACAAAGTTATACGCATCCCGGATCAGTTTATACACAATTTAGTATAAACAATATTAAAACAAGTGTTTAATTCATATTCAGAAATATTACCCTTAAGTCAGACCTGTTTTCCAAGATTTAAATGAAATAGTTAATTTTCATTTCAGGTTCCCCAATTCGACACAGTACTACATATAGGTCGCTAGTATTTATGTGAATTTTCCCAGAATTTATAGACATGTCTAAGTATTTCATAAAAATTCCTTTTCACAAACTGTTCCAAATTTCTCAACTTTAAACATCTTGTAAGTTTACGATTTTAAACCCTGTTTAGACTATTCCAAAAATTTCCCAAAAATTCATGAAATTAGAAAGACTTTAATTAACATCATATTAAAATTGGGGCTTCCCAAACCTTACCCATTATTTATGAAAAAAAATCCCACAAGTTGACTGAATTCCCAGACCCGTATACGAGTTTTAACATGTTAACTTCCAAAATTCAAACAGGAGCCTTCCCTACCACCAATGACTTCGAAACTCGACAAACAGGTAGTACAGAGGTTGAATTTAATTCTAGAATCAAAAACCAATTAATTATGAGGTTAACAATTTCTTATCCAATTTACAAAACACCTAGTTTCTGGAACAGCTTCTACATGAAATCATAGTTTCCAACCCGACACATATAAATTCATAACGACTCCAAAACATCACCAATGGTTTAACCGATCATCATGCACGTGTATTAGGGTCCCCTAGACCCCGTAAAACTGGTCTAATACATTTTAATCCACTGAGTAACAAATTAAAAATATTTTCATAGCAGAAAACCCTAATCGGATTATTAGGGAACCATCCGACTTTCAAAAATTATTATAAACTGATCCGAGCATCAAATAATCATTACCAAATCATTTTTATCATCAACATAGATTAGGTTTTACATAAAAATTAATCTCATAATTTTATAGAAGCCGAAATAATTAAATTAATTATGTGCAACATCATACCAACTCGGCTGAAAAACAAAATCTGACTACAAGAGAATTAAACCGATTTTCCAAGCTTGCAAACCCTTCAAGTCGACCACCAATTCATACCATATGCTGCGTTTTTTTTGGAGCAGGAAGAGAGGAGTCGACATATTGGATTTTAAGGTTTGGAGGATTTCTTTTAATCATTTTTGAATAAAGGGAAATAACCGGATTTTGTGTAAATTTGGAATATGTCAATTTTTTAAATATGGAATGGTTCCATCAAATTAATCTTAATTGCCTAAAAATAAGGGGGGGGGGGGCGGATTTTAAGTTTATTCTTTTTTTTTTACATGTAATTAATATTTGTAAAATTAAAATAAGGTATAACTTAAATTTTTAAGTATAAATGAACTTTAAGTTAGAAATTAATTGTCATAACTTCATGATTTATCATTTTGTCAGATTTTTACATATTATCCTTATATAAATGTCGGACTCAAATAGTGATTACAGATTCTGATGTTTTGGGTTTTACACTCACTAAGTCTAACAATCTCCCCCTAAGGGATGTCATTCTTTAGATGCTTCATTGTCATGATGTCATTAGTCATCTTGATCTTGAACTTCGTGAAATGTCTTAGAATTATCTTGATTCTTTGTTCCTTCATGCTTTGTGATCTTTCATTTATGTTTTTGACCTTTCTTGCCTTCGATCAACATCTTCATTGATTTGTTGTGTTGTCTTCTCCACCATACTCATACGTCTTGAAAAGACTTTGAACTTCATACTAATGTCTTCCTCACTTGATACATGAACTTGTTCTTTGACATTTTGATCTTTAACTTTGAAGTATAACGTTGTCTTGAACATTCTGACTTGATCTTTGATGAGGATGAACTTCATATAAGTATGAGTATGTGGAGGTGAACATGTTGATGTACATGGTGGTGATAAATGGCCTTTCCTCCAAGTGACTATCATCAGTACCTGCATAAATAATGTTAGTTGAAAATACCAATCGATCACGGTGGACTTTCCTTAGAGAATAGACCACTACGATTGTTTTACTGATGAATGTATTGATTCCATTCACCTTGGTCAGGCACATCAGCTGTATGAATCTCGTTGAGGGACATATATCATTACATTGGATAAGTCCAAGTAATGATCCATGTCTTCAGGACTCGATTCATGAAAGGAATCTCCTTGGCTTGATTTCCAGCACTTACAAGTTCGAATGTCGAGAGTATTAATAACATAGTGTGAAAACACTTCTCTAATCCTCACAAAGGTTGTTCCGGAATTGGAGGCCCTCAAGAAGGCTAACAAGATATACTGGCGTATATCAACAATTCAGGTGAGTCGCTGAAGTATACCGAAGTATCACTCCAAGACTATAGACAGTGTGGACATTAAACAACCACCATGATATGTGAGGCAAGATCAAAAGATCTTACAAAAGACTCTTTATACAACTTGTGTCCTTTTTGTGAACACAAGTGTATGATATTGGACAGTGTATCCTAAGAGATCTTTTAATGAATCTCGTGGCTCTATACTCGATTAAGTGCATTTTGATTTTAGTGAGCAGAGGCTGGAGCAGACTGCCACCTTTTCAATATCAACACATCTTGGAATGAGAGGTAGATAGATTATGCAAGGTTTTCCATGATAGATGAAACAAGAACCTTTTAAAAGGAACTTGAGTGGCTAGGAAGGGCTGTGCAATGCGTCACTGGGTCCATGACATCTTGTCTTCAATACTGGTGTCATCTTTATGACAATCAGTAACATATGTATTGACCCGGTTTCTGCCCTAAGTTTATGGAGGGCTATTTCTTTTCACCCTTTCATAACTTTTCTTTTTCATTCTTCAACCCCTTCATTCTCCTTTCCTTACTTCACTCTTTCTTTCAATCATACCTAAGGACTTTCTAATTCTAACTATTGGTGCTGTCCTTGGGTAGATCTCTCCGGCTCTAGCAGATCATAGGACATAAAACCTAACCTTAATCACCTTATAACTCCATGATTATCCTATGTTGCCATAAAACCTTTTTGTAAAATCTCTCAAAGTGCTTATGATTGTGAAAGATATTTTGTTGACACTTTGAGAGTCTTATATTTCAGAAATACTCCCCCTCCACATGTGCTTATATTGTTTTAACTTAAATCTGTACATTGAGGGTAGAGCTCGCACTTTTGAATTGATCGACTTTCAATGAACTAGACCGATTCGAGACACGTTTACATCACTAGTGAACTAGCTTGAAATTATTACCCAGCTTGGTCAAGTCCAAAGAAAGTTTCTCGAAATGGTACACTCTACTTAGACAAGTCCTATTCGAGACACGCTTACATCACTGGTTAGACCAGCTTGAAACTATTACCCATCCAGGAACAAGTCTTTTTTATTACTGAATTTCTTTTATCGTCAATTCATTGGTTGTTTCTAAGTTGAGCTCTTTTGAGATTCAACAACGATCTTAAAACATTGTTTTATCACATTTAAATCACGTTTCTCCCTCTCATAAATAGCATATCTATGATGTTTTTGAAACAAAATGATTAAAAGATATGTTTTTTGAAAAGCATTTAGAGAGAAACTGATTTAGCATGAATTTTGGAACAATTTTGGTTTTATACTCCCCCTTAAAGAAAGCATATTTTGAAATTTTGATGGGGGAGATATCTTGGTATCAAATGAAAGAGATTTTGAAATTTTTTGAATAAATGGTACGCAAGATGAGGAAGATTTTTGAAAATTTTTTGAAGATATTGTAGAGAAATTATCTTCATTCGTTTTAGGGTAAGTGCTCGATATTTATGAAAATCAATTTTGCGTAGCACTTTCCTTTCTTTAAAGTTCGGGTTGTAAGCTGACATACTTACAAGCTATTATTTTGAAGTCCGAGTTACAGTCTAAAGTAACTACAAGCCATTAAATTGAAGCCCGGGTTGCAATCTGAAGTGATTACAAGCCATGATTTTGAAAAAAAAATTGAGAAATTTATAAAGAAACAACATGTTTTGAAAACATTTTAGAGAACTCTCGCTCAAGAATCTGTACATGTCCTTATCATTGTTGAATGACAGTTCTAGAAACGTACAGAATATCGATTATACGAGAGACATGTCGTGAGAAGAATATTTTTGGATTTTTGAGTTTTATAATGTTTTTGTATTTTTTTGAAAAAAATTGTATTTTTGTATTTTGTTTTTGTTGGTTTTTCGAATTTTTATTTGGTTTTTTTGAAAAAATATTTACAAAGAAGATTTGAAGAAAGAAAGATTAGGTTTGGACTGGTAAAAGTGGAGTTAAGAGTGGAATTAGAAAATGATTTCCACATGCGATATTGGCATAAATTTCTTCTTTACCACATTGGGTGTATGAACCTTCAACACTTTTACAAGTACCTGCATCCATAGAAGAAGAATTTTCACATATAATAGTGTTAGAAGTACATGTTTCCTTACATTGAGGGTGTTCACTATCAACGTTTGTAGTGGTTTTTACTTCCTTACCTTGATGATTTTCACTATTATTTGTCTTGGAGCAAGTATCAAAAATCTTCCATGTGGGAATCCATCTAAGACCAACTGTGTTTAAAACTTTTCCCGTGGGAATCCATCTAATACCAACTGTGTTTAAAACTTTTCTCGTGTGAATTCACCTAAAGCAATATCTAGGAGTTGTTTTCTTTTCAGATGCAGCAGAAGACTCATTTTTTGAAAAACTACGTCCTGTAGAGATCCACCTATTAGGTTTCTTATCCAGATTTATCTTGTCAACAAGTTTGTTTTTGTTTGGTGTCTTAGTAGATTGTACATTGCATGTGAATTTACTTTCTTGAGATATTTTGCAACACATGCATCATGATTAGCTGAAAACACACATTTTTGACATGTAGGACAGACAAATTCAACATTCTTGTTTAAAACAACAACCTTAACTTTGTCACTACAGTCAATTGGAAATTGTTTCTTATTCGAAAAAAAAAACTCAGAATTTCTAGTGTTATTTTCTACGTGCATAGCATTTTCTTTTGCGCAATTACTCTTAGATGCAAGCCAATCCCTAGTCATTTGTTGAGTGTTCCTAGGTAATGGTTTACTACTACTAGCAATGCCTTGTAATTTTTTGGAATTCATCACCCTAGGTTTTGCACCTAAAATCCCGTCTTTTCGAATCTGTGCCTTTTTTCTAGCTTCTTCTAGATAGTGATTGTGGACAATGTCGTTAGAAACAACAGATTCTTTAATTGGATTTTTGGTCACATTCTGTATACTAGTCTTAGAAATGCCAGGTGTAATCACTTTTGGTTTTTCGACAACCGCTTTTTCTTTTTCAACACTTTTGATAATTCTCTTTTTAATTGGCAAGGAATGTGGAGTGACTGTTTTTGACAAATCATTGTTCTCATTGAATTTTGGAGCAAATTGAGAAATAGACATTTTTGGTTTTTCAACCGGCTTAGGAGCATTTGGTTTCTCCAAAGTCAAAGGTTTTTCAAACTTAGTTTCCACATCCTTCCCTTTTTTACTGTCCAACTGAGCTCTCAAAAGATCAACTTGTCATACTTGCATTCCTCAGATTTTTGATCAAGTTGTTTAAAATAGGACACATTATCTTTTTCAAGTTTTACAAGAGCTTTCTCATATTTTGAAACAATTGCGGAGGTCTCAGACTGGAGTCTTTCATGGTCTTCAACAGAATATGTTTGTAAGATAATGGACATAATATCGGTAGTCATAACATCTTCGAAGAGAGAATCATTTAAAATTTCCAAAACTTTGATATTTTCAAAACATTCATTAGCTCTCTTTACCAGGGATTTTTAGTCCTTGACAAAGTCACATGTTTCTTTCAAAAATGCTTGTTCAAAATGAACTACCCTCCCATTGATGTTATTTAGCAGAGTGGCAATTTCAGTTTCAAAAACTTTTTTCATTTCATCATGAAAACTTGAATACCAGTTGTTAATACTAATATTGGTTTTAAATTTAACAACCTCTTGAAGTTGCCCAATTCTAGTTTTAACGTCATCTAAATATCTTCTTGCATTACTTGTGTTAAAAGGATTGTTTGAAGACATTTATTCCATGTTCAAAAATGATTTTGAGACAAATATTGGTTTTGAAACTAGTTTTGACACTTTATTTGAAACACTGGGCGTGATAGAAAACTTTGACTTTTCTTTTTGAGAAACAAAAGAGACTCCAAAAAGTTTGTTAAGTTTGTTGTAATCAATTGGTTTTATTTCTGGGTTCTTTTGTGTCATTTTTGATCTATTCTCTTCAATAAGTTCTAACGTTTCATGAAAATCACGAACATTGATGGGTTCATGCTTATCTAACAAACCATTTCCATTATACAAAATATTCTGTTCTTTCTGAGCTTTCTTGAGTGCACAAGGAGTTTTGTTACCAAGAGCCATTTTTTGTGTTGTATGATAATACGGATTTGTCTGACTGGTTATCATATTGATTGTTTGAGCTGAATGACTCGTTGTAACAAGCAAATTTCCTAATTTGTTGATTTTTTTTCATTTTTCTCAAGAATTTCATCAAGAAGAGAATCTTCTCGTTTTGAAAAATCAGCTTTCAATTGTTTCTTTTCTTTTTCAAGATCAGAACAAGTTGATTTTTGTTTAGAAAGTTGCTTTTTAAGATCAGAAATTTCCTCATTTAAAGTTTTTATTTTCAAGCTCAAATTAACATCAAGTGTGTTATACTTGATTTGCAATTGTTTTTCTCTTAAAATGGAATTTCGATAACCAATTTATAATTATGACTCTTTATTTTTGTGAAATAATCTTTTTCATTTTCCTTGTACTTCGCAAGCTCAGCGGTCAATTTATCATTTGCGGCCTTAACTTCGCGATTGACCGTTTTAACTTTCTCAATCTCAATACCATAATTATTAATTAATGTTTCAAAGAAAGCATGTGTTTCCTCATCATTAGGACCATTCTGTTCAACTTGACCTGCATTAGGATCCATATATGGTGTTTCAGAGTTAACATTGCTATTAACTTGGTCCCCCACATATGTGTCATAATAAGGTTCGGGAGACACAGAATGTGGCTTCTCATGAGCAAACGGATTAGCAACATTACTATAATTTGGTACCTCATGGAATGGATCGGTGTCGTAGACAGGAGGTGTGTCAAAAGTATTGCTTGATGTTGTGTCCTCTTGATTGATTGTATGACTGGAGTTTGCATTTACATTTGCTTTATCTGGAAATCCTGCAACCCTAAAGTTGTATTCCTCAGCAGTCAACTGTATTCCCGACTCTTCTTTCTGTGCTAACAACAACATGTACTTCATCCTTTCTACCTTCGTCATTGCTTTGACACTTCATTCTGAATCAAAATAACATGAATCTTTGTTGTGATCATCAGAGGTAGCTTTCTGAACCGTAGTTATAAAACAGTTAATCTTATTTGATTCCTTATCCTCTGTTTCGCAATAACCGTTGTTTTCAATACCATGTAGATATTCAGGTGCATCTTGCTTAGATTCAAACAATGCTTCAGCACTTCGTTCCAGTTCTGTCAACGGTTTGTGCTTTATATACTCAACCAATGAAATTAGAAATATCAGGTCAAATGATTTTAAGTGAACTGGAAGCTCATTTTCTTCAACCTCTTGCTCATTATCAGTCGACGCCTTCTTATTCTCAGTCAACATGTTCTCAGTCTCAGTTGCCGTCTTCACAGTCTTAGGATATGGAACAAAGAATTGAACTAGAGAGTCCATATCAATCGATGGTAGGAAATTGCTGAGAAAAGATATTGTGAACGTGTGAAATGAATTTACGGATCTTGTAGATGATAAAAAAGTGATTTTTGATTCTGAGTGAATCATTGTCTATCTTTCACGGTGTCACAATAACTAGCATGGGAGATATATTAAACTAACCCAAAATAATACCTTAATTAAAACCAGTGGTAATACTCAAAAATTTTTCATGAAAGCCCAAAGTGAACCTGATAGCAATATACATATAGACCAATGAGTAGCCTAACTATTCAAAAGCCCAACATAATACAAAAATAAAACCCTAAATAATCCAGTATATAATGTCACTAATACACTCACTTGCCTTAATATTTCTCTCACTCTTAACCTAATATTCACTTAGATATAAAACTGATAAGGATTTAAAACATACGTTTTTAGGGGGTCATTTAAGCCCTAAATCGACACATTTTACATCCGTTACTGCTTAAAATCGTTCCTTTTCACTTTTTAGGTCTTTTGGAAGCAAAATGCTGGAATGAAGCATATTTGGACGAAATGGAGCGAAAACATGAAGAAAATGGCAAAGTCAAGATCAAAGACACTCCAAGGCTGTTCATTACACCTGACGGCGTCCCATCCAAAGGGCGACGCCGTCCCTATATAGAAGACTTGATCAAAAGTGCACACGATGGCTCAGCGGAATTTCTGGTCCTAAATCCTGACGGCGTCACGTCTTATTTCTGGAAGGTGTCACTCACAAAAACTACACCAGACGCCCAAGATCCAAGATTCAAACGACGTCCTGCATGAAGACTAACAGCGTCACACATCTCAAGTGACGCCGTCCCAACGATGAATTGGCCCAAACGAAACCCTAATGACGGCGACGTGACGGAGTCACTAGCAAAAGGTGACGTCGTCGCGATTGTAAATCTATATATATAATTTGATTTTTCTGTATTTTAGGAGGTAGAATTTTGGAGAGCAAACCCTAACTCAGTTGTAGTCTGACTTGGATAGTATTCTAGGGTCCCATACCCTATTTTACACATCAAGATAAGTTTGTTTATCTAACTTATCATTATGTCTACCCCATGTTCAATTGATTGTGTGTATGCTTGCGAGTTTAACATGTCTAGCTAAATTATTCTTGTGTTTGCTTAGATCTATGAAACCTAGTTATTGATTGTTGTTAGGTCGTCTCTTGTCTTAATTGGTAGACGCTAGAGTAAGGAAAATTGGCTTCTTCTTTCATTGTTGCGAGCTCGAACGTCCTAAATGGCAAAAAGCTATAGGAGTGCACCTAGGCCATCGTTGTGTTTATTGCGTGAGTTCTAGCTTTGTGATAATAGTGTATTTGGAGGAGATGCTATTGCACTTGCCGGTCCCCGGGTATTCTAAAGGAGAGTTACAATTCATAGAACTAGGGAATTAGGCACCCCCTATGACTAATCGGAATACAACGCATCAATTAAGATAAAGGAAGTGACAATTCAACCAACCAATAAAAGAGAACTAGGGAGTAATAGCATCCAAGTGAACACATCTTTAATCATCATACGAGCACACCTAAATTAGCATAACCTATCTGTAGTTAATTAGATAATTAGATAATTAGTTAAGTAGTGAAATCGGTAGAAGTACCACCCCCAATCATATACCCCGAGATTTTACCTTTGCTTTCTAAAAAAACATAAAAAAGACTAAAAAGAATAATCCTCAACCCCACCTTCTCGTCATATATCTCTTTCTAGCATTCATATTCCCCTAGAGAACGAAATCAATCCCTGAGGCTTACCCCATACGACACTACAATGATTAGGTTCACTGCCTAGAGGGTTGGAAAGCTTGCTTGTAGAAAAGGAGGTTTTCTCGACTCTGAACCCACGCATCAAGTTTTTGGCGCCGCTGCTGGGGAATAGAATAGCTAGTTAGACTTCTATCTTGTTTAGGTTCACTTGCTTGATTTCTATCAAGTAAGATTTTTTTCTCTTTTTCATTAGATTCCTTGTAGTCTATCCCCCTTCTTCGTGTTTTTGTTCGTAACCTTGTCACTTTTCATCATGGAAGGTGATAACCCTCCCAACAACGATCCACCATTTCCTCCCACCAACATCCTTTGACAACTTAGGACCCATAGTTCCACCAAAACCCTTCTTGATCCCTTTGCCAAACCCGATAGAGAATTGTATAGACGAAGAAGAGCCTCCTTGAGTTAGAACCACAAGGCACCACTATCAATTTTGATGAATCCATGACTGATGAAGAGCCCACACATTCCCCCAATCCTCATGAAGCTGTCATTGACGATTATCTAAGCCTACACAGTGAGGAAGTTCCCGCCACTCCTGTTAATGAACATATCAACGAACCTAAAGCCAAAATCCTCAAGGATTATTCTTCTCCTACCTCATCTAGATTTATTGGCGCCATTGTCTACCCTTACGAACAAATCAGTGAGATGTTGCATGTTACCGACATTTGGATTATCCAGAATGCATGTCAATTTCACGGATCTCGCAGCGAAAACCCAATTCACCACATGAAACAATTCGTGAAAATTGTGGATACTATCTATGCTGACAGAGCCTCTCAAGAGACATCTAGACTCTGGTTTTTCCCATTCTCTCTTCAAGGAAAGGCCAAGGAATGGGTCGACAAGCTTCCTCCAAGGTCTATCTTCACTTGGGAACAACTAACTTCCAAGTTCACCATAAAGTTCTTTCCTACTAGAAGGACTGTGACCATCAGGAGCGAAATCCTTCGCTTTCGTAAAAAAATGGAGAATCTAACTTAAACTCCTGGACTTGTTTTAAAGATCTTGTTCAACAAGACCCACACCACGGTATCAACCTTTGGTTGCTTGTCCAAATCTTTTACGATAATGTCTCCCGCGATGATCAAAAATGGATTGAATTCTCAACTTGCAGAAAGATCTCCAACCTCAGTGCGGAAAAAGGATGGGATCGCATTGAGGAGTATGTCCAAGACCAAGACAACACTTGGAATGAGCCAACAACCGTGGTGAATGTCTCTGCTACCTCGTGCGAAAACCCATTATCTCTCGACGATCGGATGAAGAGGGCATAATAGAATCTTGCATACCTCACAAAGTCGCAAGAACCTAAGAGATTAGTTAATCCATACCTTATATGCGATATTTGTGGAGGGCCATACGAGGGAGATGAGTGTGGCAACAATACACACCATGAGCAAGCTCTCCTTTCTAGCCATGACATCTTTGATAACCCTTCCCTCCTAGTATTTTATCAGAACAATGATTACACCCATTGAGGTAATCTAAAAAGGAAGGATGAGGGGGAAGAGGGTCCTGAGTACATCACCCATGATATCTTTGAAGAAGAGCTTGGGCAATTCACCATTGAAAAGAGAATTCTTTTAAAAGGTCTTGAAGAATTCATTCAAGAGCAACAGGCTGAATTAAAAAGCCAGTTTGCCGAACTCTACAAAAGGATAAGCGAACCCGATCCAATCCAACATGATCCAACCTTTGCTATCACCACTCGATCTGGAACCACTACCAAAGATCCACCATACCCGGTTCAAAACTCCACAACCCGTGAACTTAAGGTAGACAAGGAGGGAGTACCTGAACCCCCTCCAACCTCTCACAACGCCACTCCACAGTCATCTACACCCGTCCAACGTTCAACTCTTACAAGGATTCCTTATCCCTTACGTCTAAAGAACCAGAAGGCCGAAAAAGACAATAAAAGATTGTTGTCTTACTTCAAGGACGTTGTTGTCACCATCCCTCTTCTCAATGCATTCTATCATCTTCCTAAACATAGAACATATTTCAAAAGGCTACTCTCTAATCAGAAGAAGCTTTATAGGTTAGTGACGTTAGGAGAAGAATGTTAAGCTATCATCCAGAAAATTCTACCCAAAAAGAAAGAAGATCTGGGTAGTTTCACCATTCCTTGCTCAATAGGAGCATTCTTTATGAAAAACGCTTTGGCAGATCTTGGGGCAAGTATTAACTTGATGCCTCACTCTTTATTTCTTAAGCTCAGGTATTCAGGGCTGAAACCGACCAGAATGAGTATTTAGCTTGCTGATCGATCAATCAAATATCCCATTGGAGTTTGAGAAAATGTCCTGGTTAGGTTAGGAGAGTTCAGGTTTCCAGTTGATATCGCGATCTTAGAAATGGAGGAGGATGACTCCGTTCCAATAATCCTTGGGAGACCATTCTTAGCCATGGCTCGCACCATTATTGATGTTCATGATGGCAAACTCACTTTATGAGTGGGATCCAAGAGCTTAACCTTTGATATCAAGGATACTATGAGATGCCCTCCCTCTTATGTTCATCCCATATATTTTGTTGAAGAAGTTGACGAATTTGTTGATGAAGTTGATAGTTGTGTTGATGAGTATTTGGTAGAAGGGTTTATGAATGTCAACAACAGCATGATGTACGATGATGGAGAGGAAGAAACTGAGATGGTTGGAGTTGTTTCTTTTTATCCGAGTAAGGCGGAAATTGAGCCGCTTGACCTTCAAAAGCCAGAAAATAAGCTAAAACCATCAATTAAGGAACCTCCTACCTTGGAATTGAAAGATCTCCCAAGTCATCTGGAATATGCCTTCCTTCAAAGAGCAGATCAGCTCCCCGTTATCATAAGCTCATTCCTAACCCCTGAACAAAAAGGGAAGCTCCTAGAAGTTCTAAGAGAGTACAAGGGAGTGATCGCATGGAGTGTCGCTGACATTAAGGGAATTGACTTTAGTTTTTGCACTCATAAAATTCTTATGGAGGAAGACTACAAACCCACCGTTCAACCTCAAAGAAGAGTGAATCCCAATATCAAAGAAATGGTGAAGAAGGAGGTCATCAAGCTCCTTGATGCTGGTTTAATCTACCCCACTGGCATACGAGTCATCGAGTGTTGATCTTCATTTCTTTAGAAACTTTTTGAGCCGTGAAAGGATTGGTATTAGCAATGCTGTACAGCTTGTATTTGGAGGTGTGAAACTGTGTAGATGGAAATTACGGGTGATTGGCATCATTTCAATGGAAAAGATATAATAAAGCATCATATATAGAAAAAGGAAGAATTGAATAAAAAGGCGATTAAGACTAGGACCTGTTGAAAGATTTTTAGGATAACAAGATAAGTAAATGGAAACAAATATAACAATGCTGACTGCAAAGAATGATGCATGACGTATCTATATATATAGGTTGAATGTGTAGACCATTATCCAACAGTAAGTTTCAATTCTAATTTCATTAATGAAGATCGTTACTAATTATAAAATAATTTTGAGTATCCGACCGTTGTAACACGGTTTGATAGAAAAATGATCTTTTCAAAAAAGTTCAAACAAGATATTCAAATGTTACCTTTCTACCAAGATTTGCAATCATGATCTTGAATGATAGTTGATTGGCCTAATTTAAACACTATAACTGTCAAGTTTAAAAGTAATAGACTTTTATGTTTTTCAAGTGGTTTGACAAAAATACCCTTGTATTTTTCATCGTCATTTTCTAACATTATCATCTTCTAACTAAAGTCAGGCACTGGCTGGTTGGACAAAGCAGATGCCGGAATTTTTATTTAATAAGACTCATTGTTTTCTTTTTTATACAGATGCATGACTTTGTGCTAAGCTACTTGTTCCGGTTGATTATCCAAATTCTTTACCTAAAATTTGCAATTTAGGTTGCAATGTTATGAGGTAAGTGATAATTTTGCAATAATGTGGTGTTAGTGAACCATGGAAGAAGTTGTATGACGATATGCTGACTAGATTTGATCTTTCACTTAGTAAAACTGATGGACATATTTCTCTTGAAGATATAGCAAGAGAGTGGGATGCTAGTGCTCGGTTTGTAATCATTAATTTTATGGAAAGAAAAGGCGGAAAAAGCTTCAGTTCAAGGTATGGAAGCTAGGAGAGTTGCATGATGATTTATGGTGACTCGAACTAGTCATGAGCAAACAAAGCATGTGAATATTGTGTAAACTGTTGTTGTTTAGTCTTGTGGATTTCAACTTAATTACTTTCTCTTTGTGTTTCTGTGTTTGTAATATATGATGTGTCAGTATGTAGCATGTGGAATAGCGTAACATAGACTGTATACATATATTACACATCGAATAAACATGCTAAGGTGAGGCCAAACGAATGTTTTAGTTTTTGAGTTACTTCTAAATGCAAAACTTTGACAATGCAATTTAATGAATGTAAGAACTTAATTTTGATCAGGCTCATTTCTCGGAAGCTTATGAAAGTCCAAGTTTCCCGATAAATATTCTTGAAACCGATGGAAACAATTGGGATTTTCACTTTCGGTGTTGGGTTAATGGTAACAAGAAAAGGTTTGTACTGAAAGGCTTAACCGATTTTATTATCACAAAAAACTTGGTAGCTGGTGATATATGTGATTCTTTTAATTAGTCAACATGCAAATCAAATTTGCGTCTTTGCTATTATGTGTGAGAGGTTATTTGCGATAATAAAATCAGTTAAGCCTTTCAGTACAGACTTTTTCTTGTTACCATTAACCCAGCACCGAAAGTGAAAATCCCAATTGTTTCCATTGATATCAAGAATATATATCAGAAAAATTGAACTTTCATAAGCTTCCAAGAAATGAGCTGATCAAAATTTAGTTCTTACATTAATTAAGTTGCATTATCAAAGTTTTGCATTTAGAAGTAACTGAAAACCAAGACATTCAGTTCTTGGGGTTGTTTGGCCTCACCTTAGCATGTTTATTCGGTATGTATCATGTGGAACGGTGTAATATACACTGTATACCACTCGATTACATACCGACACACCATATATTACAAACACATAAATAAAGTACATAAGTTGAAATCCACAAGACTAAAACAACAGCTAGTTACACAAGAATCAAAATGTTTGATCATGAATAGTTAGAATCACCAGAATTCATCATGCAACTCTCCCAGCTTCCATACCTTGAATTGAAGCTTTTTCCGCTTTTTCTTTCCACAAATTCAGTGATTACAAACCGTGCACTAGCATCCGACTCGCTTTCTATATCTCCAAGAAAAATTTGTCCATCAATCTTACAAACTGAAAGATCAAATCTAGTCAGCATGTCGCCATACAATTTCTTCCATGGTTTCACTCGATTAGTGCAAACCTTAATTTTTATGGCTCTAATTAATTATTGTTTTTGAAGATCAAGTTATCACTTACCTCAAGACATTATGACCTGAATTGAAGATTTTAGGTGAAGAATCCGGATAATCAACTGGAACAAGTAGCTCTAGCACAAAGTCAGGCATCTGTTTAAACAAGAAAACAAAGAGTTTTATGTAGCAAAAAGTCAGGCATCTACTTGGTCCAACCAACCAGTATGCCTAACTTTGGTATGTTTGAATATGACGATGAAAATTGCAAAGGTAATTTTTTCAAATCACTTGAAAATCTATCCATATCATTACATTAATCTCTAATCCAAAATATTACCGTAAAAATTAAAGCATAATTATTTAATGACCAGTAGTGGTAACCTGAGTCGAGATCAATCATTTCATACATGGCATACGAGTCATCAGGTGTTGATCTTCATTTCTTTAGAAACGTTTTGAGCCGTGAAAGTATTGGTATTAGCAATGTTGTACAACTTGTATTTGGAGGTGTGAAACTGTGTAGATGGAAATTTTGGGTGATTGGGGTCATTTCAATTGAAAAGATATAAGAAAGCATCATATATAGAAAAAGGAAGAATCGAATAAAAAGGTTATTAAGACTAAGACATGTCAAAAGATTTTCAGAAGAACAAGATAAGTAAATGAAAACAAATGTAACAATGTCGACTGCAAAGAATGATGCATGATGTATATATATATATAGGTTGAATGTGTCGACCGTTATCCAATGGTAAGTTTCAATTCTAATTTCAAATATGAAGACCGTTACTACTTTATAAAATACTTTTGAGTATCCGACCGTTGTATAACGGTTAGATAGAAAAATGATTTTTTCAAAAATGTTCGAACAAGATATTTAAGTGTTACCTTTCTACCAAGATTTGCATTCATGATCTTGAATGACAGCTGATTGGCCTTATTTAAACACCATAACTGTCAAGTTTAATAGTAATAGACTTTTATGTTTTTCAACCTATGAAAAGAACAACAATTTCTTACAAAATGATGTGAGCTTTAGAGTATTCATGTTTTAACATTACTTTATCACAATAAAAAGAAAGTGATCCCATTAATCACTACTTCATCCAAAGAGAAACAAAAAGGATATATATCTACACGACTTGATGATAATATTTACATCAAAGAGACTAACACTTTCAAAATATAATAGAAACCTAGTTTGTTACATAAACTATTAAAGTACATTTTTGGCATCCAAACATGCTTTGTTATAAATACCAATAGAATATTACCACCACCTTTAGAGGACTATTTGTCATCACCTAACTAAATATATAAAAATAACTAAATTAATACAAACATACCCCACAATATACCCCTACACATTCACAAAAAAATAAGGTGCATGTTCTTAGCAGACCCCCCCCCCCAACCGAACCCATTTTGTGTCCTTGGTGCTCGATCGTTGAGAGTTGTAGAGGTCACCACACATGGTGGTGGTGCCTCCAGCCGCGGTCTAAGCCACCTAGATAGCTGGTCTTATTTCTACGCGCGAAGGACCATTACAGCGAGTCGAGATTGACATGTGGTCGAGCAGAAAAGACAAAAATCGGTGGTAAAATTTGTGTATGTGTGTTTGTTAGTATGTTATGAGTAGATTTGTTTTTTAGTGTGTTATGGGTATTGTATGTTTAAGTGTGAAATAGGTAATTAAAGGTAAAGTAAGTGGTAACTACCACGTGAGTATATGTGGTAAGAAGGTGATGAGAAGAGGGTGATTTGTTGCTAACGTGGATGTGATTGTGACCACTACGATTAACGATCTTTTTTTAAACAAAATTATATTGAATAATAAATAAAAAATGATTACAAAGAAGTAGAAAGAGTACTACAGGGTTTTTGTTTTTTTTGTTAAACTACCGATTCCAACTAATAAAACATACTTTCTTGTTCTTGGTAGAAATTGGAAGAAATCGTAATATCGTTGACAATGAGATATTTGTTGGGATTTTTAGTTCCAAGATCGAATGGTTTCTAAAGCGTCAAATGGAACACAAGGTTGTTTTGGATCAACGTGTTTCACGGTAGGACTCATGACATGGACTCATTCTACAGGTCCACAAATGTCATAAAGATTGGAGATGCTTACCAAATACGTGTTGCCATCATATACATAATTTAACTTAAAAAGCGGAGAGAACCATTATCTTATACTTAACATTAACCTATTTATTTTCGTGTCGCTTTCAAGTTCGTATTGTCACCCGTAACGTTAGTGGGTCGATTACCTTTTTGGTATGTGTACATTTGTGTTTTTTTAGTTTGTAGCAAGTCTAGTTTGAAGTATTAGACTCGACGTAATAGATGTGCATGTGTTGTGGAGCACGACCACACATAACTAACAATTAAGTCCATTTTTTTTTTAAGATTTTATGCTTAAAACAAATCATATTTCACCATTGTTTAGTCCAATTTATTTTTCTATTCAAAAAAATTACACTTTGCTTAAAACTTGTCAAACAAAATAAACAAACAGGTAAAAAAAATAAAAAATAATCAACTAAAACTATGCGCACATAACTAACAATTAATATGCGTAAACAAGTAGCCACATACAACTTATTCGATAAAACCTATTAATAATCAATTCTAAGTTAAATTATGTATATATTAACTAGGGCTTTCACTTACAAAGGTAAGTAAGCCACATACATCGATAAATCGTTTGCGTAAGCCATAGTCAAACATATACGATATTGCACATAATTGATTCATTAATATTATTGAGGTCTTCTCCAATTCAAGAATTATCAAAACAATAAATGTGATAAAAAAGCTTAACAATTAATAATTCAAGCAACAATCCATGACAAACATGCATGTCTCATCATGGATTTAACATAACACTTATTCAATTAGTCACAAGATCGCATACAATTTCATGACACATAATAATTATTCACGAATTAATTCACGTAAACATATGTATAATTCTAAGTTTAATTATCTAATAACAAAAAAAATTAAACAAACCCTAAAAAAAATTTACAAATCGACATTAAAAAATTAGGGTTCGAATAAAAAAATTTATTAAAAAAATTATTAGGGCAATCGGCCCTAACCCTTAAATTAGGGTTTTGAAACAATAACCAAACCCTATAATTAATTATATCATAAACACAATACAATATCCGTCTTTTACGCATTTAGTAATTAATTATACATTATACAAGGCTCGTGATGCCACTGTTGGAATTTTAATAGCATGACAATCAGAATTAAACACAATAAACATCAAGTACACATGTTGAAGTGTATAGGAACATATAATGAATAATTAATTAACATAAACATAAAAGTATGCGTACATTTGATTCTAGCTAAACAAGAATCAATTCCAAGCTAGCAATTGAGGTGAACCCTAATTAGGGTTTATAAGGATTATAAGAATTGCCCCATACCATTTTTGCAATTCAATACAAGATACTAACAATAGTGTGTTTGTACCACATTCTTGTACACACGTACTATAATGAATTAAAGCAAATGCTAGTTTATGGAACATAAAACATTTTGTTTGATAAAAAACAAAGTAATTGACCCTTAGGGTAAGGGACGATCGGTTTGGGACAAAAGCTTAGGTTTTAGGTTATGTGCACAAGACTAAATAACAATGACCCTAAGCCTTGTATTTATACTTGTAGAAACTTAGAGTCCAAGTTAGGGTAGGATTGACCTCCCAATCCCATATGGCCGATCGGTTCTATCCATAGGGGATTCTCGAACCATCTTGACATCTAATTTCATCCCTTATCTTTAACATTTAACGACCGTTAGTCCATAACGTTTAATTACTTAACGTTCGTTATTTGTTTTGTGTAAATAATAACTAAATATAACATTTTATATTCAATTATGAAACTTTAATTCTTATACGTAAAGTGTGAAATCCCGTGGTCTCGAGCTCAATCTTAACTCACGACTATTAATTTACGTCCATAAAACTAACAGCTCCCACTTAGACATATCTTAATAGTGTGATCACATCGGTTAGCGTCTAGCAACACTTCGATGCCTCTAGCACGACTCGAGTAAGGCTCCTGGAAAAACCTTTTAATGATTCATCATTATTATTATCCTTTTATTTCTAATACCATGTTAAATAAATATACGGATTTAAGTCATTCTTTATTCAACTATTGTGTTTCTCATTGTAAGTGATTGAACAAGATTACCAAATCTTCTGAACATATTCAGGGGAGATCTTAGGTACGGCCGCACAAACATCTTGTAAACCCTACGAGGGGCCCATCAATATTAAACTCCAAAATAAATTTGAAGGAACAAATTCTATTTGATCACAAGAATAACTCACAAACTATGCAACACTTCTGAAAACAACCCTTATGACTACCCGTTACGTTTAGCGTTAACTTGTTCCACAGAAGTGCACTACATTCATGACACTTATCTGGTATCTCAAGTCTGAGGATAACTACTCATGATTTACTTAATAAAAATATCCATAAAGTAAAATCATGTAGTTGGGATAAGTCCTATATTCAATTCATTGAATATCATCTGAAATTGGTATGAGACACATCAATATACATTCAAGTATATTCTAGTATTCTACCAAATCACTCAGATTAGTCTTAGTTTAATGATACTCTCATATCATTTATTGACAATGGACGATTTGGAATAACTAAGTTATTCACGGATTTAAACATGCAAATATATGACAACAATATCATGAATGAACATAAACATAACCAATACTTTATTTCATTAAAAAATAATCAATGTTTACAATATCATAAATCCAAATACTAATCACAGTTATGCATGAAACTTAGGGCCGGCTGAAAGGGGGTGCAGCCCGTGCAATGGCACAGTGTGACAACCCGTACTTCCAGGTCATTTCTCGAAACAATTCATGCCTTACAATTTCAACATTTATCGTAAACTTGGTTTACGTGTTCCAAATTCGCGTAACCTTAATGGTTTAGCGGCGAATTCATGATCATATCATCACGAACATTTCATATGGACTAGGTATAGTCTACATTTCATTAACATCATTTGCATCACGTTAGTTCATTCATGACATTGCATTTCACCTTTACCGCGTGAATTTTATATTAAATAAACGTTATCGCGTGAGTTATTATTTTTGAACATTTAATCCATTACTTCTAAAAATGATCCCGACATATTTTTATACTTACATTTAGTTTATAAAAACTATATTTTGAGTTTACCTAGTGTTTTAAATTATTTGGTATATAAATCGTTAAATTTATATTATTACGACGTTTTTCTTAAAAACTACACGATAATTATTTTATCACTCAAATTTTACAAGGAATGTATTTTTATAATTTTTATAATATCATTATACTTTACTTTGATCCCCTAAAACTTAGTTTAATTCATACTACTCTAATATCACAACTATGTACAAGTTACTACAAAATTCTACTTAACATAACATTTACTTACATTTTATTTACAATTTTACACAAGTTGAGAAAAAGAAAAAAAAAAATTTATTTTTATCAAATCCCTCCCCCCTTGGCCGACCAAGGGGGAGGGTGGTAATAAATGTTAGCATGGTCTTTGATTGTCTAAAATCTTACTCATACTTAAGTATTACACTTTCATTTTTTCTCATTCATGTACTTCAATAATTCACATAGTTAGTAAAAATCTTTTTCTCTCTTGGTTTGCTTCTTCTTCAACCGGCCATCATAAGAGCTCACAAGGGATCATCATTTTTTTTCAAGTTCAAGCATAAAAACAATCTAGATAACACTCTTTATAAGGTTTTGAAATAAAAACCTACAGTGTTTAGGCTAACCTTGTTCTTTGCACCTCATCATATTAACTTGTAAGCATATCATTTACATCTTTCATTTTTCCTTATCATTACATATGTATTTTATCATTTTCATAGCAAACATGCAAGACTTATGTTGATTTATACCATTTTTCCATGATTTTTAGTGTTATATATATATAAGGTCATCCTATAATTATCCCCTTGGTTTACTTTGGTCTTGATGATGTTTAGGAACCCATGATACCCTAAGAAGGTGTATGGTAGGATTAGATTAGCTTTGGAGTTGATTTGAAGGGATTAGAATAGGTTTAGTACGAGAAAAACTATTTTCGATAAGTATAAAAAGTGTTCTGTCCTTGTTTTGTTTTTCTGGAAAATCCGACAGTAGGCACGAAATTTTGGCCTTGATATTTAGAAAATATACTTTAAAACGAATCCGTGGCCGCTTGAACGGATTAAAACGGAGTTATAACGAAGAAGTTATGAAGTTTTAAAGTTTGACGACGAAATATATATTTTTCAGAAAATTCAGCAACTTATTTTTACTTTGTTCGAGTCAAAAACGAGCCTTAAGCTTCACAAATTATTTCGACTTATCAAAAATATATTAGTATACTTTGATACGAAGCTAAGGACGTATTATACGTAGAAAACGGATTTGAAACGACAAAGATATACGTGTTTTCATAAAATTGCCGTAACTATTATTTTCTGAAAAACTATATTATTTTTACGAGACAAGTATTACCGTAACTAAAACGACCATGTTGAAGGCTGTTTTTAACTATGATGTAGAACTTTTTGTAACGAAATGTCTTCTAATAAAATCGAGATCACCAAGCATATTTTTCAAAACGACCAACCGTTTGTATAGCGGAGTTGTAATAAATTATTTGCGGTTGCTTAAACTTTGCCGAAACTCATTTTTAAACAACATTTTAGACAAAATCACCATCTTTAACCCTTATTATCTTTATGTTCGAGACCTTTATGACGAAAACTCATGAACTGAAACTTCTAGATTTTGATACAAACTTTCCAAAACCGTCGAGTTCGTTTCCTAACGATCGACGTACACCATTTTACGACTAGTTTTTCGGAGCCATTTTTGTCACTTTCATGAAATTTCCGACGACATTGTTTTACGACGAAAAGTGATAATTTCACCATAAATCATTATAAAACTATTGTAGGATGACATTTTGACGTAAATACTTGTAAAGTGATTTTAGAATGGTCAAGACGTCAAAAGGATATGTTTCGTCGATAAGTATTATTTTCAAAAACTCACAAATGGTATAAATAACATACGAAATGCATGCATAACATTACATTGCAACTCATTACGTATCATATCTTTCACAATAGGTCAAGGTTAAAGTATCACACTACATCTCGGTGTACTCACTTTTGTCATCGCCTCATTTTACCAAGTGAGTTTTCATAGCCCCACTTTTAATTGTTTTGTACTATTTTTGGGGGAGATACATGCTCAACTACTTGCTTTCATTTACACAAGTACTTTAAACTTTTACGGATTACCGTGAGTCATAGCCCCACTTTTTCTCGTTTTAATTATTTATGAAACTCTTTGGGGGAGATGCATGCTCAATAATGTTTATTACATTCATGACTATTTGCAAATTATATGTTTATCCGAACTGAATGTTTAGTCATGCAAAGTAACAGTATTACCATACGTAGTATTTCCATAGTATATTCATTGGACTGATGGTCTTGGTATATTCATTGGACTGATGGTCTTGGTATATTCATTGAACTGATGGTCTTGGTATATTCATTGGACTGATGGTCTTGGTACATTCATTGAACTGATGGTCTTGGTATAATCATTGCACTAATGGTCATGGAACAATTTGAAACCGTACGAATTAGGTGTTATATTAAGTAACTATGGATACATTAAGTTATGCACTATTTTGTGAATTCATTTGACATCATGCGCTTGATCATAAACTATATCACATTTTGGCAATGGGTTGTGAATACACAGGTTACAAGTTTTGTATGGGCGGAACTTGGAACTGAGTGGATTTACAATGCCTTTGCTGCATAAACGATTTTGAAAGGCTTTACATTTCAATACAAACCCTATGAACTCACTCAACCTAGTGTTGACACTTTTTAGCATGTTTTATCTCAGGTATCTAAGGCATATACTTCATGGCATGCATGTGGACACATCTTAGAGTCGCGGTGACGACGCGTCTCACTTGGGTTTTACTCACTTTAAACATCGTTTGAATTGTAACAAATTTATTTCCGCACAAATTGATTTTCATTTGGGACCTACTTTGTAAACTCTGATTGTTTTATTAAATCAAACGATGTTCTTTTCAAACGACACTTTAGGTCGTTCAATATAACTGTGATTGTGATGCTATGACAGTCAATCCCCAGGAATTCCATTCCGCTGCAAAAACAGGTAATTTGGGGGTGTGACAGATTGGCATCAGAGCTTCGGTTATAGAGAACTAGGTTGCATCATTGACCCTAGACTATAACTACGTCATCATAGCATCTCATCATTTCATCATAAGTGCATGTTCACCTTGCATGCGATTTATACGTACATTTTTCGAGTTATTTACTTTCATTTCATATCGATTGTCACATGGATGCCTTTAAATGCCCATCCCATTATCTTTTTCTCATACTCTAACGTGGAGAATTCCTTGTCATTCCCTATCATAAATTTTTTTTACGTCAATTGACTCATCGCCAATAATGTCGAATGCCGAGATAAACCTTTAAGTAGGACGAAGTCACTCTCATTCCTTTATATCATCACTAACATGTCGAGTTACACGTTACTAACACATTAAGTCACTAAACCACCATACATTTGAAGCACTTGCGACATCTCATAACCCATTTCTTAGGAAACCGTCGATCATTTTGAAAAATAACCTCAAACTTATCATTCTTATCACATTTCTTTGGAGCGTTTATTATTAACATCGGATTTTGCTACGTCTCACATTTCCTCTTGTTTTGAAGAAGATATGGCACCGAAGAAAGCCACAGCTGAAATGACACAAGCGGCTATTCAAAAGTTGGTAAGGGATAGTATAGCAGAGGCATTAAGGATTGAAAGGGAAACGGTGGCTGCTGCTGCTGCCGAGGCCGCGGCTGCTGCTGAAGCCGCAAGGCTTGCTGCTGCTACTGGAAATGCAGGAGGATCCGGAGTTAAGAGCTGTTCTTACAAGAATTTCAAAAGTGGAGATCCCACCAAGTTTAAAGGGACTGAAGGAGCCACTGCCATGGTGCGATGGTTCGAGAAATTGGAGTCCGTGTTTTTGCTGTGTAATTGCCCGGATGATAGTAAGGTCAAGTTTGCTACAAGTACACTACTCGATGGAGCATTGTCGTGGTGGAACTCATATGCTCAACCGATAGGAATGGAGAATGCTTTCAAGCTTACTTGGGAGCAATTCAAGGGTTTGGTAACTAAGAAATTTTGTCCTCGTACGGAAGTGAAAAAGTTAGAGACCGAATTCTATGAGTTGGTAACTATTGGGTATGACATTGACACTTACATTCGAAGGTTTCAAGAATTGGCCGTATTATGCCCATCTATGGTTTCGGATAATGAGAAGCTACTGGAGGCTTTCATTGAAGGACTTCCCGAGATTATTCAAGGCGATGTGACTTCCTTTGACCCGCAAACGATTGAGGAAGCTATTCGATTGTCTCAAAAGCTTATGGCACAAGTAGAAAAGAGGAGCAACCGCACCAACTACAACAATAACCAAAACAACAACAACAACGATAACCAAATCAACAACAACAAAAGAAAACGGGAAAATGACCAAGGAGGTTACAATAACAACAACCAAAACCGTAACACTAACCATCACCAACAACAGAATAGAGGGCAAGAAACTGCAATGGTTTATGTTGCTGCACCAATAGAAGGCAGAGGTTATGCTGGAACCTACCCACTATGTAATCGATGTAAGTATCATCACACGAGTCTTTGTCCTGCTAAGTGCTACAAGTGTCAACAACTGGGACACCTTGCCAGGAATTGTAGAGGCAAGGCCATGGTTACATGTTACAGATGCGGGGAGCAAGGACACTATCGGAACCAATGTCCTCAAAACCAAGGTCAACAAGTTGAAGGTGCTCATGAGAATGCATACATGTTAGGAGGAGGAGAAGCTCGTCAAGGTATCAACGACGCGGAAGACTGAAGAAGTTCGGAAACTAACAGTCTTATTTCTCCTTATGTACTATGTCGTACTAAGTTTATGTTTTCCATCGTATCCGAATCTTTATAACCTAAGATGTACTACTTTTGATAAACCACTCGTTGTAAAATATTCTCATCTATCGTACTTATTTTCTTTCCGATTTGTTATTACTTACGAGAATTTTTCTTCTTTTTACTTCATCGACCATTTTAACGACACGGTTTAAATCCTTGTAAGCATCGAGAGTTATAACAACTAAACCAAACGTCACGTCATCGTTCCTTAATTATACATAGCCTAGCTAACTATGTCTAATTCTGGAGGGATCATGTTATGTTGGGAGCAGTTATTTATAAATCTTAGTGCAAGCAAAATTTTCGCATATTCCAATTCAAAGTGTTACTCATGGGAGATTCATCCAATACTATGTTTTATTCGCTCTCAATCATCAATAACCGTAACGACACTTCTCCATGTCTTTTCTCCTCGTTATTCATCACAAACTCAAAAATTCGATAGACCAACACGAACTGAATTCAGAGACTGAATTCCTTTTTGGATGGGCGAATGTGACAACCCGTACTTCCAGGTCATTTCTCGAAACAATTCATGCCTTACAATTTCAACATTTATCGTAAACTTGGTTTACGTGTTCCAAATTCGCGTAACCTTAATGGTTTAGCGGCGAATTCATGATCATATCATCACGAACATTTCATATGGACTAGGTATAGTCTACATTTCATTAACATCATTTGCATCACGTTAGTTCATTCATGACATTGCATTTCACCTTTACCGCGTGAATTTTATATTAAATAAACGTTATCGCGTGAGTTATTATTTTTGAACATTTAATCCATTACTTCTAAAAATGATCCCGACATATTTTTATACTTACATTTAGTTTATAAAAACTATATTTTGAGTTTACCTAGTGTTTTAAATTATTTGGTATATAAATCGTTAAATTTATATTATTACGACGTTTTTCTTAAAAACTACACGATAATTATTTTATCACTCAAATTTTACAAGGAATGTATTTTTATAATTTTTATAATATCATTATACTTTACTTTGATCCCCTAAAACTTAGTTTAATTCATACTACTCTAATATCACAACTATGTACAAGTTACTACAAAATTCTACTTAACATAACATTTACTTACATTTTATTTACAATTTTACACAAGTTGAGAAAAAGAAAAAAAAAAATATTTTTATCAAATCCCTCCCCCCTTGGCCGACCAAGGGGGAGGGTGGTAATAAATGTTAGCATGGTCTTTGATTGTCTAAAATCTTACTCATACTTAAGTATTACACTTTCATTTTTTCTCATTCATGTACTTCAATAATTCACATAGTTAGTAAAAATCTTTTTCTCTCTTGGTTTGCTTCTTCTTCAACCGGCCATCATAAGAGCTCACAAGGGATCATCATTTTTTTTCAAGTTCAAGCATAAAAACAATCTAGATAACACTCTTTATAAGGTTTTGAAATAAAAACCTAGAGTGTTTAGGCTAACCTTGTTCTTTGCACCTCATCATATTAACTTGTAAGCATATCATTTACATCTTTCATTTTTCCTTATCATTACATATGTATTTTATCATTTTCATAGCAAACATGCAAGACTTATGTTGATTTATACCATTTTTCCATGATTTTTAGTGTTATATATATATAAGGTCATCCTATAATTATCCCCTTGGTATACTTTGGTCTTGATGATGTTTAGGAACCCATGACACCCTAAGAAGGTGTATGGTAGGATTAGATTAGCTTTGGAGTTGATTTGAAGGGATTAGAATAGGTTTAGTACGAGAAAAACTATTTTCGATAAGTATAAAAAGTGTTCTGTCCTTGTTTTGTTTTTCTGGAAAATCCGACAGTAGGCACGAAATTTTGGCCTTGATATTTAGAAAATATACTTTAAAACGAATCCGTGGCCGCTTGAACGGATTAAAACGGAGTTATAACGAAGAAGTTATGAAGTTTTAAAGTTTGACGACGAAATATATATTTTTCAGAAAATTCAGCAACTTATTTTTACTTTGTTCGAGTCAAAAACGAGCCTTAAGCTTCACAAATTATTTCGACTTATCAAAAATATATTAGTATACTTTGATACGAAGCTAAGGACGTATTATACGTAGAAAACGGATTTGAAACGACAAAGATATACGTGTTTTCATAAAATTGCCGTAACTATTATTTTCTGAAAAACTATATTATTTTTACGAGACAAGTATTACCGTAACTAAAACGACCATGTTGAAGGCTGTTTTTAACTATGATGTAGAACTTTTTGTAACGAAATGTCTTCTAATAAAATCGAGATCACCAAGCATATTTTTCAAAACGACCAACCGTTTGTATAGCGGAGTTGTAATAAATTATTTGCGGTTGCTTAAACTTTGCCGAAACTCATTTTTAAACAACATTTTAGACAAAATCACCATCTTTAACCCTTATTATCTTTATGTTCGAGACCTTTATGACGAAAACTCATGAACTGAAACTTCTAGATTTTGATACAAACTTTCCAAAACCGTCGAGTTCGTTTCCTAACGATCGACGTACACCATTTTACGACTAGTTTTTCGGAGCCATTTTTGTCACTTTCATGAAATTTCCGACGACATTGTTTTACGACGAAAAGTGATAATTTCACCATAAATCATTATAAAACTATTGTAGGATGACATTTTGACGTAAATACTTGTAAAGTGATTTTAGAATGGTCAAGACGTCAAAAGGATATGTTTCGTCGATAAGTATTATTTTCAAAAACTCACAAATGGTATAAATAACATACGAAATGCATGCATAACATTACATTGCAACTCATTACGTATCATATCTTTCACAATAGGTCAAGGTTAAAGTATCACACTACATCTCGGTGTACTCACTTTTGTCATCGCCTCATTTTACCAAGTGAGTTTTCATAGCCCCACTTTTAATTGTTTTGTACTATTTTTGGGGGAGATACATGCTCAACTACTTGCTTTCATTTACACAAGTACTTTAAACTTTTACGGATTACCGTGAGTCATAGCCCCACTTTTTCTCGTTTTAATTATTTATGAAACTCTTTGGGGGAGATGCATGCTCAATAATGTTTATTACATTCATGACTATTTGCAAATTATATGTTTATCCGAACTGAATGTTTAGTCATGCAAAGTAACAGTATTACCATACGTAGTATTTCCATAGTATATTCATTGGACTGATGGTCTTGGTATATTCATTGGACTGATGGTCTTGGTATATTCATTGAACTGATGGTCTTGGTATATTCATTGGACTGATGGTCTTGGTACATTCATTGAACTGATGGTCTTGGTATAATCATTGCACTAATGGTCATGGAACAATTTGAAACCGTACGAATTAGGTGTTATATTAAGTAACTATGGATACATTAAGTTATGCACTATTTTGTGAATTCATTTGACATCATGCGCTTGATCATAAACTATATCACATTTTGGCAATGGGTTGTGAATACACAGGTTACAAGTTTTGTATGGGCGGAACTTGGAACTGAGTGGATTTACAATGCCTTTGCTGCATAAACGATTTTGAAAGGCTTTACATTTCAATACAAACCCTATGAACTCACTCAACCTAGTGTTGACACTTTTTAGCATGTTTTATCTCAGGTATCTAAGGCATATACTTCATGGCATGCATGTGGACACATCTTAGAGTCGCGGTGACGACGCGTCTCACTTGGGTTTTACTCACTTTAAACATCGTTTGAATTGTAACAAATTTATTTCCGCACAAATTGATTTTCATTTGGGACCTACTTTGTAAACTCTGATTGTTTTATTAAATCAAACGATGTTCTTTTCAAACAACACTTTAGGTCGTTCAATATAACTGTGATTGTGATGCTATGACAGTCAATCCCCAGAAATTCCATTCCGCTGCAAAAACAGGTAATTTGGGGGTGTGACACACAGGGCCCCCTGTTTCTTAGGGCCACACATTTTCAGTTGATCCATTATTCTATTTTATGTCTATAACTCTATATGAACTTTAAATAGCCCATATTATATAATTTGAATTGTTTTTTCGTTTGCTAGCTGACGTCAAGACCACGAGGCCCACATATTTTAATAATCATCTTCCGATGACTACAATTTATAACCAATGTAGAGATAAAGAGTACAAACCTTCTTTCCACTTAATTCAAATTGCTGTTTACTTATTACCTGAACTATATATATTGTTAAGAACAAAAAAAACGCTAGCCTTGATCTACGTAAATTGTTCATTATTGGAATACAATCAATCGCAATATTAAGAACATCGATATATTTGCCGTATAACATGAAATTAACATTGTGGTTTGCCGGTAATTATGCTCTATTATTTATTTTTAATGGGCCTCTTATGGTTACGGCACAGGGCCACCTAAATTCACGGGACGACCCTGATGAAACTATTAGCCAAACGAAGTCCAATGCCATTGGCAAGTTCAGTAAGCTTTTCTCTAGGTAAAGCCTTAGTGAGAGGATCATCAAAGTTATCATCTGTGTGAACTTTAAGTAGATTTATTTCACCTTCACGGACTTGTTCCCGAACATAGTGATACTTCCGTAAACAATGTTTGGTGCCCTTTGATAACATCAAATAATCCTAAATTTTAAGTGTCAATTTTCCCCGTTTATGCTCATATTTTATGTTAATCATATGGATATATACTCTTATTCCTTTATATTTTGTTTCCAGGTAATATATGAGCATTGGAGCTTAGAGACGCGGATTTGGAGATTTTCTTAACAGTTTTACCATAGTATGCTATCATTGAAGAAGCTACGGCGTAACTCCTATTCTCAATTACGCCGTAGCTAGGATTACGTTACAAAGACCAAGTCAACAGCAGTTATGACGTAACTCTCAACTTAAGTTACGCTGTAACCATCTAGTTCATGGGTAATTTCGCGCCTCCATCAACTACGCCGTAACCTCCTAACATGCATTATGACGTAACCAGCACTACGAGACTTGATTTTGGAGGATAATTAAGTTACCGCGTAATCCTCTATTAATGTACGGCGGAGCTATAGTTATGGCGTAACTATTCCTTCAGTTACACCGTAATGACCACTACGAGAGTTGAGTTTGGAGGATAATTAAGTTACGGCGTAACTCTCAACGTAAGTTACGCCGTAACTATGATCGGTCCTATAAATACAAGCCCTAAAATCTGCATTTGACATCATTCACACACAACACAAAGGCAGAGAACGTGAAGAGGGTTTCAAGGGCAGATCATATGCAGCATACGAAGCCATCTCCAAGGGAGAAATCACACCATATCGATAAGTGTTAACGATTACTACTTCTTTACACTTTAATTCATGTCTTCATTAATCATGTTAAACATTGAGTTGATTGTGTCTTTTAATATGATCGGCTAAGAACCTTTGGTGCTAGCCTAGTTATGATTCGTTGATTGTATTTTTTATGTTTTCATTCTTCTATAATTGTTTCTAGTGTATGCATGCATAGTTTGTTGGTAGTCACCCTAGCTTCGGTAGTTTTGAGTTGCGGTCGTATTTATTTGCTTATGATAATTGACCAAAGGACTCTAGGTAAGTAGGTAGAGAGGGTTGGTAAGAGTTGACCAAGGACTACCAATCCCTCTTGTGCGAATTGACCAAAGGATCACCGTTCGGAAAGAGGAACTTAAGAAGTTAGGGATGTGTGTCTAAGATTCTAACGCCCGGGCATACATTGTTTCGAATCTTGCATGTAGGGTACTTAATGACTTGGCTTAGGTTGCTTAAGACCCTCGACTCCCCAAATGGTAGGCCTTTGACGTCGGGTAGGAACCTTTGTTGATAGGCTATGACGAATTGAGCAAATGATGTCTAGCGACTTGTACCCCCACTTGAATCGATAGGAAGTAATTAGAAAACATAGACATAACACGATAGGATGAATAATTAGGTTAGCACATTTTTTCTCTATCGTTCACAACCTCATTTACTTTCCGCATTTTATTTCTTGTCTATTAGTTTAATTAATCATTTCAACTTAAAACCTTTTAAAACCGTGGCATTAGACTTAATTAGGATCCTTATCTATATAGCTCTTGGGAACGACCTCGGCTTTACCACCTTCTATACTATGCACGATCGGGTTCACTGCTCGTTAGTGAAATAGGTAGACCTTAGGTAGACAAGACTTAGAAATATTAAATACTGGTCGAAAAACCTGCATCAAAATTTTGGTGCCGCTGCCGGGGAGCTATATTAGGATTTTTGTTAAGTCATTGTTTTATTTTTTTCTCACGATCTACTTTAAGTTTCAGGTACTATGGCAGTTTTGGACATCGATAACCTCACTCTCGAGGAATACTTTGTAATGAATCAGGGATGAGCAAGGGTCGGGGCTCGTTAGGCCGGCTATTGGAGTGGAGGTCTGATTCGAGATCAAGGACCAATTTATGAGGGAGATGCGTGCTATCCCTTTTTCTGGAAGTAAGGACGAAGATGCTTACAAGCATATTGAAAATGTTTTATACATCGCAAGCCTCTTCAACATCCCGGGTGTCTCTCAAGATACGGTCATGCTTCAGGTATTCCCTATGACACTTACGAGATTGGCTAAACGATGGGTTGATAGACTTTCCGGTGGGACCATTGACACGTGGAATCTTCTTAAGAGGGCTTTCATTCAAATGTTTTGCCCTTACTCAAGAACGGAAAAACAGTTAGAAGAAATTTACAATTTCAGACAAGAAGACGGTGAAACATTATACCAAGCTTGGGATAGGTACAATGACCTCTTATACAAATGCCCTACTCATGACCTCAACAATCAACAAAAGGTCAACATCTTCTACAAGGGTATTGGAATTGCTACAAGGAAAATGCTCGATTCTCAGGGGCCGATCCCTGGAATGACACCTACTCTTGCGTTGGAAACTTGATGCGCGTATAACGCGTTCGGGGTCAAAGGAACTTCTTTTTCATCGAGCAAGTTTTTCAACACCCTAGGCAGTGAACCTAATCGTTGTAGTGTAGTATTGGTAAGCCTCGGGTATTGATATCGTTCTCTAGGGGAATAGGAATGCTAGTGAGAAGTGTACTACGCTAAGGTTGAGGTTGAGAAAGATTATTTTTTATCTATTTTATATTTTTGAGAAAGCTAAGGGAAAAATCTTGGGGTTTGGATTTGGGGGTTTGGTACTTCTACCAATTACTCTACTATCTAATTATCTAAACTAAGGGTAGTCTTATGTCTATTGATGTGTGCTCGTATGATGATTAAAAATGTGTCTACCTAGATACTATTACTCCCTAGTTATCTTTTATTGGTGGTTGAATTGTCACGTCCTTATTCTTAACGCGTTGTGTTTTCTAAGGTCGTAGGGTATGCTTTTATCCCTAACTCTTTGAGACTACCTTAAGGTTATTGCCTACGAAATCTCTAGGTTTCATAAACTAACTCTAAGGTTATCTTTGGATGTTAAGCCTACAATTCCGCTAAGTGATCTATAAGCTAAGGTTCACAAAAGTTACTTAAGTATTCAAACACAACGATGGCCTAATGCACTCCTAATCCAATTACAATTAAGATAAGAGACAACCAATCAATAATTAATAACTAGGTTTCATAGATCTAAGCAAACACACAATAAATTTAGCCGGACATGTTAAACACGCAAGCATACACACATACAATCGAAGACATAATGAAATAAATGAAGTAAAACACTTATTTTGATGTAAATAGGGTATGAGAACCCTAAGATACTGTCCAAACCGGACCAAAGTCGTTTTAGGTTTTTACTCCACAAGTCTACCTCCTAAAATTCTAAAAATTCAATTTCTATATATAATTTTACATTTGCGACGGCGTCACCTTAGAGGTGGGACGCCGTTAGATCGTCGTCATTAGGGTTTCGTCATGGCTAAGTAATAGTTGGGACGGCGTCACGTTGTGGTTGTGACGCCGTCAGTCTTCAGTAGTGACGTCGTCTGAATCTGGATCTAGGTTGTCTGAGAAGAAAAGTCTTCGTGACGCCCTTACTCTTCAAAGCCTGACGGCGTCAGGTGTAAATTAGCAAAAAGTGTACTGAATCGTCACAAATTTAATTACGTATAGAGGGACGGCGTCGCCCTTGGATTGTGACGGCGTCAACTTCAATTCCTGTAGCTTGAGAGTCTTTGATCTTGACTTAGCCATTTTCTTTATATATTCACTCCTTTTCGTCCAAATATGCATCATTCCAGCATTTTGTTTCCAAGAGACCTAAAAAATGAAAAGGAACGAAATTAAGCAGTAACGGATATAAAAGTGGGCGATTAAGGGCTTAAATGACCTCTTAAAAGTGTACGTCTTAAATCCTTACCAAATATCCCTACACTTGGTATTTGCTTGTCCTAAAAAAAATGTGCTTTTGGCCAATCAATTTATAAGTTAGGGGGCATGAAGCATTGGTTTAACATAATTCACAACAAGTAAAAGCACCGCAATAGTCATAACAAGCACGAAAATTATATACTAGCACCTCACAAGGGGTGTTTGGATTCTCTCATCTCTCGGGTGTATATGAAATATAGTAAATGGAAATGGAAGATAAACCCTCATTAACCGATCATAGTACATAGATTACCATAGGCTTGAGACTAGATCAAACCTCCACCGCTTTGGCGTAAGCACCTAGGAACAACTATCTAAGAGGTCTTTAAAAGGGTTGTAACATTAGGCTTACGGTAGAGAAACAAAGGGTTTAGTTGAATAGGCGATTTAGTGGTGGCAAGTCAAAAATCTTATGTTACAAGCATGAAAAGAATGGCGTTGCTAAGCCAAGATTCGACTCACTAAACTCTAGATATGTTGAAACAAACAAACATAAATATAAAGATAGATGTAGGATGGTAGCCCGTTTTTTTTTTTTTTTTTTTTTTTTTTTTTTTTTTTTTTTTTTTTTTTTTACATACACTTTTACTCTACCATCCTCTATGATAACATCAAAATATAAAGGATTTATAAGAGCATCCCTATACTTGAGTTTTTATTACTCTAACACTAATTTGACCCGAATTGAAAAGATCAAAACACTTGGAGTACCTTATTACGTAAATAAAGGGAATTTGAATTTAACGTTCTTTCCCGTCACTCCATAAAATTTTACTTTACCCATGAGTCCCAATCGTCCCAAAACTGTGTGCAAAAGATATGACTTGGCTTAACAACCATGCAAGTAACTAGATAATTGAACTAAGGGTTTAGTATGATAACAATAATGCACTAAAGGTGAGTGCATACAAGGTAGGCTAAGGCGATTTGGGTGTACATTTGGGGGTGGATTGTAAACAATTCTCTTCATTGATATTCCGGAAAACCAAAACATCACGAGAACCACGAAAAGGATAGGCTCTGAGGGGTTAACTAGGGGTATCGTGTACTAAAGATGAGTACATCGCAAGGGTGTGGGGGAATTACTTGACCGATGTGGAAGAAGTAATTATAATACGGGTATCAAACAAGGGTTACGCTAATGCCTCTTATCATTTAGTTATTCCTAACTACACAAGTGTAGTCTCACTAGCGATCTCGGAATGCATCACAAAACAAGTTCTAGTATCTATTATACTACTGGTACACTCTCGAAGCATTAAAGGTGAATGCTTTAATTCCTATAGATCTAGGGGCGAACCTCACATTTTTGGGGTAGAATTTGAGTGGTAAAGGGTTTTTGTGCTTGTCATATAACTCATATCCATGAGAAGCTTTATTAAAACTAAAGTCCCACCCGTACATGTCATGAAAATTTTTAAATTTGGTGCTAAAATTTCCCTAGCACATATTTCTCATGGTTTATTACACAAATGAAATAGGAAAAGACAAATGATCAAGGATAAGCATAGTTTTATGTCATGAGTTAAGAGACGAGTGAGAGGAGCATCTATGACGGTTTTATGGCTGCAACAAGTTACTACTGTTCGCCTTATTTGAAGCAAGTTACGAGTGTACGAGTTTATGTTGCTACTGTCTACACGCTTAGTATACACATTATTGCTGCTAGTTAGTGCTTCTTTTTCAAGGTATTAGTGTTGCTTGCTTCGATGTTAACTACTGCTCGTTTGCTACCAACTGCTGCTACTAGCTTTTTGAATCTGCTGCTACTTGTAAGTTTTGGTTTGTATCTACTGCTACCTTGTTCAAACTGCTGGTCGTTATAACTCAATCTGCTGCTGGAACTCGTTTTAATACTACTGTTGTTGTGTATAATTTGGATATGCATGCTACTACTTGGAAGTATCTTGGTCTTATTGGTGTTTGTTTGATCAAGAACGAGAGTAATTAATAATACTTCTGCATGATAACCGACTTTGTTTTGATCAAATATTCCTCAATGATTGGTCCTTAATTGTTTAGTACCATTGATCTCGTACTACTATGATCATGGGTCGGTGGTGCAAAATATTTGCTAGCACTTTGTTACACTGAATGTATGTTTTAATGGAGGTTTGTGCTGCAATTGATTACTTGCTCAGTGGGGAATAATTTTTATTAAAATCATCATGGTTTGGCCAATAGCAAATATTACTAATTGGTCATTGGTATTTTATCATGGAGGGTAATGGATTGTGCATGGTATTTGAAATTCGTACTAGAATATAACATATTTGAGTTTTATAGGCATAAGTTACGAGTAGTAAGGGTAAGTCAAGTATGTTTCGCGTCTCAACTATACTATACATGGTTTTGGATTTATAGAGGCGGCGGAATATGCTCTTGGTTTGAAATGTTCTTCAACGATTATAAAGGCTCGTTTTTGGATTTCTTTGGAATAATTGGTTACGAATAAAATTGCTTATCACTTATTTGGAGTCGAAGTGGAATATCACGTATGCGTGTTTTTATTATATTTTTAAACGGCGGAATCGTTTAAAAGTAACTTGTTTGTGCTTCAATGATTATGACGATGAATTGACGAATAGTAGATGAAGGTTTTCGTCAAGAGATTGCGATCTCCCTATACATGGGTATACGTCGATGTCATCTATAGTACAAGACATAAGACGTAAGTTTGGGTTATTTTACTTCTACATCAAACTCGTTATATTTGGTTTTCTTCATATGTGATCATTACATAGAGCCTGCAGAATTGAAGAATCAAGAGATGGTAAACATATTTTTAGGGGAAGCTTATTGATTAAATTTTTAACCATCTACATGCACCACTTGAGGGGAAGTGACGATCAAAGTTGCATTTCTTTACATGTCCTCTATTCGATGATTACAAAAAGGGGAAGAAGATTATAGAAATATGATTTGCAGCTTACTTATGTGTGGTGGCATGGCATGGATTAAGGGGAAGACAAGGAAGACAAGATTTGTTTCATTCAGGGAGATGTTTACATCTCAACTTTTCTACTACATCTAGGGAAGTTCGTACATGACTTTGTTTGTTTTGTTATCATCAAATAGGGGAAGATTGTTGGGATTCTTGATTTGATGAGACAAAGTAAATATAAGAATGAAACAAAGGGACTTAAAGTGACAAAGATGAAACCTAAAAAAGATGGAGGGACTTGTTTGAAAATGAAGAATTTATTTGTCACACCCCCAATTTACCTGTTTTGCAGCGGAATAGAATTCCTGGGGATAGACTGTCATAGCACCACAATCACAGTTATATAGAACGACCTAAAGTGTCGTTTTAAAAACACATCGTTGGATATTTAATAAAAACATTCAGAGTACAACATCGGTCCCAAAAGGTTATAAAGTTTGCGGAAATACAATATATTACAAGTCCAAACGATGTTTTTGAAATAAAGTGCCATAATGTACAATGATGTAAGTCGACGCCGCGACTCAAAAGGTGGTTCCTTAACCATGCCATGCGAATGTCTTAGTTACCTGAAAATACATTGCTAAAACGGTCAACAATAATGTTGGTGAGAAATCATAGGTTTATGTAATTGTTTTATACGACTACGCAAGTATAGATCAGGCATGACAATCATGTCACGTAAAAATGTTACAATTGCTTAAGCGCATGATACCGAAGCTCAGACTGATGTACGCCCCAACAGAGTGTCTTGCCAAACAACTCTAATGATGTTTATGAATGAAATGCATCCGTATGACAAGTTGGGATTCACCAACTCGGATGGAGGTGTCACCCTCGATAGATCTATCCACTCACACACGCTTCTAGAAAATTAACGGCTCATGCATTAAAGTGGGGACTTTTAACTGGCAACTTTGTAACTCAAGCAATGTAAATGAATTTAACATACTTGGTATCGTAATAAAAATGTTGTGCAATGTATTCTCCCCCGTAGGTTTGAAATAATGTAAAAACTTGTAAAACGGGGCTATGAAAACTCACTTGGTAAACTGGCGAGATGACAAGAGTGAGTACACTGAGGTATAATGTGATGCGTTAACCGGGACCTATTACAAATGATATGATATGTAATGAGTTGCAATGTAATGTTATGCATGCATTTCGTATGTTATTTATACCATTTGCGAGTTTTGAAAATATTACTTATCGTCGAAAAAATATTCTTTTGACGTCTTGACCCTTCAAAAATGACTTTACAAGTATTCACGTCAATATGTCATCCTACAATGGGTTTATAATGATTTATAGTGAAATTATCACTTTTCGTCGCAAAACAATGTTGTCGGAATTTTTCATGAAATTAACAAAAATGGCTCCGAAAAACTAGTCGTAAAATGGTATACGTCGATCGTTAGAGAACGAACTCGACGGTTTTGGAAAGTTTGTATCGAAATCTAGAAGTTTCAGTTCAGGAGTTTTCGTCATAAAGGTCTCGAACATAAAGATAATAAGGGCTAAAGATGGTGATTTTGTCTAATTGTTGTGCAAAAAGTGAGTTTCGGCCAAGTTTAGACATCCGTAATTAATTTAGTACAACTCCGCTATACAAACGGCTTGTCGTTTTGAAAAATATGCTCGGTGATCTTAATTTTATTAGAAGACAATTCGTTCCAAAAAGTTCCACATCATGGTTAAAAACAGCCGCTAACATGGTCGTTTTAGTTACCGTAATACTTATCTCGTAAAAATAATATAGTTTTTCAGAAAATAATAGCTACGGCAATTTTATGAAAACGTGCATATCTTCGTCGTTTCAAATCCGTTTTCTACGTATAATACGTCCTTAGCTTCGTATCGAAGTAAACTAATATAATTTTGACAAGTCGAAGTAATTTGTGAAGCTTAAGGTTCATTTTTGACTCGTACAAGAAAAATATAGTATGCTGAAATTTCTGAAAATTATATATTTCGTCGTCAAACTTGTAAAATCCATAACTTCTTCGTTATAACTCCGTTTTATTCCGTTCAAGCGGCCACGGATTCGTTTTAAAGTATATTTTCTAAATATCAAGGCCAAAAAGTCGTGCCTACTGTCGGTTTTTCCAGAAAATTAAAACAAGGACAGAACCTTTTAAATACTTATCGAAAATAGTTTTTATCGGACGAAACCTATTCTAATCCCTTCAAATCAACTCCAAAACTAATCTAATCCTACCATACACCTTCTTAGGGTGTCATGGGTTCCTAATCATCATCAAGACCAAAGAATACCAAGGGGATATTTATAGGATGACCAAATATATATATATATACTCTAAAATCATGTAAAAAATGGTATAAATCACATATGTCTTGCATGTTTGTACCAAAAATGAAAAGATACATATGAGATGATAAGGAAACATGAAAAATGAAAGAAACATGCTTACAAGTGAATATGATGAGGTGCAAGTAACAAGGTTAAACCTAAACACTCTTGGTTTTTATTTCAAAACCTTATAAAGAGTATTAACTAGATTGATTAAACACTTGGACTTGAGAAAAAAATGATGATCCCTTTTCTCTTGATGTAGAACCGGTTAGGAAGGAAAACAAAGAAGAGAGAAAGAGTTTTCTATCACTTGGTAAATTTTGAGATGCATGTATGAGAAAATTGTAAGTGTAGACTTTTAAGTAAGTATGAAAACATATAATCAATGAACCATGCATCAATAAATGTCACCCCTCCCCCTTGGTCGGCCAAGGGGGGAGGAACTTAGAGATATTTGTTTTTTTTTTTTATAAAATATATATACTTTGTGTAAAATTTGTGTAATTTGTAAGGAAATGTAAGTAATTGTGTAGGAAAATGTAACTTGTAAGGTAAATGGTGGATTTTTGGTACAAGTAAGTTTTTAATAGATCAAAATAGAATGTAATAAGATAATAAAAATTGTAAAAATACATTCCTTGTAAAAATTTGAGTGATAAAATAATTATCGAGTAATTTTTAAGAAAAACGTCGTAACAATTTAACTTTAACGATTTATGTACCAAATAAATTTAAAACACTAGGTAAACTAAAAATATAGTTTTTATAACTAAATGTAAGTTTAAAAATATACCGGGATCATTTTTGAAAGTAATGGATTAAATATTAAAAATAATAACTCACGCGATAACGTTTATTTAATATAAAAATTACGCGTTAAATGTGAAATGAAATGTCATGAATGAACTATCATGATGCAAATGATGCAAATGAAATGTAGACTAATCTTAGTCCATATGAAATGTACGTGATGTTATGATCATGAATTCGCCGCTAAACCTTTAAGGTTACGCGAATTTGGAACACGTAAACCAAGTTTACGATAAATGTTGAAATAATGAGGCATAAATTGTTTCGAGAAATGACCTGAAAGTACGGGTTGTCACATTCGCCCATCCAAAAAGGAATTCAGTCCCTGAATTCAATTCGTGTTGGTCTAACGAATTTTTGAGTTTGTGGTGAATATCGAGGAAAGAAAACATGGAGAAGTGTCGTTACGGTTGTCGATGATCGAGGACGTACAAAACATCGTATTGGATAAATCTCGCATGAGTAATACTTTGACTTTGGAATATGTGAAGATTTTGCTTGCACTAAGATTTATAAATAACTGCTCCCAACATAACATGATCCCTCCAGAATTAGACATAGTTAGCTAGGCTATGTATAATTAAGGAACGATGATGTGACGTTCGGTTTAGTTGTTATAACTCTCGATGCTTACAAGGATTTAAACCGTGTCGTTAAACTGGTCGTTAAGGAACAGGAAGTAAAATTCTCATAAGTTATAACAAATCGGAAAGAAAATAAGTACGATAGATGAGAATATTTGGGTCGAATTGGTTCGTCCAGTGTTTTTCTAAACCGTACCACGCCTTTCCAAGACGGGTCCTTGTGCATAATTTGTTGCCCACTTGAGGTTCTAATGGTTTGCGGCTTATGGGACATATCTCCAAATTTTGCATCGTATAACGATGTAGCTTATCTAGCTATATGCTGTTACTTGTAACTGATTCTTGATTTGTATGACTTCCTTGTTTGTTTCATGAATGGGTTATGGACTAATGAATTGGACTTTCCTGATTTTAATCCTTGAATAAGTGATTGATACCTCAACCTTACAGTGCCTCAAATGGTGTAGTCAGCATGTTCATGAGCTAACTATTGTTGCAAAGAAACTTGTCGATGGAGAATGATTTGCCTAGCCGTTTCTAGAAAGTCATACTGGCTTGAGCATATTATCTAATGTGGAAACTGCTCTCTAGCTCTAACCATTGAGCTGAGGATAGTAGGCGGTAATCATGTCCTAGTAGGTTTCATGGAAATCCTGAAATGACTGTCAGCAGTCTAAGATGAATCGAATAGCTTATAATAGGTACAACTGGAATTAATACCACGTGTCTTGTGTTAGATTTCAAAAATGTTAAATCTGTCGGAAAGGACCTTATTGAAAATAATAGATCATAGGTAACAGTTGTGATTCCTCGCGTTTCTAATCCTATCGAATGTCATGACCTGAGTATTACTTGCCTAATGTGCTTAGTCTCTATGACTAAAATGTTTATTGTTTGATTATCGAAGTGTTTCTATACTCCATGTTGTAAAGTCACCAACCTTAGATATTTAAGTGAGGTGGTGTAGTGGTTGATTTTCAAGATTTGTTCCGATATTGAGTGCTTCCAAAAATAGTTCATCACTAATATTGTTATCATGCTAGCAAGAAAATATATATCAGTTCAAACTATGTCGAAGAATGTTTGTTCTAGTTTCACTGGTATATGGGGAGTCATTGATTGTCCGACATGTTCAAACCTGTGGCATCTCTTGATATGGAAGTGAGGTTACTTGGAATTTCTAGAGAACACAATGCCTTAGGGGAAGTTTATATCGATAACCTTAATTTAACCATATTTTCCTTTAAGGGAAACTCATTGTAGGGAAGTTCACATATTGTTGAGGCCATGTTTAACAGAATGTTCTACAGTCTCAGTTAGAAGACTTGGTATATCCCTATAGTGTTGCTTCATGGGTATTCGCTTCGTATTAAATCTCGTAACTCGGTCTAGCTAGTACTTTTGGAATGATAGAGTTTGGATTCTAATTCAAAATAGTGGTTCGGAATGTCTCGTGATGTCTTAAGATTTTGGTTGAGTTTTGAATCATCCTACCACCTAGTTCTAGTCCTTGTTGGTAATTCCAAAATCCTTTCATTGTTTTCTTGTATCGAGGAATCCTCCTCACAGAGTGGAAGATCGTGCCCTAAAAAAAGGATAAGGGGTGGGCACGGTCGGCCAAATCCGAAAACTGGAGCGATTGGGAGGAGAGGAGAAGGGCGGGGAAGCAGCTAAGAGGGGGTTGTCTGTACTTTCTAGTTGTCTGTGTCACAGAGATCGGATGAGAGTTTACGTGCGGGCAACGAGAAGACCGAGGGGGGGAAAAAAGGACAGAGGGGGGGGAGGGAAGAGGGGGGAGGGACCACACGGATGAGGAAGGGAAGAAACAGGGTGAGCGAGGGACAGGGAAGAAGAAAGGCTGAAGGGGGAGGCGGGGGGGTAAAGCACAACGGGTTGGTGGGTGTCGTTGTTTTGAGGGAAAACAGCGGAAGAGATAGAAAACGCGGAACAAGGGGGGGAGGAACGAGGGGGGGGGAAACCCCAAGGCAGGAAGAACAAGCGGGAAAGAGGGGGGCAAAGACGGGACAAGACCAAGGGAGGCGGGGGGTACAGAGAGAAAGGAAAGGTCGAGTCACGGAAGACAAGATGGGGGCGAGGGGGGGGAAGAAGAGCAGGAAAGGACAGGGCGAAGAGGCTGGGAGGGAAGGGGCAAGGGGGGTCGGAGGGGAAAGCAGCCAGGCTACAATGCGCACACAGGTAAGAGGGGACGACCAGAAGAGGACGCGAGGGAAAAGGGGGGGAAGAGAGGGAGAACGGCAGAGGGCAGGGGGGGGGGGGGGGGAGAAAGAAGAGCAAGGAACGGGGGGAGCAGACGAGGAGAAAGAGGGGAGGCAAAGGGGACGAAGGCAGGGGGGGAAAGGCGAGAAAGGCGGAAGGGGGGGGGGGAAGGGGACGGAGAGGAGGAAAGGCGGGGAAAAGAGGGAAGGCATGTGGGCGGAGAGAACGAGAGGGGAGAGCGCAGAGAGGACGGAGACAAGAGGGGGGAGGCAACTTGTGTGTGGAAAGAAGAGCTCGATGATTTTTCAGAGTAACATGAAAATCGTTTCGCATGAGGATATTAAATAGTTGATAAAATGACTGAAACCAATTGATAAGTTGATAATAAAACAACTTGCGTTAAAACTTTATGAAACAACGTTTCTAAGATGGTGATAAAATAGTTCGAAATAAAATCAAGTGAAATAATTTCATGAAATAGTAGCAGGATAATTTGGAATAAAATTTGTTGGATGGTTTGTAGGATACATAGGAGAACCTTATCGAGTAATAACAGTCTACTAATTGGTCGAGAATAAAGTTGGCCTAACCCCTAGTAATATAGTGATGTATCATCGTGAAATGATGGAAAATTGGGCAATTGGAGTAAGGAATGAAATAAACAAGGTGGTGATTATCGTAGAGATAATAAATGATAAGGATTACATTAGCTAGAAAGGTACTTATTATCTGTTCCTGTTGGTGGTCTAATCGTGTTTCAAGTGTAGGAGTAGTAGGCGGTCTAGTAACAATAGCCCTAGAACTCTCACAGTCCTCAACCTATGAGATGGTGTAGTGTCTATAGTCTTAGTGGTAGATGGTAATGGTGTGTCAAATCATGCACGCTTCCCAAGCTGCAAGTCAGGTGTATGAGTATCGTGTATGAGATATGATGGTACGGATGGTGCTCGAAATGATAATGATGATGAAAATAATGACAATGATGATGATGGAAATCCTTGTGGTGAGTTAAGAAAATAGGTTCATTAGGACTAAGCCTATAAGTTCTACCCAATGGTATGATAGTCCCAACTGAGTGATAAAAATTGTCCTGATCCTACGGTGAATCAATAGTGATCGCGATGGTGTAGGTGCAACTTCGTCCTCCTAAAAGGTCTCAGTGTCATCATCTGATGTTATCGGTGTTGAGTCAACTGATGTTAAAATTGTGATAGGGAATGACAAGGCATTCTCCATGTCAAAGTGATGTGAGTATAATGGGATGGGTATTTGAAGGCATCCATGTGACAATCGGGTTCGAAATGAAAGTAAATAACTCGTAAAAAGTGCGTATAAAACCGCATGTATAGTGACTATGTATTTATGATGAAATGATGAGATGCTATGATGATGTAGTTATAGTCTAGGGTCAATGATGCAACCTAGTTCTCTATAACTGTAGCTCTGGTACCAATCTGTCACACCCCCAATTTACCTGTTTTGCAGCGGAATAGAATTCCTGGGGATAGACTGTCATAGCACCACAATCACAGTTATATAGAACGACCTAAAGTGTCGTTTTAAAAACACATCGTTGGATATTTAATAAAAACATTCAGAGTACAACATCGGTCCCAACAGGTTATAAAGTTTGCGGAAATACAATATATTACAAGTCCAAATGATGTTTTTGAAATAAAGTGCCATAATGTACAATGATGTAAGTCGACGCCGCGACTCAAAAGGTGGTTCCTTAACCATGCCATGCGAATGTCTTAGTTACCTGAAAATACATTGCTAAAAAGGTCAACAATAATGTTGGTGAGAAATCATAGGTTTATGTAATTGTTTTATACGACTACGCAAGTATAGATCAGGCATGACAATCATGTCACGTAAAAATGTTACAATTGCTTAAGCTCATGATACCGAAGCTCAGACTGATGTACGCCCCAACAGAGTGTCTTGCCAAACAACTCTAATGATGTTTATGAATGAAATGCATCCGTATGACAAGTTGGGATTCACCAACTCGGATGGAGGTGTCACCCTCGATAGATCTATCCACTCACACACGCTTCTAGAAAATTAACGGCTCATGCATTAAAGTGGGGACTTTTAACTGGCAACTTTGTAACTCAAGCAATGTAAATGAATTTAACATACTTGGTATCGTAATAAAAATGTTGTGCAATGTATTCTCCCCCGTAGGTTTGAAATAATGTAAAAACTTGTAAAACGGGGCTATGAAAACTCACTTGGTAAACTGGCGAGATGACAAGAGTGAGTACACTGAGGTATAATGTGATGCGTTAACCGGGACCTATTACAAATGATATGATATGTAATGAGTTGCAATGTAATGTTATGCATGCATTTCGTATGTTATTTATACCATTTGCGAGTTTTGAAAATATTACTTATCGTCGAAAAAATATTCTTTTGACGTCTTGACCCTTCAAAAATGACTTTACAAGTATTCACGTCAATATTTCATCCTACAATGGGTTTATAATGATTTATAGTGAAATTATCACTTTTCGTCGCAAAACAATGTCGTCGGAATTTTTCATGAAATTAACAAAAATGGCTCCGAAAAACTAGTCGTAAAATGGTATACGTCGATCGTTAGAGAACGAACTCGACGGTTTTGGAAAGTTTGTATCGAAATCTAGAATTTTCAGTTCAGGAGTTTTCGTCATAAAGGTCTCGAACATAAAGATAATAAGGGCTAAAGATGGTGATTTTGTCTAATTGTTGTGCAAAAAGTGAGTTTCGGCCAAGTTTAGACATCCGTAATTAATTTAGTACAACTCCGCTATACAAACGGCTTGTCGTTTTGAAAAATATGCTCGGTGATCTTAATTTTATTAGAAGACAATTCGTTCCAAAAAGTTCCACATCATGGTTAAAAACAGCCGCTAACATGGTCGTTTTAGTTACCGTAATACTTATCTCGTAAAAATAATATAGTTTTTCAGAAAATAATAGCTACGGCAATTTTATGAAAACGTGCATATCTTCGTCGTTTCAAATCCGTTTTCTACGTATAATACGTCCTTAGCTTCGTATCGAAGTAAACTAATATAATTTTGACAAGTCGAAGTAATTTGTGAAGCTTAAGGTTCGTTTTTGACTCGTACAAGAAAAATATAGTATGCTGAAATTTCTGAAAATTATATATTTCGTCGTCAAACTTGTAAAATCCATAACTTCTTCGTTATAACTCCGTTTTATTCCGTTCAAGCGGCCACGGATTCGTTTTAAAGTATATTTTCTAAATATCAAGGCCAAAAAGTCGTGCCTACTGTCGGTTTTTCCAGAAAATTAAAACAAGGATAGAACCTTTTAAATACTTATCGAAAATAGTTTTTATCGGACGAAACCTATTCTAATCCCTTCAAATCAACTCCAAAACTAATCTAATCCTACCATACACCTTCTTAGGGTGTCATGGGTTCCTAATCATCATCAAGACCAAAGAATACCAAGGGGATATTTATAGGATGACCAAATATATATATATATACTCTAAAATCATGTAAAAAATGGTATAAATCACATATGTCTTGCATGTTTGTACCAAAAATGAAAAGATACATATGAGATGATAAGGAAACATGAAAAATGAAAGAAACATGCTTACAAGTGAATATGATGAGGTGCAAGTAACAAGGTTAAACCTAAACACTCTTGGTTTTTATTTCAAAACCTTATAAAGAGTATTAACTAGATTGATTAAACACTTGGACTTGAGAAAAAAATGATGATCCATTTTATCTTGATGTAGAACCGGTTAGGAAGGAAAACAAAGAACAGAGAAAGAGTTTTCTATCACTTGGTAAATTTTGAGATGCATGTATGAGAAAATTGTAAGTGTAGACTTTTAAGTAAGTATGAAAACATATAATCAATGAACCATGCATCAATAAATGTCACCCCTCCCCCTTGGTCGGCCAAGGGGGGAGGAACTTAGAGATATTTGTTTTTTTTTTTTTTTATAAAATATATATACTTTGTGTAAAATTTGTGTAATTTGTAAGGAAATGTAAGTAATTGTGTAGGAAAATGTAACTTGTAAGGTAAATGGTGGATTTTTGGTACAAGTAAGTTTTTAATAGATCAAAATAGAATGTAATAAGATAATAAAAATTGTAAAAATACATTCCTTGTAAAAATTTGAGTGATAAAATAATTATCGAGTAATTTTTAAGAAAAACGTCGTAACAATTTAACTTTAACGATTTATGTACCAAATAAATTTAAAACACTAGGTAAACTAAAAATATAGTTTTTATAACTAAATGTAAGTTTAAAAATATACCGGGATCATTTTTGAAAGTAATGGATTAAATATTAAAAATAATAACTCACGCGATAACGTTTATTTAATATAAAAATTACGCGTTAAATGTGAAATGAAATGTCATGAATGAACTATCATGATGCAAATGATGCAAATGAAATGTAGACTAATCTTAGTCCATATGAAATGTACGTGATGTTATGATCATGAATTCGCCGCTAAACCTTTAAGGTTACGCGAATTTGGAACACGTAAACCAAGTTTACGATAAATGTTGAAATAATGAGGCATAAATTGTTTCGAGAAATGACCTGAAAGTACGAGTTGTCACATTATTGTTTAGTCCTTAGTAGTTTTTTGAAAACCCTAATCTCTACTTTATAAATAGATCTAGGTTACAGGTTTTTATATATGTCTTCCAAAATGTAGTCGACTAGTGTGATTAGTGTAGCCCCAAGGATCTTTGATCTCTGTTATAGGTTAGATAACCGTACTAGAATTGATCATCTATTATTGGGGCTTGGAGTGTTATCAATGAAAAATCTTGTTCAATAACAAAGTATAGTTTTGATTATTCCGCTGTGCAACATGTATTAATCTTTGTTATTGTTGATCCCTAGCGCTCTAAAACGATCCACGAAGTCTAACAAACTCCACACACCCTTAAGCTCATATTATGTTCACCCATATTTCCTTCAAGATTGTTTATTCATTAACTCTAGTGGTGGAGATTTGTGTAAACGCCAAGCTTATGATAAAATACTTGCTATGACTGTGCTTTGAGTGATCACCCCGAAATTGACACTTAGATTAGAGAGAGAGTATGAGTGTTTGTTCCCATTTCGTGAGGTGTTCGGTTTTGATTTATTCTAGCATAAGGGATTTTTAATCTCATATCTTCCAGGTAATTTGGAGGATATCTTTTTAGAAATCATTCTAATAAAGTCTACTTGAGGACAAGTAGAGTTCAAATGGGGGGATATTTGATAATCAAAAAATCCTGACTTTTAAATGTCAATTTGCCCCGTTTATGCTCATATTTTATGTTATTTATATGGATATATACTCTTATTCCTTTATATTTCATTTCCAGGTAATATATGAGCATTGAAGCTTAGAGACGCGGATTTGAAAATTTTCTTAACAGTTTTACTTTAGTATGCTATCATTGAATAAGCTACGATGTAACTCCTATTCTTAATTACGCCGTAGCTAGGATTACGTTATAAAGACCAAGTCAACAGCAATTACGGCGTAACTCTCAACTTAAGTTACGCTGTAACCATCTAGGTCATGGGGAATTTCGCGCCTCCGTCAACTACGCCGTAACCTCCTAACATGCATTACGACGTAACCAACACTACAAGACTTGAGTTTGGAGGATAATTAAGTTACGGCGTAATCCTCTATTAAATTACGGCGGAGCTGTAGTTACGGCGTAACTATGTTGGGAATAATCCGTTACCACGGATAGTTGTGGTTTACACTGCTCGGATTAACACTAGCAGTGGAAACGTATTCCCACTGCCAGTACATTATTACCACTGCTATCAGTTTATGACTAGAATAACGCGTCTAGATAAGTATAGAATAGATCTTGTGAATATTTTATAATGTTAGCTTTATACTTATCTTGTAAAGGACTCCTTGTTGTATAAAAGGAGGTCCTAGGTCATTGTCTTAGGTACTTGTCTAATTACCTACATATTACTCACAAAGGCTTCAAGGTGTAACCCTAGTGATAAGCTAAGATCACTCATATTATTCATCAATAATATTGGAGCTTAAGTTTTGTGTTTAATCTGTGTTTACATACAATACATCATATAATCCATCTTCTAAGTATTACTAAGTAAATTCCGCGTGCTTAATAATATCATACAAAATATCATTAACACAAGGAGTGTGTCTAGATCCATCAAGTGGTATCAGAGCGAAGGTTCTGATATTTTGTTTTAGAAGATCCAAGGAATTAGCTTAACCTACTCACTCAATTCAATGGAGATGGAAAACAACCAATCAAACTCTTCTACACCAAGGCTACCTAAGCTCAAACTAAATGAGTTTGAGATGTGGAGGATACTGATTGAGCAATACTTTCTCATTCAGGATTATGCTCTATGGGAGATCATTCAAACTGGTGATTCTTTCAAGCCTTTGACTAGTACTGTGAAGGTTGGTGACACAAATGTTGTGAAAGTTTATGTGCCTGAATCTAGTGTTGAAAAAGCTTGCAGGAAGAATGATCTTAAAGCTAGAAGTTTGTTGCTGATGACTCTTCCTAGAGATCAAATCATTGCATTCAGCAAGTACACAACGGCTAAGGAACTGTTTGAAGAGATTTGCTCAGTGTTTGGTGGTAATGATGCTACAAAGAAGACACAAAAGATATTGTTGAAGCAAAGTTATGAAAACTTTTCTGCTTCAAGTAATAACTCACTTGATAGCATTTTCACCAAACTCCAGAAGATTGTTACACAACTAACTGTGCTTGGCATTGAGGTAGAAAAGGAAGACCTCAATTTGAAGTTTCTAAGAAGTTTGCCTTCAGAGTTTCAAACCAATGTTACTGTCTGGGAAAACAAATCAGACATGGAAACAATGAAGCTCGATGATCTTTACAACAACTTCAAACTAATTGAGCAAAGATTGAATAAGGCAGGGAAACTTGGTACAAGCTCTAGTAGCTTGGCATTGTCGTCAACCTCTGTTGACAGTGATGATTCTGAAGATGACAATGATGATGAAGTTTCCATTGCTGGTTCTAAATTTTCCACTGGTAATGTGAATGTTACCACTGCAGGTTCAAAGAAGAAGGTTGCTAGTATTGGAGATCCTACCTTTTATACTTTCATATCCACACAAGTTGATGGCTCTGTCTTAACTCATGAAGACATAGAGCAAATTGATGAAGATGACTTGGAGGAGATGGATATAAAATGGCAGATAGCTCTTCTTAGCATGAGGGCTAGGAAATTCTACAAGAAGACTGGCAAGCCTATTCACATCAATGGTGATGAAACTGCAGGCTTTGATAAGAAGAAAGTGGAGTGCTTTAACTGCCACAAGTTTGGACATTTTTCTAGAGAATGCAGAAGACCAAAGACCAAGGACAACATGTCTACTTGGTACAAGCAAAAGAAGGGACCAACTGTGGAAGAACCAAAGGCAATGTTGGCTATTGATGGTGTGAGCTATGATTGGAGTTTCATGGCTGATGAACAAGAAGAAGAACATATTGATGCTTCTCTTGTTGCTACTGAGTTTGCTCTCATGGCTTTCTCTGACTTTGAGGTACAAAACTTTGATAGTTGTTCTAAAACATGTAGGGCTGCTAAAGAAGTTGAAGGCTTAATGATTTATATTCTAATGAAAGACAAGAGTTATATACTGCTAATTATATTGTGTCTAATCTTAGGAGAGCTATGGCAGTATTAGAAAAGCAAATAGAGCACTATCAGGCAAATGAGTCTAAATATAATGATGATATGATTCTTCTTAGAAGAGAGGTAGAACGTACAACAGCTGTGAATGAAGCATACCAAAAGGAGTTGGAAAAACTTCAAAAGAAAAATGAAAATGTCAATTTAACATTAGACACATGCTATCATCAGTCTAAGTCAATTGATAAAATTTGGAATGCTCAAGTACATAGTAAAGTTAAGTCTGGTATGGGTTATAATAATGTGCCTCCACCACTAAGGGGTGTTCATTCACCTCCAGGTATAGACTTAGCTCATACAGGCTTAGAAGATTTTAAGGATCTTGAAAGAGAATATGGTCTTTTAAAGGACACAGTGGTGAAAAATGAGGAAGAGTTTAAGCAGGATAATGATGTTTTTGAGAGTGCTAGTGACTCATCTGTTGTTGATGAGAATGTTAAAAAGAATGTAGAAACTTCTATCCCAAAAGTTGTTAATACTGTTACAGAGGAACCTAGGAAACCAGTTAATAAACCTAGACCAATTGTAAGGTATGCTGAGATGTATAGGAACAAGTATTCAGCTCCTAGGGGTAACCAGAGGAGTTGGAATCATGTTAAATCTCAACAACTAGGTAGTGATTTTGTAATGTACAATAAGGCATGCTATATTTGTGGTAGTTTGGATCATTTACATGCTTATTGTGACTATCATGTTGGGAGAAGCGAAGTCCATGGGAATAAAAGGGTGGAGACTAACAGGATTCAACATAATGTACACCCTAATTCACATTGCAAAATGGTCCCAAGAGCAGTTCAACTTAGAAGTGGCCTCAAAACCTTTGCCACTGCAAAAACTATTAATACTGCTCACCCTAAGTCACCTGTTAAAAGTGCAAACACCAAAACAACTTTTGTAAAATCTGCACAAACAGGGAAAGGAACTTTTCAAGCTAAAAAGGTTAATTATAACCAACAGTGGTTGCCTAAAAAGAAACCAGCAGTTTCCACTGCTCATTCAAAAATTACCACTGCAAGGGTTGTAAACAAGAAAAGGGGGGACATGGGCAATGATGTGAAGGCCTCAGAACGTTGGGAATGGAAACCAAAAGGAAATACCTCTACAACCAATCCCAATGGTGTATCAATGACCTTTGATAGATTTAACTATATTGATACACGAGGCAGATCCAAGTCAATCATGGCTTGGGTCCCCAAAAGAAACTAACTCTTTACTCCTTTGTGCAGGAACATCCAAGGACAAAAAGATCAGGTCAAGGATATACAGATAGTGGGTGTTCAAGGCACATGACTGGCAACAAGTCCTATCTTTCAGAATTTGAGCATTATGATGGACAGTATGTCAGTTTTGGAGGTGGAGTAAATGGAAAAGTTGCTGGTAAAGGTGTTATCAAAACTGGTAACTTGGACTTTGAACCTGTGTACTATGTAAAAGAGCTAAAGTACAATCTTTTTAGTGTGTCACAAATGTGTGACAAGATGAACAATGTTCTTTTTACCAAAGATATGTGCTTTGTTCTCTCTAAGGATTTTAAGATGCCTGATGAAAGTCAGATTCTTCTTAAAATTCCTAGAAAAGGCAATCTCTATAGCTTTGATATGAACAACATTGTAGCTAAAGATGATTATGCTTGCTTGATTGCAAAGGCCACAGTGGATGAATCCATGTTATGGCATAGAAGGCTTGGTCATGTTAACTTCAAAACCATTAACAAGATTGTCAAAGATGGTTTGGTGAGAGGTTTAGCTCAGAAAAGATTTGAAAATGATCAAACGTGTGAGGCTTGTCTTAAAGGCAAACAACACAGAGCTTCTTGCAGGTCTAAGTTGGTTAACTCTATTGCTCATCCTCTTCAAATAATACATATGGACTTATTTGGTCCTACATCAGTGAGCAGCTTGAATCTAAAGAAATATTGTCTAGTGGTAACTGATGATTTTAGCAGGTTTACATGGGTTTTCTTCCTCGGAACCAAGGATGAAACAACTGGCATCCTCAAGATCTTTATCACAGAAGTAGAAAACCAATATGATATGAAAGTTAAAATCATTAGGTGTGACAATGGAACAGAATTCAAGAATAGAGTTATGGATGAGTTTTGCAGAGATAAAGGTATTAAAAGAGAATTTAGTGTGGCTAGAACTCCTCAACAAAATGGTGTTGCTGAGAGGAGGAACATGACACTAATAGAGGCTGCTAGAACCATGTTGGCCGATTCTAAATTGCCAATCACTTTTTGGGCCGAAGCAGTTAACACTGCATGTTATGTGCAAAACAGGGTTTTAGTGGTAAAGACAAAGAACAAGACACCTTATGAATTGTTTAGGGGTAGACCACCTATCCTTGACTTCATGAGACCATTTGGGTGTTATGTATCTGTTCTCAATACCATAGATTATCTGGGCAAGTTTGATGAAAAAGCTGATGAAGGGTATTTTGTTGGGTATTCCATGGTTAGTAAAGCTTTCAGAGTATTCAACTTAAGAACCCAAAAGATTGAAGAGAATATGCATGTAGAATTCCTGGAAAACAAAGTTAATCTCAAAGGAACTGGTTCAGAAAGGCTGTTTGATCTTGATACTCTAACCAATACTATGAATTATGTACATGTTTCTACAGGAACATCTTCTTTTGATTTTGCAGGTTCAGAAGAATTTCTTGATGATGATGAACCAAGCAAGGATCATGCAGATGATCAAGATGAATTCAGTCTACCCCTTTGGGACTATGCAGATAATGATGATATATCAAAAACTGGAGATGTTCATCCTTCTAGTGATTTGGGAAAGGAAGGAGATAGTAATTTGAATGCTGAAAATTCTGAAAACAGTGGAAATTCAGATTCCACTGTTAGGCAAAATGTTTCCACTGCAACACCTAATGTGGAAATCACAACTCCAGTTACTGAGGAAGCTCAAGCCAATGATGTTGAAATCTCAAATATGCCAAGTGAGATTGCAGTTCCTCAGACTCCCCACACTTCTATTCATAAATCAAATCCTCTTGAAAATGTGATTGGGGATGTCTATTCACCTGTGAAGACTAGAAGACAAACTAAGCTTCCTGATGTCCATGGATTCATTAGTAAAATATATGAATCTAAGACTCATGAAGGCAAGAATGAATGTCTCTTTATGTGTTTTCTGTCACAAATGGAGCCAAAGAATGTTTACAAGGCACTTGAAGATGAAAGTTGGGTGGAAGCAATGCAAGAAGAGTTGCTCCAATTTAAGCTTCAAAAGGTTTGGGTGCTTTGTGATTTGCCTTCTGGCAAGAAGGTAATAGGTACTAAATGGGTATTCAGAAACAAGAAAGATGAAAGAGGAATTGTTATCAGAAACAAAGCTAGGCTTGTAGCTCAAGGATACACTCAAGAGGAGGGTATTGACTATGAAGAAGTGTTTGCCCCAGTTGCACAAATTGAAGCAATTAGGCTATTCTTAGCTTATGCATCCTTTATGGGCTTTAAAGTCTATCAAATGGATGTAAAGAGTGCTTTTCTATATGGGCAGATTGATGAGGAGGTTTATGTTTCACAACCTCCAGGCTTTGAAGACCCTGAATATCCTAACAAAGTATACAGGGTAGTTAAAGGTTTGTATGGCTTGCATCAGGCACCAAGGAAATGGTATGAAACCTTAACCACTTATCTTCTTACTAATGGGTTTCATAGAGGCAGAGTGGATCAAACTTTGTTCATCAAGAAAGACAAGAATGATATCTTGCTTGTTCAAGTGTATGTTGATGATATCATTTTTGGATCTACCAAGACAGAGATGTGCAAAGAATTTGAGAAACTGATGAAAGAAGAATTTCAGATGAGTTCTATGGGTGAACTCACATTCTTTTTGGGACTTCAAGTACTACAGAGGCCAGATGGTATTTTCATTAATCAAGATAAATATGTGGCAGAGATACTAAGGAAGTTTAAGTTCACTGATGCAAAGTCATCCAGCACCCCTGCAGACAAGACTACACATCTACTTCTGAAGGAAAATAGTGGTGAAGCTGTTGATGTGCACATGTATAGGTCTATGATTGGTTCTTTGATGTATCTTACATCATCTAGACTAGATATCATGTTTGCAGTGTGTGCCTGTGCAAGGTTTCAAGTTACTCCCAAGTTCTCTCACTTGACTGCTGTGAAGAAGATTTTAAGATATCTTAAAGCATTTCCTACTCTGGGATTGTGGTACTCCAGAGATTCTCCTCTAGATCTGGTTACTTACTCAGATAGTGACTATGCTGGAGCTAGCTTGGATAGAAAATCTACAACAGGTGGATGCCAATTTCTTGGCAACAGATTAATGTCATGGCAGTGCAAGAAGCAAATTATGGTGGCTAATTCTTCAACTGAGGCAGAGTATGTGGCTGTTGCTAGTTGATGTGCTCAAGTTCTATGGCTTCAGAATCAACTTTTGGACTATGGGTACAATTTCATGAATACCATCATTCATATTGCCAATAGCAGTACCATTTGCATCATTAAGAATCCTGTTCAACACACAAAGACCAAATATATTGAAATTAGACACCATTTCATTAGAGATTGCTATGAAAAGGGACTAATTCAAGTTATCAAAATTCATACTGATGACAACTATGCTGATTTGTTAACAAAAGGCCTGGATGTGGGGAGATTTCAGTACTTGGTAACAAGTATTGGAATGCTTAATCCATAACCTTTTTTTCAAAATGTTCTCTGGTGTTGAGGGGAGGCTGTTGGGTACTGAAATTGTTGTATGAGTTTGTATATGCTTGCTTGTATTCCTGTTTATGTGTTTATGAAGTTTTGATGGGAGTTGAATTTAAAAGGTGTATATCTGAGATACACAACAAATGGTTATTGATTCACCATGTCTAACCCACATAAGAATCAACTAGTCCAGAGCAAACGGCTACTGGTAAAGACTTGACAAATCCGTTTATGGTTGATAGTTTACCAAAAACTATATGGTTATCAACTCACCATATTCTTTATGATTAAGAGTTGGCTAGTCCATAGCAAATGGCTCATGGTAAAGACATATCAAATCCGTTGATAGCTGGTAGTTTGCTAAAAACTATGATAAGAGCAGTCTTGTTATCACATGATTTTATTTACCACTGCTCTTTGAAATTTTTGTGACAAATTACCACTGCTAGTTCACAGTTTCCACTGACAGTGTTATTTTACCACTGTTGTTCTAGCCGTTACAACTGATTGTGTCAGTAACTAATTTTTACTAGCCGTTGAAAGTAACCACTAATTGTCATATATATAGGGTTAAATTTTTAGGTAAATTATCTTCTTTCCATATTGTGATAACTACTTTCTAAAGATAATTTTACTTGTGCAATAATTCTAAACCCTAACCATATATATCTTTCTCTCTCAATTGGCTAGTTATTCTTTCGATTCTTACTGACTCAATATCATTTTTCATCAAAAGTTTCTATGGCATCTTTAAACTTTGCAGATGAGCACAACCTAGTGGCCTACCTACAAAAGTATACCGAGAAGAGTGGCCCTGTTTATCATCAAATTGTGGACTTTCTTCATACCACACATATAAGGTATGCTCTGCTTTTAAGACCCACAATTTATATCTCTCAAATCAAACAGTTTTGGACTTCTGCTAAGTCCATAACACTTGAGATTAGAGATACACATGAAACAGTGGATGCTCTAAGAGCCACTGTGGATGGGGTAACTATTGATGTTACTAAGGCATCCTTGAGGAGAGTACTCCAATTGGGTGATCTCAATGGTCTCATCACATTACCTATGCCCAAAATTCATGATACTTTATCATCCATGGGGTATGACACCACTGACAAAAAGTCTACTTTCAAAAAGAGTGGTTTTTGTCCCCAATGGATATTTTTGATTCATACTCTGTTGCATTGTCTGAGTCCAAAGAAAACATCTTATGAGCAATTTAGTTCAACCATGGCCTACCCTTTGGTTTGTCTAGTCACTGATAAGATTTTTAACTGGTCAAATTATATTTTTACAAGTATGAAAGGCAATGTACAGAGTAAAACAAAATTTTTAATGTACCCAAGGTTTGTGCAAGCAGTGCTAAATGAGTTTCAACTGCAACCCCATACAAATGTTTATCAAATCAGTTTCCTGAAGCCTAAAGTTTTTCAAAATTTGAACAAAGATGGCAATATGATTTTTACACCTCTCCTTCCCCAAATGCTTGCTAAGATTACACCTAAACAAAACACACCTATAATTAATGTTCCAAACATTGATTATATTCCACCAGTTTCAAACACCTATGAGAGAAGGTCTAAACAGTCAACTCCTCTCATGACAACACAGCAAGTTTCTGAACCTTTTGGTCTAGGAACAAGCAGTGGTGGTTCTAGACTTCCACCTAGTCTAACTAGGGAGGATTCTGAACCTTTGCCCCATGATTCACCTCTCCCAACAGGTAACACAGTTGGAAGTGATGAGAGCAGTGGGAACCAATTGGAATTGATGGGTTTGTGTACAAAGTTAGCCAAGCAGGTTGAATCTCTATAGAAGGATTTGGAAAATTTCAAGAAGCTGCATGCCAAGGATGTTACACATTTAAAGGAAGAGATTCAGACCTTAAAGGAGGAGTTGCAGGGGTTGAAAAGGCACACGAAGACTGCAAAGTTTGTGATTTCATCTTCATCCTCACCTACTGATGGTGATTCAGCTGATCATGATTTGGGAATTTCTCCCAAACAAGGGAGGAAAACAGGTTCTGACACTGAGGGGAGGAAAATTGTTTTTGAAGATGAAGGAGATACAAGTAAAGGAGCAAAGGAAGCTGATACTCATGGAGAGCAACTTGATGATCAAGACATTTTCTGTACTGCAACTGATTTTACCATTGATTCTATTTCCACTGCAGAGCCAATTATTGCCACTGTAAGTGAAGAATTTGATAAACTGAAGGATGACAAAGGTAAAGCAGTTATAGAAAATGTAGAGCAAACTGGAAGAAAGATTTCAAAGAAAAGACAAGCACAGATTGTTCTTGATAGAGAAATTGCTAAAAAGATCTCTGAAGAACAAATGGCTGAAAAGAAAAAGCTTAAAGAATTGGAAGTTGCAAGCTTTATGGAAGCTAAAATATTGAATAGAATGGAAGAAGATCCACTGCTCAATATTCAACCAACAATTCTTAGAGAAAAGATTCCAGAGTTTAGCTATGTTCCTACTGAAGAAGATATTGAGTTCTTGATTGCTAATAATCAAATAATCAAGAAAAAGGCAATTGACCTGGTAGCTGATGCATCCTTAACTAAAGAACAAAGAACTGCTCAGTTGAAGGATTTCATTCAAATGAAGAATAATCAAGCACTTGAAGATGTGATCAATTCAGTCAAAAAGGGTCAAAAGAAACCAAGACAACCAACCAAGGCACAAATTCTTTCATATATGAAGACTTATTGTTGTCATGTTGGTGGTTGGAAGAAGCATCAATTCAAAGGAATGTCTGATGATCAAGTTGAAAGAGCTTACTACAGAGTTCAAAAATATGATAAAGATTTTATTGCAATGGGCTCTGAAGAAGAAGCAAGACGATTTCCTGGATTGAAGAGAAAGGCCAAAGAAAGTGATTTTCAAACTGTTAAGAAGACTAAGGTTGCTGAAGAACAAGCAATGTCTACTGAGAAGGATATTCCTACTGAGAAATTCACTGAAGAACAACTGACTGGAATGATTGTGATTGAAGAAGAAGATTTTTATCCAGAACCACTGCAAGTTCGACATCCTATCATTGATTGGGAGGTTTACACTGCTAGCAATTTTGCTCCAACATGGAAGATCACAAGGCTAGGTGGTGAAACTTCATCATTCATTCAATTTGAAGATCTTATAAAAGCTTTTGACATAGATGACCTTGATACACTATGGAGGTTAGTTCAAGAAAGATTTAATGCTCAAGATCTCAAAGATACAAAGGAGATGCAGTTATGGATTAATCTTAGAAGGCTCTATGAACCAAATGTTGATGATGATTTCTGGAAATTCTCATGCACATGTTCTGGTACTAAATGGTTTTACTATGATTCATGTGAAGTTCATCATGTCTCTACAGCAAATGGAGAAGATGCTTTTATGCTTGCTGAGAAGGAATATCCACTCAGAGCTGGAGCTCTCACTGTGATGTTATGTACAACAATAAGAGTTCATGAAGACAATGAGAAGGTCATAGCATTGTTACATAGGCTTCAAGATCAATGTTCAAGAGCTATTCAGAAGTTAAGAAAGAAGTGAAGTGTTTGGTTGAATTCCCAAATCCTTGAAGATAATGAAGACTGAAGAAACTTTTTGATTTGCAGAGAAATCATAAGTTTAGGGGAGGATTGTTGGGAATAATCCGTTACCACGGATAGTTGTGGTTTACACTACTCGAATTAACACTAGCAGTGGAAACGTATTCCCACTGCCAGTACATTATTACCACTGCTATCAGTTTATGATTAGGATAATGCGTCTAGATAAGTATAGAATAGATCTTGTGTATATTCTATAATGTTAGCTTTATACTTATCTTGTAAAGGACTCCTTGTTGTATAAAAGGAGGTCCTAGGTCATTGTCTTAGGTACTTGTCTAATTACCTACGTATTACGCACAAAGGCTTCAAGGTGTAACCCTAGTGATAAGCTAAGATCACTCGTATTATTCATCAATAATATTGGAGCTTAAGTTTTGTGTTTAATCTGTGTTTACATACAATACATCATATAATCCATCTTCTAAGTATTACTAAGTAAATTCCGCGTGCTTAATAATATCATACAAAATATCATTGACACAAGGAGTTTGTCTAGATCCATCAAACTATTCCTTCAATTACGCTGTAATCACCACTACGAGAGTTAAGTTTGAAGGATAATTAAATGAGGTTTTAGAGGGAGAAAGTGAAGAGAGTTGGAAACTTTACTGAGACAAAGAAAAATGTATTGAAAGCTCCAACCCTTTGCCTTGCTAGGCAAAGGGTATTTATAGGTTCTTACATGGCACGCCTCCTACGGGCTGTGGATCAGGCATACAGTGGATAAAGACCCGTCCGTCCTCCACAGTGTTACATAACTAACTACTAACTATCACTAAATGACTACGACTACGAGCTTTCTAATGAATACATATACTTGAGGTGACCGAGTCTTTAACTACCGGATTTTCTAAATCCCAACAATCTTCCCTTAAGGGAGGTCACCTCAGTTACAAACAGATATTACATTTTGGTGTTCTTGAATTATTGATTAAGTTCTTTGCTCTCTAGCTCGTAGTCTTTGATTCTTCATGTTCCGCATGTATTGTAAGTCAAGTGGAGGTCTTTAACAGATTCACATGTTGGTGATTCTTTGAGCCAGCTTTGAGATCATCAGCCACAGCAAATCTCTGACTCGTCCTTTGTTGTATCGCCATTATGTGAAGTTGTGACTTTTGGACCGTCATGCTCACATCTTTGGATCATGATATCTTCTCATCAGAGTAGCAGAAGCTTTGTAGATTCATGATATTTGCAGCACCGTAGCAGAAGCATGGATTGAAAATATCAGAACCAGTTGATGAAGATATGCACTTATCATGATTTCTTTAGAAGTGAATGTGATGTGTGAGCATGCAGTTATGAATTGACACCTCAATTCTGATCAGCTGCAACCGTCGGGTGTCCCTGCAAACAACAGTTAGCAATAAAGCGCACGAAAGTGTCTTTGATCACTTTCGTTGAGCGGGGTTGCAAGAACCACGGTTCCCCGTTGATCAGTACAAGTACTGCTTTTGAACAGGTAGAATTCCTAAGAATCTCCTTGACAGGGTTTCGCAGCTAATCAAGCTGTTCTCAAACTGGAACGTCTCAAAGAAGACAGCACGGAGTGAGTAAATCAGCGAACTGAGATTCACTGATTGATGAAAAATGATTTGAAAAACAATTATGTATTGCTTAATAGAAAGGGTTTTGCAATACAACGAAGGTTTTACGGAAAACATCAATTTTCAATCTTAAATACCCTTTTATTTTTGAAAACTTAATACACAATCGATGTTCTAGAGAAAAGATCTGTTGAGCACAACGACCGGTTTTTCAAAGGTATCCGTCAATCCATTTCCGGGACCAAGGTTGATTCAAGAGTGAATCGCCTCATTGTTTCTATCCAGTTGTCACAAGTTTGATCTTTCGAGAAGATCTCACATGTCACCCACCAAGAGCTTGTTAGATGTTAGCTCTAGAAGGATTTCCATCTTCATCGTGAATATTTTTGTATATCACTCGGATGTTCTGGCAATACCACAAGGATAATGCGTAGGACTCTCAAAATCTATTCTCACATTCCACATTGTGTGAAGCTGCGAGTCTTCATTAATTGTGTCCTAATGAGATTTATTGGTGATCTCTTGGCTCTAGACTCAATAGTGGACACTTGGTTTCCTATGCCAGAGACTAGGGAGAGGGTCTCCTTCTTCAATATCAACAATCTCTAAGAGAATGTCGATAGATTATGTAGGTTCCTCGTGAGAATGAAACAAGTCCTTTTAAGAGGAACTTGAGTAGCTTGGGAAGTTTAGTGCAGTACGTCACTGGGTCCATGACGTCTTGTCTTCAATACTGGCGTTACCTTGGTAACCACCAGTAGCATATGAATTGAACCCAGTTTCTGCCCTAAGGTTGAATTAATGGAGGGCTATTTCGTTTCACCCTTTTCTCATTCAATTCTTTTTCATTCTTCAACCCCTTCAGTGCTTACCGAGACTTCATTACTAAAACCTTGTTGGGTTTATTTCAGTTCTAGCTCAATCTCACTCGACACTCTTCCTTTATTCTCCCTTTTTCTCTTTTTTTCATCAAACCTAAGGACTTCTACACTAACTAGTGGATTGTCCCTGGGTAGATCCCTCCGGCTCTGGCGGGATCATGGGAACTCATACCTAACCTAACCATCCTTATATCTCCAATGCATAAAGTAAATTGGTCGGTCTTTTGGTATTGTTCTTTCTGCCTCGAAACCAATTTAAAACCATTTGAAAATCAATCAAGATACTTGTGATATATAATCAAAGCATTTTGTATCTTAATTGTTTTTGATATTTTAGAAATGCTCCCCCTCAACATGTGCTTTAAGTATTAGAAATCATTTGGCACATGGAGGCAAGAGAACTTTGAAATCTTAGATTGAGAATGAAAGATCCAATTCTTGATTAACATTTCTAAAATGATCATCATCACTTCCCTGATATAATCTAGTATTTTAAATACTTTGGATAAAACATTTTGGGAAGGATGTGGTTTCCTTTTTATTGCTCCCCCTTAATATGTGCATCGAGATTCGAAAGAGTTTTGCACATATTCGAGGGAGCCTGTACCTTGAGACAAATCAATCACGTTTCAATCCTTTTTGGTTTAAGATAAATGCTCCCCCTTAACATGTGCATGGAAAATTTAAAATCGTTTGGCACATGTAAGGAGGAGTGCCTGTTGAATCATTTCTAAAATCACTTATCAAATTATCAGTTTATTTCCAATTTAAATCACAAATTCTCCCTCGATCACAATATTCAAACCCTTTGAGATTTGTGATCCCAATTGATTTAAATTATTTTTGAAAGCTTTTTGAGGAGAAAGTGTGACTTGCTTTTAAAAACATTTAACTGATAAGGATCAGATTTTGAAACTTTAAACTCCAATGATCAAACATGCTTAGGTATCTTATGAAAACACAATATTAGCCTTGGTCTTGATCCAATTGTACAAAAAAAATGTTCTTTTTAATTATCCAAATGTAGACCTTGCTCATTTTTGTGCCAATTGTTTGAAAAATAACCTTTTTGTTTTGAATGAAATCATTAAAATCATTCTCCCCCTCAATCAATGACCGAAGTTGTTGATTGAGTGATAGAGATTTTGACAAATGATGAGTCCAGATGATTTTCAAAATTGAGTCCGAGTTATTTTCAAAGCAATTTTGTTTTCATTAGATGACAAATGTTTTTTAGAAGAATCTTTAGACGGAAAAATATTTGTGAGGAAACATTTGTCTTTTTGGCGACAAATGTTCCTTATAAACTTATGTATTTAGGATCAGAGCATGATGTTTTTAAAATTAGATTGAGCATGGCTCTAACCTTTCTTTAAAAATGGGTTACTACCTGAAATGACAATAAACCAACATTTTTATCTATCTTATTTTTTATATATATATAAAAATGAAATAAAATACGTATTACTTCCGTTCGAACTTCATCTAAAGACCCGTGTCAATTTTGAATGACAGATCTAAGTCCGTAGATGTTATCGAAAATAGAAAACATGATAAGTAAAACAATCCTTTTGAATTTTTCAAGATTTTTTGATTTTTATGGATTTTGAATATTTTATATTTTTCTATTTTCTTTTTGTTGGTTTTATAATTTTGTATTTTGCTTTTTGATAAAAATATATACAAGAATATATGAAGAAACACCTTTACTCCTCGTCTTCCTCCTGAAGACGTTTGAGTGTCTCAGGTTGTAGGCTCTTCAAGCCAAGTCGTGGAAGAATAAACTCAAAACGTTCTCTAGGAAGAGCTTTAGTGAAGATGTCTGCCAGCTGATATTCAGTCCTTACGAAATATAGTTCCACCACACCTTTCTCCACTTGTTCCCTGATGAAGTAATGTCGAATGTCAATGTGCTTTGCTCTTGAGTATTGAACATTGTTGCAGCAGAGAGCAATGGCACTTTTATTATCACAATACAGAGGAACTTTGTTGAATACAAAGCCATAGTCAGATAATTGGGATCTCATCTATACGATTTGAGCACAACAAGATGACATGGCTATGTATTCAGCCTCTGTAGAGGATATAGACGTACTCATTTGTTTCTTTGACGACCAGCTTACTAACTTATCTCCCAAAATCTGAGCACCTCCTGATGTGCTTCGACGTGTATCTTGACACCCTGCATGGTCTGCATCTGCATATGCTGTTAGTGACATATCGGTGTCCTTCGGATACCAAAGTCCCATGTTAATGGTTCCTTGGAGATACCGAAAGACCCGTTTAACTGCTTTAAGGTGATTTTTGGTAGGCTTAGCCTGGTATCTAGCACACATGCATACAGCGAACAGAATACCAGGTCTACTGGTTGTGAGGTACATCAGGGATCCAATCATACTACGATATTTTATTTGATCAACCATGATCCCTGAGGGATCCAATCATACTATGATATTTTGTTTGATCAACCACCATGGGAGTGTCAACAGGGTCACAAGAATCAAATCCAAATTTCTTTAAGATTTCATTAGCATATTTAGATTGATTAATAAAAATGCCTCTGGGACTTTGTGAAATTTGTAATCCTAGGAAAAATGACATTTTTTCCATCATAGACATTTGAAATTTGTAGCCCATCTCTTTTGAAAGTCGGTCACATTAATTAGGGTCGGTCGAGGCAAAAATAATATCATCAACATACATTTGAATGTGAATTAAGTGTTTGCCTGACTTTCTGGTGAACAATGTGGGATCAACTGCTCCTTTGCTGAATCCATTTGTCAAAAGAAACTTTGACAATGTATCATACCATGCCCTTGGAGCTTGCTTCAAACCGCAAAGGGCCTTCTTCAAGCGGTAGATATGGGTAGGATGCTCTGGATTCACAAAACCTTCGGGTTGACTGACGTAAACCACTTCTTTGAGGTCTCCATTAAGAAAATTACATCCATCTGATAAACCACCATGTTCTTGCTAGCAGCATTAGCCAGGAAGATTCTGATAGCCTCAATTCTTGCAATCGGAGCAAATGATTCCTCAAAGTCAATACCCTCCTCTTGTCGGTATCCTTTAGCCACTAGCCTTGCCTTATTCTTCATAACATCACCGTGCTCATCAAGCTTTACTTTGAAGATCCACTTGAGAGCAATAATCATAGCACAATCTGGAGCAGGTACTAATTCCCAAACATCAAGACGGTTGAACTCATGGATTTCTTCCTGCATAGCACTAAACCAGCTGTCCTCAGACATTGTTGTTTTGACATCTTTAGGTTCGATCTTTGATAATACAGAGTTCGATCTTTGTGTGTCGTGTATCTTTTATTGATTGTTTATTCTCATGTTTAAATTTGTAAAAATACTTTATTTTGTCTTTAACCTCATCTTAATTACATATAAAGGTATTTTACATAAGGGATAAGTGTAGGGAGGATTACACGCGTTTTCAAAAGAAATGTGAACATGAGAATTACAATTATTTAAAAGATATACATGTGTGTTTGTTCGAGTCAAATTCTTGTATCGAGTCATAATGGATGTTTTGCAGGAAATTTTTCCAGATTTTAAAGATAAAAAATTTCCAGAATTTTTTCCAGAAAATCGCTGACCAGTTTCTGTCAGGATAACCTGACGGCGTCAGGATCGCAACCTGACGGCGTCAGGAGGAGCAGAAACAGCTTACTATTTTTTCTCGTTTTCTGAGCTACTTATAAATTTTTGGAATTTTCCAGGTCTTAATTTTCCAGAAAATCTGTAAAGATCCATTCCACAAGCATTATATCCTAGTTTAGTAGAGTCGTATATATATTGTTACCGCCGATTTTACGCGAAGGTTTCGTTTGTTTTCTTCAAGTGTGCAGGTTTAATTTGTCAAGAAGAAGATACGTAAGATGAGAAGGAGCTTTTCACGCAAACATTCTTCTTGAAGAAAGATTTAACCACCACTTCACACGGATCCTACCGAGCTAATCAGGGGAGTACTGATTTATTTCGTTTTTAATTACCTTCCATTATCATAACTTTGATACTTTCAGGGAATATTGGGGACAATGTTCAGTTTAAGTGTAGGGAGGAAAAATAAAACGGGAACTTTTAAATTATGCTTATCCTTGACTATTTGCCTTGTCCAATTTTATTTGTGTAATAAACCATGAGAAATATCGGTTAGGGTAATTTTGGCACCAAATTTAAATTTTTTCATGACATGTAGGAGTGGGCCATTAGTCTTAATAAAGCGTCTCATGGATAGAAAATTATATGACTAGCACAAAAAACCATTTACCACTTAAATTCCACCCAAAATGTGAGGATCGCCCTTAGATTTGTAGGAATTAAAGCATTCATCTTTAATGCTTAGAGTGTGAACCGGTAGTATAATAGATTCTAGAACTTGTTTTGTGATGCATTCCGAGATCGCTAGTAAGACTACACTTGTGTAGTTAGGAATAATTAAATGATAAGAGGCATTAGGATAACCCTTGTTTGATACCTGTAATATAATTACTTCTTCCACATCGGTTGAGTAATTCCCCCACACATTTGCGTTGTACTCATCTTTAGTACACGATACCCCTAGTTAACCCCTCAGAGCCTATCCTTTTCGCGGTTCTCGTGATGTTTCGGTTTTCCGGAATATCAATGAAGAGCATTGTTTACAATCCACCCCCAAATGTACACCCAAATCGCCTTAGCCTACCTTGTATGCACTCACTTCTAGTGCATTATTGTTATCACTCTAAACCCTTAGTTCAATTATCTAGTTGCTTGCATAAGTTGCTAAGTTGAGTCATATCCTTTGTACACAGTTTTGGGATGATTGGGACTCATGGGAAAAGTTAAAGTTTATGAAATGACGGGAAGGGAACGTTAAATTCAAATTCCCTTTATTTGCGTAATAATGTACTCCAAGTGTTTTGATCTTTTTAGTTTGGGTCGAATTAGTGTTAGAGTAATAAAAACTCAAGTGTAGGGATGTGCCTATAAATCCCTATCATTTTGATGTTATCGTAGAGGATGGTAGAGTAAAAGTGTATGAAAAAAAAATAGAAAAAGAGAAAAAGAAAAAAATAAAGTGTGAAAAAAAAATACGGGCTACCATCCTACATCTATCTTTAAATTTATGTTTGTTTGTTTCAGTTATCTAGAGTTTAGAGTGTCGAGTCTTGGCTTAGCAACGCCATTCTTCGCATGCTTGTAACATAAAGATTTTTGACTTGCCACCACTAAATCGCCTATCCCACCAAACCCTTTATTTCCCTACCATAAGCCTAACATTACAACCCTTTAAAAGACCTCTTGGATAGTCTTTCATAGGTGCTTACGCCAAAGCGATGGAGGTTTGACCTAATCTCAAGCCTATGGTAATCTATGTACTAGGACCGGTTAATGAGTGTTTATCTTTCATTTCCAACTTGTTATATTTCATATACACACCCCATGTGAGGTGCTAGTATGTAATTTTCGTGCTTGTTATGACTTTTGCGGGGCTTATATGTGTTGTGAATCGTTCTAAACTACTGCTTCATGAACCCTAACTTATAAATCAATTGGCTAAAAGCACATTTGCTTGAGGACAGGAAAATACCAAGTGTAGGTATATTTGATAAGGATTTAAAAAGTACCTTTTTTAGGGGTCATTTAATCCCTTAATTGATCACTTTTGTATCCGTTACTACTTAATTTCGTTCCATTTCACTTTTTAGGTCTCTTGAAGGCAAATTGCTGGAATGACACTTATTCGGACGAAAAGGCGCGAATATACGAAGAAAATGGCCAAAGTCAAGAATCGAGACACTCAAGCTGCTGGAACTGAAGGGGACGGCGTCAGCGTTTAACTGCGACGCCGTCGCGACATGTTTTGTGACGACTCAGTAGTCAAATTGCTTATTTACAAGTGACAGCATCAGGTTTTAAAAGAGTAGGGCATCGCAGCTCAGACGGCCTAGATTTGATCCAGACGGCGTCAGAGACTGAAGGCGACGGCGTCACAGGCATAAGGTGACGCTGTCACAATGATAACGTGCCAAGAAGAAAACCTAATGACGGCGACCTGACGGAGTCACAATTAAAGAGTGACGCCGTCGCAGTTTGTAACACTATATATAGAATCCGAATTTTTTAGTTTTAGAGAAGTTGTTCTGTGGAGTAAAAACCTAACCCGAACCAAGGCTGTCTTGTACAGTATTTTAGGGTTCCATACCCTATTTTACATCAAGATAAGTGTTTTACTTCATTGATTCAATTATGTCTTCAATTGATTGTGTGTATGCTTGCATGTTCTCCATGCCCGGCTAATTTACTTGAGTGTTTGCTTAGGTAATATGAAACCTAGTTATTGAATATTGATTGGTTGTCTCTTATCTTAATTGTGATTGACCTAATATTGCGATAGGTCATTCGTTGTGTTATTAATGCTTGATTAATCTTTGTTGAACCTTAGCATATAGTTACTAGTGGAATTGTAGGCTAAACATCCAAAGAATACCTTAGTGTTAAGTTTATGAATCCTAGAGATTTCTTAGTCATTAAACTTTGGTAGCTTCAAAGAGTTAGGGATAAACGCATACCCTACGACCTTAGAAACACAACGCGTTAAGAATAAGGACGTGACAATTCAACCATCAATAGGAGATAACTAGGGAGTAATAAAACCTAAGTAAACAAATTTTTAATCATCATACGAGCACACAACAAAAGACATAGACTACCCTTAGCTTAGTTAATTAGATAATTAGATAAGTAGAGTAATCGGTAGAAATACCAACCCCCAAATCCATACCCCGAGATTCGTACCTTTCCATTTTCTAAAAAAATATAAAAAAGATAAAAAATAATCTTCCTCAACCCCAACCTTAGCATAGTAACTTCTTACTAGCATTCCTATTCCCCTAGAGAACGATATCAATACACGTGGCTTACCCTAATACTACACTACAACGATTAGGTTCACTGCCGAGGGTGTTGAAAAACTTGCTCGACGAAAAGGAAGTTCCTTTGACCCCGAACGCGCTGCGTAAGCGTATCAATGAGTGATCGGTAACTGGTGCTTCTTGAGATAAAGACATTGAAATGGATGGACCATTTGTATTGGTTGGATTAGAAGCAGCTACAGTTGGTGGAGCGGAATTGTCATTAGCCAGAGGTTTATAATATTCATCAAACATCGGATCAAACAATTTCTTCAATTCTTCTTTTGATGGAGGTACATAAGGAACTGCAGGGGATTGATTCTGTAAAAGAGAAGAACTGATGGGATTACTTGACAAAAATTAAGGTGCGGGTCCAGAACCGGATTGTCTAGGAGCCGTTTGCTCAGTCAGCTCATCGAACGTAACGTGAATATATTCCATGAAGTCTCGGGTTCTTTTACTGTAGATTCGGTAACCCTTCCGATTTGGAGCATATCCAACGAAAAATCCAATGTCCGCCTTAGCTTTCAATTTTCCTAAGTCTTGACCATCATTAGTTGGATAGCATAGGGCACCGAACACGCGAAAGAAAGAAAGATCTGGTTTTCGGTTGTGGACTAGTTCGTATGGAGTTTTTCCGTGAGTGGTGTGAATTAGGGAACGGTTTTAGGTATAACATGCAGTGGCAATGGCTTCCGCCCAGAGAAACATTGGAGCCTTTGAATAGATCAGCATAGTCCTTGCGGCTTCAACAAGAGTTTGATTTTGTCTTTCAACAACACGGTTCTGTTGAGGAGTACGTGGAACACTTCTTTGATGGCTGATTCCAACGCTTTCATAAAACTGACTTAGTTCTTTGTGTACAAACTCAGTTCCATTGTCTGTTCAAATGATTCTAACTGTTTTATTGAGTCGAACCTGCAACTGTTTAATAAATTTGATGATGACATCGGGAGTTTCATCCTTTGACCTCAAAAACTTAACCCAAGTGAACCGAGAGTAGTCATCAACAACAACTAGCACATATTTCTTCCCATTTATAGTCTGCACTCTCATGGGTCCGCATAAATCCATGTGAATGGTATGAAGAACTTCCATACTGGAGTTTGTAGGTTTGGGTTTATGGGCATACTTCGTACTTTTGCCCAATTGACAAGCTGAACAAAGATGATCTTTTTCATACTTTAATCTGGGCAAGCCTCTTACGAGGTCCTTTCTAGAAAGATCATTGATGGTGCCGAAATTCAAATGATTGAGATGACGACGCCATAACCATGACTTTGTTTTGGATGCTTTTGAAAACAGGCAAATTGGAGAAGAATTCATCATGTCTTCGATAGAGATGGTGTACAAATTAGTGCCACAAGTTCCCTTTAAAAGCTCAACACCGTCCAATTCTCTAACGAAGCAAGTGTGTTTTCTGAAGGCCACTTCAAGATCAGAGTCGCAGAATTGACCAACAGAGAACAGATTATGACCAAGTCCTTCTACATAATATACCCGTGAGATTACAGTGTCACCAAATACATAATCTCCGTAACCCATAATTGCCCCAAACTGGTCGTTCCCAAATCTAATGATCCCAATGAATTTATTCACAAAGTTCTTGAGCCGTGAGAGATCTCCTGTCATATGCTTTGAACAGCCTGAGTCCAAGTACCACAGAACGAATTGTACGACCTGCAGTTGAACACAGAAAAGTATAGATGACTGGATAATTTGGATCCCCATACGAGAATGGGTTCCACTTGGTTAGAAAATGAGATTGGAACACCCACATCAGTAATAGAAGCTATGACATCATTAGTGGTGGAAGCAATACTAGTAGAAGCACTAGGCCTATGTGAAGTATGACTACTTCTTAAGGGGATGATCCTACCAGTACGTTTCCATTCCTTAGTGGGCACAGATCTATACTTATTAGGACAAAATTCATTAACTTTGAATATGCGGCCAGTGGGTTTCCATTAATAACCCACATTATTGAATTTTCTCCCTGTAGGTTTCCAATAATTACTAACCTTTTTTCAAATTGGCTTCCTGACATCCTTAACCTGTTTAGCATTTCTTACATTTTTGACTGGAGATTTAATAACACTTTCCACCTCATTCACAACACATTCATGATAAATACCAGAAACCAAACATTTATTACATGTCTTGCAAATAGTAGCAGAATTCGAATTAATTACAGTACGCTTATAGCTAATACTAGAATCAACACGATTTGTCTTATTCAATTCAAACTTATTGTTCCTAGGGTGATCTTCTACTTTCTTCCCTTGACCACTCTTGGCTCGCGAGGTCCTATCTTGCTTTGTATTGCCTGGAGGCTTTGACCCGCTTACCTTAGTGTCACTGATTACTCCTGTAGAAGGAACGATGGGAACATTAGTTGGTTTCACTACTTTATACATTGCTAGTCTAGAAGTGTTGGGATCTGAGATTCTAGGAGGCACATCAAAGGTCACATGCTTGACTTTAGGCATAGAACAGGGCATAGCTACACTTTATTTCCTAGTACCCGATTTAGGACATATTGCTATTAAACATTCTAAGAGTTCCTGAGATCGTTTGGCATATAAGCACGCATGCCCAACCGCATTATCAAGTGGTTTCTCTATCTTATCCTCTTCTACAATCTCGCGAAGACATTCTAGACTATCCTTAAGGTACGAGAAATATGTTTCACATGCAAGTTCATTATTCCTAAGATGATGGGGAATATATTTCACAGTCATAGCATATTTAGTACAAGCCGTCGCCTTTGGTGCAACATTCTCACCACTGGTGATTGGCATTTTCCCTTTTACCTGACTCTTCAGATTCTCAATTTCTTTTTGCAAAGAAGTTACCTTTTCATTGTTCTTGTCACGAGTGACCTTAATTGATTCATATAACTCTTTGAAATGCAGTTTAACCTTTTCATTTTCTGCTAGAAAAAATTCATTTTCATGTTGTAATACATTAATGATGTTTTGAAGATGAAAATTTTGAGAATTCTGAGAATCTAAAGGATGAGGCATATGGGAGCCAGTCACTTCATTCTTTTCACCCTTCAGATGGGGAATTGGGCTTTCAACCTTTTGATCGTGTTACAATGAGCTCGAATTTGTTCATCACGTTTGCTTATTTCAAAAACTGCATCAAACTCAGGAGCATCCGAAGATGTCTTGGAATTTGAGGTTTTAACATTTTCTTTAAGATGTTGATATTTTAATTGTAAATCAAGATATTCAACTTCCAATTTAGAAAAATGTCTGACCATTTTATCATGATCATCCCTTTCGATTTTCTCATGCAATTTTGAATTCTTAGTTTCAAGCTCATTGACACAATCTTGAGAGACTTTCAGAGCAACAGATAATTCATGAAATTGAGAAGCAGTAATGGAGTAATTTGTAACAGTGTAAAACACATCTTGAGCAATACATCTAGAAATCAAGTTATCATTTAGGATATGAAGATTCTTTCTCTCAATCTCATTACTTTTAAGCTCACATTCATAATCTTTAACCTCTTTTTCCATTTCATTAAACATCCTTTTCATTTCCTTAATCTCTATATCTATGTCCTTTTGAAGACGCTCAAATTGTTCTTTTAGTTGTTTAAAGAAAGGCATGGCCTCAGTTAAGTAACATTCTTTTGTTTGCTCAAAACCCTTTCCCCTTCAGTGATTCCCGTTGGAGTGATTCTCTTCTTACATGTTTTCTCAAAGTCAACGAATAGTTGGTAAACCACATATAAACTGACTAAGGTTTTGCTTTGAGTGGGAAGAGTTCTAGGCAATAAATGCATTGGTGTATTGGGTGGATACACAGTAGCTGGAGGCAATTTCCTAAGGGGAGGATTCTTTTCAACAAGATCATCAATTTTTTTCTTATCCATATCTTTCTTCCAAAACACTTGTTCAGGGGTCAATTGAGTCTGAGGTATAAACTTATTGAAGGCAATCCAGTTTTCCTTAGCATAATTCGGAGTTTTAAATGTAATATTATACTCTTTACACCAAGGATCTTTTAGTTTCTTTTCCATTTTCTCTCTAGAGGCATCTTCTAATTCTCTATCCTCTTCAATGCTCTCTACACAAGTAGGCTTTTGTCTAGGCTTAAGGATTTCATTGCCATCATAGATCACCTTTTGAGCAGCTTTTGCTTTCTTACCATACTCAGGATTGGGTTCCTCTACAAGGCTAGTACTATGCTTATCGCTTAATACTCTATGCTTAGTGATCATGTGAGCAGTCTGGATGGTGTTTCCTTGTACGTACAACTTGTTTTCAAGTTTGTTTTTCAAAGTTTTGAGGTTCGAAAAATCATTCAAAAGTTTTGATTCCTTAGCATTGAATTCCTGTTTAAGCACTTTTACATTTTCTTGAAGATCTTGCTTTTGCTTAACAGTTTTATTAAGTTTTTCTTGTAAAGAATTTAACTCTTGTTTTAATATTTCTTCCCTAAAATTACTTTTTCTTATGAATGTACGCATTTGGTTATCCATCTCCTGCTCACGGGTAGTCAATTCAAACTTAGCACACTGTTCATATATGGCAACTTGTTCCTTATATGCATTTAGTTCAGTGGTCATGGAATCATTAGGTGCATATTCAGTGTATTCATCAAATATACATTCATCATTGACAACAGAAGATGCATCACTTGGTACAATTACACTTTCATCTTGCTTCACATATTGATCATATGGGACATAATTGCTATTACCCATATTTTCAATATCTGATTCAAAGATTTCTGTTGATTGTACTTTGTTGTAAATCTTTTGCTCATCAACTACATCGTATAGTTTTAATACCTCTGATATGATGGATTCCTTGGAGGGACTGGCTTGCTGAGGTGGAGAGACCATTGGTGCCATAAAGATGGTTTGTGCCGTTGGTTCATCATCAACATCAGATTCAAATGCATCACAATCTGCAACTTGAAAGACATTATTGTTCTGGGCCACACCATGCACTGGTTGTTCATCCACATCTGCATCATAAGTTTTGGCATTTCCTTCAGCAAGAAATAACAACTCATCCTCATCGAACACTGCTCCGTTGTCTTGAGCTTGCACCAGTAGCATCTTATCCCTGAAGTACTTTGCATTCTATGGACGTTTTGGTTGAGTGCAGTTCCTAGCAATGTGTCCTTCCCCTCCACAGTTGTAGCACTTGATTGGTTTCCCTTGACCTTGAGCCACGATCCTTCCTCGATTCTGATTGCCCACATAACCAGCACCAGCTCCTACATTCCCATAACCAGTTCCAACACCTACATTTCCTTGTTCATTATGTGGAAGATAAGCATTCTGCCTTCCTTTCATGTTTTGCACTACAACCCTTCCATCTTTAACAGTGGCATGATTTTGTAAATTAGATGCAGTTCTGAGATGATTGTTGGTGTGGGGAGTGAGGTTTAAGTTTTGCTTAACCATTAGAGCCAGTTGATTTGCAAAGTGTTCCATGAACATATCCGATGGCTTGAAACCTGGATCAGGAATGAGTTTGTGATTACCATCCCCAGTAGGTATAACTTGTGATGCTTTGGTACTTATCCCTACATTTGTGAAGAATGCAGTTGAATCATTTGAAGAGCTTGCAGCAGCATTAGTGTTGAACTTTTTCATGATCATATGTTCAAATGCAGCATGCTTCTCATGTTGGAGTAAGTAAGCATACAGTTGCTCATAATTGGTGTGCCTAAGTCCTTTGTTCAATTTGACAGCAGTAACAAATTTGTGCCATTCAGGATTCATGTTGTTCACGAACTTGGAATTGAGCTAGATATTTGGCATTGTCATCTTGATATTCCTCATATCATTCACAAGCTTCTGGAATTTCACATAATATTCAGTTACACTTTCCCCTAGGTTCATTTTAAAGTTTTCAAAGTCATCATACAGCTGAGATTCTCTATCTTCCTTAGTTAGTTCCGAACCAAAGAGAAGCATCTTGACATTATCCCAAACAGCCTTGGCTTCAGTGTTGTGATTGATCAGCTTGTAAATATCTTTTGGCAAACCTTGAAGTATGATGTTTGAGGCTCTAATGTCAGCATCATATATCTTCTTCTCCTTATCATCAAGCTCATCGTACATTCTTGGTCTATCCAACCCTAATGTAACATTTCCATCAGTTCCAGTTTTGAGAATATCCCTGGTAGTTCCAATTTGAAATGGTCCTTCATCGATTGACTTAAGGATGTTAACTCCATTCTCTTTTCCTAAGCAATACACTTTGATTCTTTGAGACCAAGAGTCATAATCGGTTCTATCAAGCATGGGAGGACGAGTATCGGATCCTGCAGCTTGAACGTCATCAGCAACGGAAGAAGTGATTGTGGACATGATTCCTAAGTACACAGGATTTTACTACTCTATGATTAAACCGGGAAATAGTTTCTTTCACGGGATTTTACTAAATCAAGAGTAAACCATAAAATGTATCACAAAGAAATGACAAGTCTCAACAGACAAATTGCACAACTGACAAATCGCTTAACACAAATCCCACAACTGATAAGTCGCTTAACCCAAATAACCGCTGGATCAAACCGCTTAGAGTCAAACCGCTGGATTAAGTCGCTTCAACAAACCGCTGGATCAAACCGCTTCAACAAATCGCTGGATAAAAACGCTGTCAATACAAGTCGCTTCTATTAAAACGCTTTGTGACAAGTCGCTTAAGTGTCAAACCGCTTAAGTGTCAAACCTCTTAAGTGACAAACCGCAAGGGAACAAAAGTACTTCCACTACTTTGTCCTTTTTGTCTCTTTGTCTCAACACACAAACTGCTTAGGGATCAAACCGCTTCCACGAAACACGTCAAATCGCATAAAACACGTATCAAACCGCTTCAAAGAAATTACCTCCGAGGGACAAATCGCTTATATGAAAAACTTCAAAAACCAAACTTTTTCAATCCAAAACACTATAACCAAGATGATTGAAGCCTTCCAAACCAAAACCTAAACACTTATGATGATTCTAAACACAAAAGTACTATCAAAATTCAAACTTTAACACTAAAAATGATCCAAATGATGAAAACTACTCAAAGCTCATTCAAACCCAAAAACCTATGAAAACTACTAAGAATCCAAGAACATGTAAGGTAGATGATCAAACCATGGCTCTTGATACCATTTGTAGCATATTGGTTATCACAAACACATAATCAAACACACATATGGGTCGAATGAAATAAGGTTTTAGAGAGAGAAAATGAAGAGAGTTGGGAACTTTAGTGAGACAAAGAAAAATGTATTGAAAGCTCCAACCCTTTGCCTTGCTAGGCAAAGGGTATTTATAGGTTCTTACATGACGCGCCTCCTACGGGCTGTGGATCAGGCATACATTGGGTAAAGACCCATCCTTCCTCCACGGTGTTACATAACTAACTACTAACTATCACTAAATGACTACGACTATGAGCTTTCTAATGAATACATATACTTGAGGTGGCCGAGTCTTTAACTACCGAATTTTATAAATCCCAACAAATACAAGCCCTAAAATCTACATTGGACATCATTCACACACAACATAAAGGCAGAGAATGTGAAGAGGGTTCCAGGGGCAGATCATACGCAGCATACAGAGCCATCTCCAAGGGAGAAATCACACCATATCGATAAGCTTTAGCGATTACTACTTCTTTACACTTTAATTCAAGTCTTCATTAATCATGCTAAACATTGAATTGATTGTGCCTTTTAATATGATCGGCTAAGCACCTTTGGTGCTAGCCTAGTTATGATTCGTTGATTGTATTGTTTATGTTTTCATTCTTTTATAATTGTTTCTAGTGTATGCATGCATAGTTCGTTGGTAGTCACCCTAGCTTCAGTAGTTTTGAGTTGCGGTCATATGTATTTGCTTAGGAGAATTGACCAAAGGACCCTAGGTAAGTAGGTAGATAGGGCTGGTAAGAATTAACCAAAGGACTACCAATCCCTCTTGTGCGAATTGACCAAAGGATCACCATTCGGAAGGAGGAACTTAAGAAGTTAGCGATAAGTGTCTAAAATGCTAACGCCCGGGAACACATTGTTTCGAATCTTGCATGTAGGGTACTTAATGACTTGGATTAGGTTTCTTAAGACCCTCGACTCCCCACAGGGTAGGCCTTTGACGTCGGGTAGAAACCTTTGTTTATAGGCTATGACGAATTGACCAAATGCTGTCTAGCGACTTGAACCCCCACTTAAATCAATAGGAAGTAATTAGAAAACATAGACATAACATGATAGGATGAATAATTAGGTTAGCACATTTTCTCTCTATCGTTCACAACCTCATTTACTTTCCGCATTTTATTTCTTTTCTATTAGTTTAATTAATCATTTCAACTTAAAACCTTTTAAAACTGTGACATTAGACTTAATTAGGATCCTCATCTACATAGCTCTTGGGAACGACCTCGGCTTTACCACCTTCTATACTATGCATGATCGGGTTTACTGCTCGTTAGTGCAATAGGTAGACCTTAGGTAGATGAGACTTAGAAATATTAAATCCTGGTCGGAAAACCTGCATCACCCTTCATGACTCCAGGTTCATTGGAAAATATGATTGCAACATAATTGTCGCAATACATATCAATAGGCGATTCAATTGAAGGCATAACACTAAGCCCTTAAATGAATTTCCTAATCCAAACAGTATCCATTGCAGCTTCCGAAGCAGCTATGTATTCAGCATATGTCGTAGACATCGCTACTGTACTCTGCTCCTTGCTCTTCCAGTCTACTGCTCCTCCATTAATGACAAAGACATACCCATTTGAGACTTCGTATCATCTTTATCGCTTTGCCAGGACGCATCACAGAAACCTGTAACATCAAGCTTTGTATCTGGATTTCCACCATACACTAGAAACATATCTTTCGTATTCCTAAGATACTTTAGAATATGTTTAACAGCAGTCCAGTGAAGTTCATCTAGATTTTGTTAATATCGACCGGTCATAATTTGAGCGAACGCCACATCTGGCCTTATGCATCTCACAGCATACATGACAAATCCTACTGCCGAAGCATAACGAACTTTACTCATGCGCGCCACCTCTGCAGGTGTTGAAGCACCCATATCGCTACATAAGCCATGCTTTACTTCCATCGGCAAATATACTTTCTTGGAATTTTGCATATTGAATCTCTTCAATATTTTATCAATGTAAGTGTTTTGACTTAACCCAATTAACTGCTTTGATTTATCACTGTAGATCTTGCTTCTCAGAATGTATGCAGCTTCTCTTAAATCCTTCATGGAAAAACATTGTCCAAGATACGCCTTAACACTTTGCAAACTTGGAATGTATTTTCCCATAATTAATATGTCATCAACATATAGGATAAGGAAAAATAAATCACTCCCCCTAGCTTTGTGATATACACATGTGATCTGTGCTAAACCGTCAAGCTACCTCACACAAGCTAGCCACTTGTGAATGGCTAACCGTAAGAAGCTTAAAACTGCTTAAAACACAAATACAATGAAGATCAGAGAATACAATGAATTCCCGGGTCGTTAAGTCCCACGGAGACTCAATGGTGTGTCAAAGCAAACTCAGAGGATAGAATGATCACTAAGGATAGTGATCAATAAAGGTTTTGATTGAGAAATTACACTACTGATTGATTGGAATGGAATAGAATACAGAATAGGGAAGCACAACAATCAGATAAAAGAAACGTAAACGTAAGTTTAAAAACTACGTGTACGTACAAAATAAAAAGTGAAATCTAAGAAATAAAAGACCTAAAAATATAAAAATGACATTTTTGGAATCCTAAAAATAAAAGAAAATTATTAGAAAAAGAAAATTATTTTTAACACTATTTAATTAATTATTATTAATTAAAAACTCTTTTAACTATTTAATAAATACTCTAAAATAGAAGAAAATACAAAATAAGGCTAGAAAAATAAAATTATAATTCAGAAAAATCTAAAATATTATAAAACTAATTTTAAAACTAAAAATATATTTTTCACACTTTTTATCTAATTATTACTAATTAATTATTATTTAAAATACACTTAAATACTAGAAAATATAAAATAAACTTGGAAAAATAAAATTTTTACTTTGAAAAATCTAAAATATGATAAAACTAATTTTAAAACTGAAAAGTTATTTTTTATGCTTTTTAATTATTTATTACTAATTAATTACTATTTTTAACTATTTAAAATTATAATAAATACTAAAAAGATAGAGAAAAATATGAAACTTTTCCTAAAAATACTATATGATGACAGAAAACTAAGAAAAATAGAAAAACAAGATTTGCTTATTAATAAGCTAAAAAGAAAAATCAAAAAGCTAGGAAATATTAAATAAACACTATCACTGATTTTTAATTGATCTTTTTCTGGATTTTCTTTTTGAAAACTACTTTACTACTGATTATATGAAACTTTAACAAAGACAAAAATTTTACCAATAAAAAATAAGCAGTTTTACAAGCTTATGAGTCCAACAGTGGCTTAATGAGCTTATTTTGGAGAAATAAGCTCAAACAAGGTCACAAGCTGAAATAAAAGATTGAATAAGATACAATAAGCTAAAAACTACTCAAATGAAGCTAAAAGATCAAAAGAAGCACACTGAAAAGCCAAGAACAAACAAATAAGCACTTATGATTAAAACAGAAATGGGACAAGCTTTAAGCTACTTACAGCCCTAGCCAACAAGCTTCAAAATGAAAACTTAAGCTTGAGACTTCAAGATGACCAGGTTGGATATCCAAAGAAACAAAGTTCACAAGATTTGAACAACAAATGAGCTCTGTGCAAGCTTTTCAAAATGGACTTACTCACTGTGCACAGGGCATGTTTGCAGACAAGGTACCAACAAAAAGCTAATTAAAAAGCACTTAAACAGCTGATTCAAAGATAGCTAGTATTTTTCTAATTTTGTCTAGCAACTGAACTTTAAAACCCTAAAAGCTTTTAAGCTAAAACTCACTATTGAACATACAATGAAAATATCTGTTTTAATCAAAAACGACCAAATGAGAAATTTTGACTTTTATGAAAAACAAAAGAGTTGACCAAGATGAACTTTGGATTGATTCTAAGAACTGATTATGTTGTATTAAGGTGATATAAGACTGATTTGAGTACTTTTAACAACTTGCTAACACAAAATCATGATCCTAGAACTTAAAAACTCCAACAGTTAACAAGAGAGATGGATTAAAGAGATTTTGACTTTTTGTTGAACAAGGACTGATTTTCTTTGTTTCTTTGAGTTATTAGGTTAGTATGTAACACAGAACAAGCTCAAACAAACACCCTAAACAAGTTCTATTGCAGTTTTAACAAGCAAATCCAAACACCCTTATAAGTGACAGTTTTGATGTTTTTCAAAGCCAATCTCAAATTTAAACCATAAAACTGATGACAGACCTCATATAATCATTAACTAGGACTAAAGAAACACTAATTGACAACAATAACAACATAAAATCAAGAAATCACAACTAATCTAATTTAACTGTGAAAAGGAGATTTTTTCAAAATACAAATTTAAAAGAACAACCTACTGATTTTTAAGCTTAAACACACTTAATTAAAACTAGTGATCACTAAGAAACAGAAATATAAGCTAATTAACAACTATAACAGTAAAATGCCAAGATGATCAAAAGGGCTTACAAAAGCTTCCAAGCTCATAACTGAGAACAAGAACCAATGAACACCCCTATTAGCTTACCACTAAGCTACTAAACCAAGGCCATCCAAGATTTACCCTGCTCCAGCTGTATACTCCATTTCCAACTGATTTTTGAATTTTAAACTATTTAATTTGTATTTTTGGTGATTTTCTGATTTTGCTTCTAAACTGAGTTTTAGTGTTTCTAATAGCTTAGAAAAGCTATCTAGGAGCTTATATGTTCTATTTCAGTCCATACAAACAACTAAAAACAACATTTGAAGCATATGAGATTTTGCATAAACTTGAAATTTTGCATAAACTTGAAATGTGATTAAACCTTGAACTTGATAATTGAAAAAGCTTAATAATACACTGAAATAGCTAGAACATTACTTGAAAGCTTTAAAATTACACTAGAACTCTTAAAATGCTAAAAACGACATTAAAAAATTAAAGTTACTCTAGATACTTTGATACATTGCATCTCTCCTCTTCTTTATAGATTTTTTAGCATCCCTACATGTCTCTGATTGCTTCCCACCAAATTCCAGCCATTGGATCACTCTAACTCATCAAAACCGTCCACTTGTGTTTTTTGCGCCAATTTCTTCAAGGCAGGTTTTAGCTTTAAATGGAGTTTGGTTTCAATCAATTAAAGGTTTTGGAGTTTAGAGGAGGTGGAGGGGACAAAGTATGGAGAGGGGGGTTGAAAAAGATGGAAAACCATCTCTGGTTTTGGGATATCAGAGGTTGTTAGGACGATGAACAGTGTCTGGGCGGTATTTGTGTTGTTTGACTTTCGTTGACCTGGGGAATTAATAATACGGGGGAGGTCAAAAAGGTTTGGCTGGGGTCTTTTTGGTTTTGACCTAGCTCAAGGGTCAAGGGTGGGGGTCAAGTGGAGATTGGGCTTGGATAAGGGATTGGGCCAAGGTTGTGTTGGATTGGGTTTGGATATATATATATGTGTCCGTTTGGTTAAGTAGTAATAACAAGGACCAATAATGTAATTTCACCAAACTTCAAGGACTGAAACTGAACTTTTCCAAACTTCTCACAAGGACCAAACATGACAAAAATTGATAGTACAAGGATCCTTTTTGCATAAATTCCATTTTAAAAGGTCCAAGGACTAATTTTGCAATTTTCCAAAGTTTAGGGACCTTTCTTGCCAATTGACCAAAGAATCATTCAAGGATCATTTTTTACAACTTAGAATATTTTAAGGACCTTGAATGATAAAATTCCACATTTTGATATTTCAGGGACTAGATTTGACAACTTTTAAAACTTGGGGGACTAAAACTGCCAATTTTGCAAACTTGAATCATTTTTCATCTGATTTTGATATTTTTGCATTTAAAACACATAAAACACTAATTTGTGATATTTTGATCATTTTGATGTGTTTCTGAGTGTTTTCAGATGATTTTGCAGTTTAGATTATACAAAAATGATGAGTATTTAGACACTCATCAATCCCCCACACTGAGATATTGCTAGTCCCTAGCAATGATTTGAACTTTAATGGATTTTAAAAACTCTTTACCAAAAGCCATTACTTCTGGAGTAGCCAAATGTTTTAGTTCAAGTAAGAACTATGGTACACTGATAACCATCTGATTTATTGGCAAATCATAAACCATATAACGGATTTGATGTGTCTTTACTAGAAGCCGTACCCTTCTGGACTAGCCAACTCTTAGATAAATTATCAGAATTATCTTTGGTGAGCTGAATACCAATTATGGATTTTCCACTGCCTTTACCACAAGCCATAATCTTGCGGGCTAGCCAACTCTTCACTTTTTAGGATATGGTGAGTTGAGAACCATACAATTTTGGGCAAATTGCAAGCCATATAAACGGATTTGAGAAATCTTTACCAAGAGCCGTTTGCTCCTGGATTAGCCAATCCTTTTGTCTTACAGACATGGCGGACTGATAACCAAGCTGAGTAAGTGTAGAACACTTACTCCAAAAAAAAAATTGGCCAAAAACGGGGGAATTGGGTGGATAATATATGAAATTCGTGAGAATTCCCCCCCACACTTAGAAATGAATATTGCCCTCAATATTCAAAGTACCGGCGGTTATGCCGAAACAAAGAACGTGAATGGGAAATACTACGGCCATTATTTAGAAGAGATTTTTTTTTTTATTTTTTTTTTTAGAACATGATTTTATATACAACAGCGTGGGGAAACTCCCCCACACTAGGGTGGTAGAAAGGGGGTAAGAAGACAGAAATATGGGTGAAAACCCATATGGTGTGTGCTAATGTTTTTGATTCCCGAGTCACTAGCTTGACTCGATCCCCGCATTCATTGGTTCATGGGGAAGCAAAGTGGAAGAAACAATCTCAATCGGACTTTCGTTCAAGATGTTTGTATAAACATTTGAAGCACGCGAAAGTTCCACACCGACGAGATATACATAGAACCGGCTCAAAAATGATAAATGAAAATGCCGGGATCAAAAATAGTGTCCTCATTCCCGAAGGAGAAAAGGGAAAGAGCAACCACACCATTTGTGAAGAATGGAATAAATATGTGCATTACAATGCATGTCCCTTCCTCATCAGAAAGAAGTAAATCACCATTTTTGACATTTTTAAGCTTATATTTGAAGCTTTTATGGTGATTATCAAAGGAATTTCCGGGAGGGAGGTTTGGGGACGATTCTTCGTTTAATAAACTTTCAAGAAAAAGGATGTCCCCCTCTGAATCCAAGTAAGAATCATCAACCCCTGTTGGGATTGACTCATCACTTAGAAAAGCATCGACTTCATTCCAAAAATTATCATCTTCCTCATCCGAAGTGAGAGAAGGAATGGAAAAGTCGGAAACAATTGGATCTGGAGATGAAATGGATGATGGATCTTTTGAATAGAGTTCAGTTTCACCTACAGAGTTAACAAACTCAATACGATAAACTGATTCCGGAGGTGGGACAAGTGGTGTGCTCTTAGAGCTAGAAATTTCCACCACTTCCGATAAAGTCTCTGATTCTAGATCATCATCATCAAGAATACTCATGACTCCCTTGGTACAACTTTCAAACCATTTGTTTGAACCAGGGTTGATTTTTAGAGCTTTTAGCTCAGCACGTTTTTGGTGACTCCTCTTAACCGTGAAATTAAAGAGTGTTGCATCGATTCTTTTAGATTTTTGATCGATTGTGGCAACACTATGTTTGTTCAGAGGTTTGGAGTTCTGGTTGATATTCAACGTGAGTTCTTCGTTGTCAACCCGTATGGTCAACTCTTCAGCAAATACATCAATCAGAGCACGACTCGTTCTCAAGAAGGCTCTCCCTAAGATGAGGGGAACTCTAGGATCTGCATCGAAGTCTACTACAACAAAGTCAGTCGGAAAATGAAACTTCCCTACCTTTACCACGACATCCTCGGCTATTCCAAGTGGACGAGTTATTGTACAGTCCGATAGCTCGAGAGTCATACAAGTAGGAGTAAGTTCAGGGAGAGAAAGTTTCTTCCATACTGAGAGTGGCATGAGGTTAATGCTAGCGCCAAGATCGGCCAAGGCGGAGCATTGAACCATCTCCAAGAAATCACATGGGATTAAAAACTTGCCAGGGTCTTCAAGCTTTTCGGGAAGCTTTTTAAGAAGGACCGCTGAGCATTGCTCATTGAGAGGGGTTTTAGCCATTTCAGATAACTTATCTTTGTTGCTTAGTAACCCTTTAAGAGTGGATGCAAATTTGGGCATTAGAACGAGAGCATCAACGAAGCTTATATCAAAGTGCAGTTCATTGAAAATTTGAAAATTTTTTTCCATTTGCTCTTTGGTTTTGTCTTTAAGCTTCTCATCATGCATTCTAGATGGGTAAGGAAGAGAAGATTTGGATTTCTGATTCTCAACAGGAGCTACAGGAGGTTCAAACACAACTCCTTGATTTGACTTGGGTTTCTGGACAACTTGAGGTTGGACTACCGAAGGTGGGACGTGTGCGGTACTTCGTGGGCTTGAAAAATGCACCTTGTCCGTAGGATCCTTGGTAATTTGACTCATTGGCACAGGTGGAGGAGGCATTGGAGTCAAAGGTCCATTGTGTGTCCGAGGTTCACTCTCTACTACCTTTGGGAGAGAAGAAGAAGAAGAGGTAGTAGGAACAGCAGGTCCATCATATGAAACACCACTTCTGGTTGTGATCGCCTTTGCATCGCCCCTCGGGTTAGCGATCGTGTTGCTCGGAAGTTTTCCTGAGCCCGAGGGTTGATCATTTAAAGACTTCTTAAGATCAGCAATCTGACTGACCAACAACCTGTTCATTTCATCTTGGGACTTCATGAATTGCTTCAGTAACTCATCAGATGATGGTCCTGGAGGAACAATGACGGGAGGAGCTGGAGGGATAATTTGAGGCCGTATGTTTTGATTATAGCCAAAATTCCATTGATTAGGATTCATATTCCCATGAAATTGATTCCCTCGATTGAAATTGTTTTGATGAAGGTTTCCTTGATGTTGGAAACCTTGATTGGGTCCAGGATAGAAATTACCTTGGTTTTGATAACCTTGGTTCATTCTTGGCTGGTTCTGATTCCGGTTTTGCATGTTATGATTCTGATTAAAACCGGGTGGTGCCTGATTAGTGTTAGCACGGTAGTGTGGTTCATTTTGAGGACGGTATTGAGTACCTCCTTGTTGTGAACTACCGGCTAGAGCATTGGCCTCAAATGGACTACCATCGGTGGCAGTACAATTGTAGTAAGCATGAGGACCACCACAAGTGACACAACTCTCGACTTTCTTCACTTCAGCATGTGTTGGTGTCTGAGTGAAGGTCACTTTCTTCTGGTTAGCAAGAACCAAAGCCAGAACAATATCTGTGAGTTTGTTAATCTTAGCATCGGTGCTAGATGTACTCACGGGAGATGAAGAAGAAGAAGGTCCAGCATGAGACTGATATGTCTTTGCTCTGAAAGGACGGACCTGAGATTTATTCTCAATGATTTGCAAGGCCTCTTTTGTGGTCTTGCTCATGAAATTACCTCCCGCGGAGGCATTCAAAGAGTCTTGATTGGTCTGATTGAGACCATTGTAGAAAGTATCCATTTGCATTAACTCGGTAAAACCGTGATGCGGACACTTGCGAAGCAACTCTTTGTAACGATCCCATGCCTCCCCGAATGATTCATCAAATCTCTGAGAAAATTTCATTATCTCATTCTTAAGACTTGTGGTTCGGGATGGAGGATAGAACTCGTTAACGAACTTGGTGACAAGATCTTCCCATGTCTCTATAGAACGAGGGGGTTGTTTCTCAAGCCAATTCCGGGCTTGTCCCTCTAGAGAAAATAGGAACAGAAGAAGCTTGATAGCTTCATGTGGGACATTCTTGTACTTGATGGTAGATGCAATCTTGTTAAACCATCGAATGTGTGCATGAGGATCATCCCGCTCAAAACCATAGAATTGGCTTTGGGTTACTAGATTAAGCAACCCGGTTTTGAGCTTGAAAGTGTCAGCCACGATGGCTGGGACAACAATGGCATCTCCGTAACCCTCGATGGGTGCTTGGAGAAGCTCATTCATGGGTTTGTCTTCTGCCATTTCGACAGGGGGTGGTGGTGGTAGACGTTCCTCAGTCACGGCTGAAGGAGCTGAACGTCCTCTACGTCTACGAGGAATGTTTCCAAGTTCAGAAAGTGGACTTGTAGAACTGGAAGAACGAGTGCGCATGCACTATGTATAAAAATCAATTTTCAAAACAAATGAGGCAAAACGACAAGTGAACTTAACCAATAATCACAAATGAAATGGCTTCTTTGAAAAAGGTACACCAAATCACAAGTGACACAAAGGCAAGTTTTAAATCTGATGTTCGGGAACTTATTATGGTCGCACCCCCAGTTAGGTAGTGCACTGCCTTGATTTGCGGTGGTTGATTTTTATGTATAAATTAAGTACCACTGAAAAGACGTAGGTAAGATTTGTGCAGATGGGATCAAAAACTTTTGGACAATATTTTTGGTATCGTCTCGTTTAACCAAATCGTATTTCTTTAAGAATCACCTTAAAGACAATACAAGATAGAAAACGCTACGATTGTTTTGTTGTTTTATATTTTTTTTGTGTTTTTAACACTTTAGGAAAAGTGCTAATGAACTTTTTGATTTTCTTATAACTTTACAAAAACTTTTTACAAATGATGGGGTATGTGCAAGAATGGGTCTGAAAATGGCTAAACACACGCTAAAGCTTCCCCGGCAGCGGCGCCAAAAATTTGATCTGTGCTAAACCGTCAAGTCTAATCACACAAGCTGGCCACTTGTGAATGGCCAACAGTAACAGACTTAAAACAGCTTAAGCACAAATGCAATGAAGTCCTGGAGAATACAATGAATTCCCGGGTCGTTAAGTCCCACGGAGACTCAATGGTGTGTCAAAGCAAACTCAGAGGATAGAATGATCACTAAGGATAGTGATCAATAAAGGTTTTGATTGAGAAATTACACTACTGATTGATTGGAATGGAATAGAATACAAAATAGGGAAGCACAACAATCAGATAAAAGAAACGTAAACGTAAGTTTAAAAACTACGTGTACGTACAAAATAAAAAGTGAAATCTAAGAAATAAAAGACCTAAAAATATAAAAATGACATTTTTGGAATCCTAAAAATAAAAGAAAATTATTAGAAAAAGAAAATTATTTTTAACACTATTTAATTAATTATTATTAATTAAAAACTCTTTTAACTATTTAATAAATATTCTAAAATAGAAGAAAATACAAAATAAGGCTAGAAAAATAAAATTATAATTCAGAAAAATCTAAAATATTATAAAACTAATTTTAAAACTAAAAATATATTTTTCACACTTTTTATCTAATTATTACTAATTAATTATTATTTAAAATACACTTAAATACTAGAAAATATAAAATAAACTTGGAAAAATAAAATTTTAACTTTGAAAAATCTAAAATATGATAAAACTAATTTTAAAACTGAAAAGTTATTTTTTATGCTTTTTAATTATTTATTACTAATTAATTACTATTTTTAACTATTTAAAATTATAATAAATACTAAAAAGATAGAGAAAAATATGAAACTTTTCCTAAAAATACTATATGATGACAGAAAACTAAGAAAAATAGAAAAACAAGATTTGCTTATTAATAAGCTAAAAAGAAAAATCAAAAAGCTAGGAAATATTAAATAAACACTATCACTGATTTTTAATTGATCTTTTTCTGGATTTTCTTTTTGAAAACTACTTTACTACTGATTATATGAAACTTTAACAAAGACAAAAATTTTACAAATAAAAAATAAGCAGTTTTACAAGCTTATGAGTCCAACAGTGGCTTAATGAGCTTATTTTGGAGAAATAAGCTCAAACAAGGTCACAAGCTGAAACAAAAGATTGAATAAGATACAATAAGCTAAAAACTACTCAAATGAAGCTAAAAGATCAAAAGAAGCACACTGAAAAGCCAAGAACAAACAAATAAGCACTTATGATTAAAACAGAAATGGGACAAGCTTTAAGCTACTTGCAGCCCTAGCCAACAAGCTTCAAAATGAAAACTTAAGCTTGAGACTTCAAGATGACCAGGTTGGCTATCCAAAGAAACAAAGTTCACAAGATTTGAACAACAAATGAGCTCTGTGCAAGCTTTTCAAAATGGACTTACTCACTGTGCACAGGGCATGTTTGCAGACAAGGTACCAACAAAAAGCTAATTAAAAAGCACTTAAACAGCTGATTCAAAGATAGCTAGTATTTTTCTAATTTTGTCTAGCAACTGAACTTTAAAACCCCAAAAGCTTTTAAGCTAAAACTCACTATTGAACATACAATGAAAATATCTGTTTTAATCAAAAACGACCAAATGAGAAATTTTGACTTTTATGAAAAACAAAAGAGTTGACCAAGATGAACTTTGGATTGATTCTAAGAACTGATTATGTTGTATTAAGGTGATATAAGACTGATTTGAGTACTTTTAACAACTTGCTAACACAAAATCATGATCCTAGAACTTAAAAACTCCAACAGTTAACAAGAGAGATGGATTAAAGAGATTTTGACTTTTTGTTGAACAAGGACTGATTTTCTTTGTTTCTTTGAGTTATTAGGTTAGTATGTAACACAGAACAAGCTCAAACAAACACCCCAAACAAGTTCTATTGCAGTTTTAACAAGCAAATCCAAACACCCTTATAAGTGACAGTTTTGATGTTTTTCAAAGCCAATCTCAAATTTAAACCATAAAACTGATGACAGACCTCATATAATCATTAACTAGGACTAAAGAAACACTAATTGACAACAATAACAACATAAAATCAAGAAATCACAACTAATCTAATTTAACTGTGAAAAGGAGATTTTTTCAAAATACAAATTTAAAAGAACAACCTACTGATTTTTAAGCTTAAACACACTTAATTAAAACTAGTGATCACTAAGAAACAGAAATATAAGCTAATTAACAACTATAACAGTAAAATGCCAAGATGATCAAAAGGGCTTACAAAAGCTTCCAAGCTCATAACTGAGAACAAGAACCAATGAACACCCCTATTAGCTTACCACTAAGCTACTAAACCAAGGCCATCCAAGATTTACCCTGCTCCAGCTGTATACTCCATTTCCAACTGATTTTTGAATTTTAAACTATTTAATTTGTATTTTTGGTGATTTTCTGATTTTTCTTCTAAATTGAGTTTTAGTGTTTCTAATAGCTTAGAAAAGCTATCTAGGAGCTTATATGTTCTATTTCAGTCCATACAAACAACTAAAAACAACATTTGAAGCATATGAGATTTTGCATAAACTTGAAATTTTGCATAAACTTGAAATGTGATTAAACCTTGAACTTGATAATTGAAAAAGCTTAATAATACACTGAAATAGCTAGAACATTACTTGAAAGCTTTAAAATTACACTAGAATTCTTAAAATGCTAAAAACGACATTAAAAAATTAAAGTTACTCTAGATACTTTGATACATTGCATCTCTCCTCTTCTTTATAGATTTTTTAGCATCCCCACATGTCTCTGATTGCTTCCCACCAAATTCCAGCCATTGGATCACTCTAACTCATCAAAACCGTCCACTTGTGTTTTTGGCGCCAATTTCTTCAAGGCAGGTTTTAGCTTTAAATGGAGTTTGGTTTCAATCAATTAAAGGTTTTGGAGTTTAGAGGAGGTGGAGGGGACAAAGTATGGAGAGGGGGGTTGAAAAAGATGGAAAACCATCTCTGGTTTTGGGATATCAGAGGTTGTTAGGACGATGAACAGTATCTGGGCGGTATTTGTGTTGTTTGACTTTCGTTGACCTGGGGAATTAATAATACGGGGGAGGTCAAAAAGGTTTGGCTGGGGTCTTTTTGGTTTTGACCTAGCTCAAGGGTCAAGGGTGGGGGTCAAGTGGAGATTGGGCTTGGATAAGGGATTGGGCCAAGGTTGTGTTGGATTGGGTTTGGATATATATATATGTGTCCGTTTGGTTAAGTAGTAATAACAAGGACCAATAATGTAATTTCACCAAACTTCAAGGACTGAAACTGAACTTTTCCAAACTTCTCACAAGGACCAAACATGACAAACATTGATAGTACAAGGATCCTTTTTGCATAAATTCCATTTTAAAAGGTCCAAGGACTAATTTTTCAATTTTCCAAAGTTTAGGGACCTTTCTTGCCAATTGACCAAAGAATCATTCAAGGATCATTTTTTACAACTTAGAATATTTTAAGGACCTTGAATGATAAAATTCCACATTTTGATATTTCAGGGACTAGATTTGACAACTTTTAAAACTTGGGGGACTAAAACTGCCAATTTTGCAAACTTGAATCATTTTTCATCTGATTTTGATATTTTTGCATTTAAAACACATAAAACACTAATTTGTGATATTTTGATCATTTTGATGTGTTTCTGAGTGTTTTCAGATGATTTTGCAGTTTAGATTATACAAAAATGATGAGTATTTAGACACTCATCAACATGGCTCATCAATATTTTGAATAAATCCATACTTTTTTATTTTTTCATCAAATCTATTATTCCATTGCCTTGATTCTTGCTTCAATCCATAAATGAATCTTTGAAGTTTGCATACACTGTTTGGAAATTGTGGATTCACAAACCCCTCAGGTTGCTTCATATAGATGTCTTCATCTAAGCGACCATTTAAGAAGGTGGCTTTGACATCCATATGTCATATCTCATAGTCATACTATGCTGCTATAGCTATGAGAATTCTAATAGCTCTAATGTCTGCTACAGGAGAAAAGATCTTCTCGTAGTCAACCCCGTAGGTTTGAGTAAAGCCTTGCGCTACCAGACGAGCCTTATAGATATGTACATTGCCATCCATGTCAGTCTTTTTCTTATAAAGCCACTCACTTCCAACAACCTTAGCATTTGGAGGTAAGTCGACCTCTTCCAAGACTTCATTTTCTTTCATGGGTTGCATTTCCCCATTCATTGCAGCTTGCCATTTGTCCTTTTCAGGATCAGCCATGGAAGCTCTATAATTAGCAGGCTCTCCAAGATCCCCTAATATAGTTTTCTAAACTTCTACGTTAAGACAAAGACATTTAGGTGCACTCGTAGTCCTTACAGATCTACGAATGGGAACCACTTCACCTTCAGGTGGAGGACCCAGACTATTAGGTTCTACCAGAAGTACGCTAGTGTTTTCAGAAGGTAATGCATCTTCATGATCATCTTCCAGATCATAAACTCTCCCACTTAATTCTTGAGATACGAGATCCTTTTCAAATAAAATCTCCATACTTAGCAACAATTACTTTATTTTCAGGTGGAAAGTAAAAGCAGTAACCTATAGTTTCGTTAGGGTATCCTACGAAGATACTTAGAGTTTATCTGCTGAGTCACGTCTAACATACGCCTCGCAACCCCAGACCTTTAAATAAGACAAGTTAGGAGTTTTACCATTCCATATTTCATATGGTGTCTTATCAACCTTATTGATGGGAACCATATTTAGAATACGAACTGCAGATTCTAAAGCATAATCCCAAAAAGATAAGGGTAGAGTAGTAAGATTAAACATTGATCACACCATGGCTAACAATGTACGATTTCTTCTCTTAGGTACACCATTTTGTTGTAGAGTATATGGAGATGTGAGATTCTGGATAATTCCATTCTTAGCTAAATAATCTTTAAACTCTTGGCTTAAGTATTCACCGCCTCTATCGGATTGAAGAGCTTTAATCTTCTTTCCTAATTGCAACTCTACTTCTGCTTTGAAAACTGTAGGATATTGGATTTCACAAACACTCTAAACCATGATCAAAGTATGCGTTTAAGTATGTTAGAGAGAAAGTTCTAGTGAGAGAGTGGAAGAGAGTTGGGAACTATAGTGAGAGAAAGGAAAATATTATTATGAGCTCCAACCCTCTACCTTGGGAGGTAGAGGGTATTTATAGTCTTACAATAAAACGCCACACAACGGGCTGTGGATCAGGCATACAGTGGGTAAAGACCCGTCCGTCCTCCACGGAGTTACTTAACTAAATACTACTTGACTTAAAAGAACTACGACTACGAGCTTTCTAACGATTACATATACTTGAGGTGACCGACTCTTTAATACCTAGAATTTCTAATTCCTAACAATCTCCCCCTAAGGGAGGTCACCTCAATCTTGTACTAAAATTACATTGAATACAGACAGATATTACATTAAAAAATTTCTTGCATTCTTGATGTAGTACTTTGCTCCGAAGCTCGTAGTCATTGATTCTTCTCATTGCATGTTTGGTTAATCCAAGTGGAGGTCTTTTAATGATCCACGTGATAATAAATTTGAGCCAGCTTTTGAGATCATCAGCAATCAAAAATCTCTGAGACATCCTTTGTGGTGTTGGTATCATGTGATGTTGTGACTTTAGGACCAACATGCTCACATTCTGGATCATGAAATCTTCTCATCAGAGTAGCGGAAGCTTTCGTTGATTCATGATATTGGCAGCAGCGTAGCAGAAGTATGGAGTGAAAATATCAGAGTCATTGATGCACTAATCATGATTTCTTTTGAGATGAATGTGTTAAGTGAGCATGCGGCTAAGGATTGACCGCTTCATTCTGATCAGCTGCAAATGTCGGATGTACCTGCATAAAACAGTTAGCAATAAAGAACACGAAAGTGTCTTCGATCACTTTCGTTGAATAGAGGTACACGGCCCACGGTTCCCCATTGATCAGTACATGTACTGCCTGTGATCAGGTATAATTCTGAAGAATTTCCTTGACAGGGTTTCGCAGCTGCTCTAGCTGTTCTCAAACCGGAACGTCTCAAAGAAGACAACACGGAGTGAGTGAACCAGCGAAGTTAAGTCCACTGATTGATGAAAAGAGATTTGAAAAACAATCGTGTATTGCTCAATAGAGATTGTTTTTGCAATACAACGAAGGTTTTATTGAAAATCAATTATCAATCATAAAAACACCTTTTGGTTTGAAAAATGAGTACACGGTCGATGTGCTAAAGAAAAGAGTTGTTAAGCACAAAGACCGGTTTTTCAAAGGTATCCGTCAATCCGTAACCTGAACCAGGATTGATTCAAGAGATTGAATCGCCCCATTGTTTCTGTTCAGTTGTCACATGGTTGATCTATATAATAGATCTCACATGCCACCTACCAGGAGCTTGTTTGATGTTGGCTCCAGAAGGCTTTCCATCTTCATTGTGAATATGTAAACACATCACTCAGATGTTCTGGCAATACCACAAGGATAATGCGTAGGACTCAAGATATAATCTCTCTTTCCACATTGTGTGAAACAGAGAGTCTTCATTGAAAGTGTCCTAATGAGATTTATTAATGATCTCGTGGCTCTAGACTCAATTTTGTGCATATATGGATCCTGTGCCGGAGACTAGGGAGAGGGTCTCCTTCTTCAATATCAACAATCTCTAAGAGAAAGTCGATAGATAATGTCGGTTCCCCGTGAGAATGAAACAAGTCCTTTTAAGAGGAACTTGAGTAGTTTGGAAAGTTGAAGTGTAGTGCGTCACTGGGTCCATGACGTCTTGTCTTCAATACCGATGTTACCATCAGTAGCATATGAATTGAACCCGGTTTCTGCCCTAAGGTTGAATAAATGGAGGGCTATTTGTTTTCACCCTTTTCTCATTCAATTCTTTTTAATTCTTCAACCCCTTCAGTGCTTACCGAGACTTCATTGCAAGAACCTTGTTGGGTTTGTTCCAGTACTTGCTCTGCCTCAGTCCGCACTCTTCCCATATCTCACTTTTCTCCTTTTATCATCATACCTAAGGACTTCTACACTAACTAGTGGATTGTCCCTGGGTAGATCCCTCCGGTTCTGGCGGATCATGGGAACCAATACCTAACCTTATCATCCTTATATCACCGTACATAAAGTAAAGTTGGTCGGTCTATTTGGTATTGTTCATCTGCCATTGGAACCAATTGAAAACCATTTGAAAATCAATCCAGATACTTGTGATATATTATCAAAACATTTTGTACCTGAATTGTTTTTTATATTTTTAGAATAAGTGCTCCCCCTCAACATGTGCATCAAATGTTTGAAATCGTTTTGCACACGGAGGCAAGAGGAAGAATTTACTTCTTTGATTACCATTTTCTAAAAGATATCAACATCACTTCCCACATCAAATCAAGTAGATAGAGCATTTTGGGGAAGGATGAGGTTTTCATGATTTTGCTCCCCCTCAATATGTGCATCTAAGTTTGAAAAGAATTTTGCACATAATAGAGGAAACCTGCACATTGAGAAACATGATCACATTTCAAATCATAGGTTTAAGATAGATGCTCCCCCTCAACATGTGCATGGAAAATTTGAAATCGTTTGTCACATGTGGGAAGGATAGCATGTACATCCTTATAAAACCATTTACCGAATTATCACTTTAAATCCAATTTAAATCACACATTCTCCCCCGATCACAATTATCAAATCATTTGAGATTTGTGATCTCTTATTGATTTAAATTGATTTTGAAAGATTTTAAGGGGAATTGTGACTTGATTATGAAAGCGTTTTGACTGATAAGGATCGGATTTTAAGACTTTAAACTCCATTGATAAAACATGCATGTACATCTTTTGAAAACAATTTAATGCCAAATAACTTTTTAATTTAATTGAAATCATTCTCCACCTCAATCAATGACATAGGTTGTTGATTGAGAGATAGAGATTTTGACAAATAAGTCCTGATGATTATCAAAAATTAGAGACCGAGTTATTTTTCAAAACAATTTGTTTTCAGCAGATAACATGTTAGTAGAATCAGAGCATGGAATTTGGTTGATAAAAAGGCTTTTGATGAATGTTCAAACAAATTCTCAAATCTTGAAAAACATGAAAAAGCATGGCTCTGTTCTTTCTATGAAAAAGCGGGTTACTGCCTGAAATGACAATAAACCATTGTTTCTCTTTCTCCCAATTTTTTTTTTTTTTTTTTTTTTTTTTATGAATTCGAGCAACATCTAAAGTCCCGTGTCATTCTTTGAATGACAACACAAAGACCGTAGATATTATCGAACCGAGAAAAACATAACAAATTGACAATAATTTTTGAAGATTTTTCGAATTTTTCAGATTTTTATGGATTTTGAAGGTTTTATATTTTTCTGTTTGATTTTTGAGGGTTTTATAATTTTGTATTTTGTTTTTCGAATAGATATATACAAGAGATAGATGAAGATAGACCTTTACTCCTCGTCTTCCTCCTGAAGACGTTTGAGTGTTTCTGGTTGAAGACTTTTCAAGCCAAGACGTGGAAGAATAAACTCAAAACGTTCTCTTGGAAGAGCTTTGGTGAAGATGTCTGCTAACTGATATTCAGACCTCACAAAATAGAGTTCCACCACACCTTTTTCCACTTGTTCCCTGATGAAATGATGTCGAATGTCGATATGCTTTGCTCTTGAGTGTTGAACGTTGTTGCATGAGAGAGCAATAGCACTTTTATTGTCACAGTACAGAGGGATTTTGTTGAATTCAAAGCCATAGTCAGATAATTGAGATCTCATCCATAAGATTTGAGCACAACAAGATGACATGGCTATGTATTCAGCCTCTGTAGAGGAAATAGAAGTACTCATTTGCTTCTTCGAAGACCAGCTCACAAGCTTATCACCCAAAAACCGAGCACCACCAGATGTACTTCGACGAGTATCTTGACACCCTGCATGGTCAGCATCTGCATAGGCTGTTAGTGACATACCGGTGTCCTTCGGGTACCAAAGACCCATATTTATGGTTCCTTGGAGATACCGAAAGACCCGTTTAACTGCTTCAAGGTGCTTTTTAGTAGGCTTAGCCTGGTATCTAGCACACATGCAAACAGCGAACAAGATGTCTGGTCTACTAGCAGTGAGGTACATCAGGGATCCAATCATACTACGATATTTCGTTTGGTCAATCATGATCCCTGAGTGGTCCTCATCTAGTTTGGTTCGATCAATCATGGGGGTGTCAACAGGGTCACTTGAATCAAATCCAAATTTCTTTAAGATTTCTGTTGCATATTTAGATTGATTTATGAAAATGCCTCCGGGACTTTGTGAAATTTGTAATCCTAAGAAAAATGACATTTGTCCCATCATTGACATTTGAAATTTTGAACTCATTTCATTAGAAAAACGATCACATTCCATTGGGTCTGTCGAGGCAAAAATAATATCATCAACATAAATTTGAACATGAATTAAATGTTTGCCTGACTTCCTGGTGAACAATGTTGGATCAACTGCTCCTTTGCTAAATCCGGTTGATAGAAGAAACTTTGACAGTGTATCATACCATGCCCTTGGAGCTTGCTTTAAACCGTAAAGGGCCTTCTTCAAACGATAAACGTGAGTAGGATGCTCTTGATTTACAAATCCTTCAAGTTGGCTGACGTAGACGACTTCTTTAAGATCTCCGTTCAGAAATTCTGTCTTCACATCCATCTGATAGACTACCATGTTCTTACTAGCAGCATTAGCCAAAAAGATTCTGATTGCCTCGATTCGAGCAACTGGAGCAAAAGATTCTTCAAAGTCAATACCCTCCTCTTGACGGTATCCTTTAGCAACTAATCGAGCCTTGTTCTTCAACACATCACCATGCTCGTCAAGTTTCACTTTGAAGATCCATTTAAGAGCAATAATCATAGCACAGTCTGGAGCAGGTACTAACTCCCATACATCAAGTCGATCAAACTCATGAATTTCATCTTGCATGGCATTGAACCAGCTATCTTCATTCATGGCGGTTTTAACATCTTTTGGTTCGATCTTAGATAGTACGGAGTTGAAGAAGCACCATAAGGCATCGGTTGCAAGTTGTTTTCGTGTTGATACAGGGCGAGAGGGATTTCCAATGATTTTGTCTAGTGGATGATCGTGAGTCCATTTTCTAAGGTGTTCATGTGGCAGTTGTTGAGGGACTGAGGTAGCAGAGTTGATGTCTCCTGAAGAAGATGGTTCTGATGATGATTCATGAGCAAATATGTTTTCAAATGGAGCATCTTCAGGAGTAGCAAAAGGATTAACTTCATCATTGATGCCAGAAACAGTTCCATGATGTACATTTGAAGAATGATAATTTGTTGATGAGACTGAAGGATCAGCAGCAGGCGCTTCTTGACTTAAAGATATTGAGACTGAGGGATTGACTTCATTCTCAGGAATATGAGCAGCCTCTGTTGTAGACATTGACACCTCATTAGTACTTGGCTCATAAAGTTCATCAAACATAGGATCAAACAATTTCTTTAAATCATCTTCAGATGGAGGTACATATGGTGTTTCTTGAGAAGAGTTTGGAACAAGGGATGAACCAATGGGACTGTTTTGAAGAGCGGGTCCTGAACTGAATTGTCCAGGAGCCATTTGACTGGTCAGCTCATCAAACGTAACGTGAATTGTTTCCATGATATTTCGGGTTCTTTTGTTGTAGATTCGGTATCCCTTTTTGTTTGGTGCATACCCTACAAAAACTCCAATGTCTGCTTTAGCTCTAAGTTTGCCTAAGTCTTGACCCTCATTAGTTGGATAACACAATGCACCAAACACACGAAGGAAAGAGAGATTAGGTTTTCTGTTGTGGACAAGTTCATATGGAGTTTTTCCATGAACAGTGTGAATCAGGGAACGATTTTGTGTGTAGCATGCAGTGGCAATAGCTTCAGCCCAGAGAGACATTGGAACCTTTGAGTAAATCAGCATTGTTCTAGCGGCTTCTACAAGAGTTCGATTTCGTCTTTCAACTACACCGTTCTGTTGAGGAGTTCGTGGAACACTTCTTTGATGGCTGATTCCAACGCTTTCGTAAAATTCACTAAGTTGTTTGTTGACAAACTCAGTTCCATTGTCTGTTCTGATAATTCTGACGGTTTTGTTAAGACGAACCTGCAGCTGTTTGATGAGTTTGATGATGATATCAGGAGTTTCATCCTTTGTCCTTAAGAACTTGACCCAGGTGAATCTAGAGTAATCATCAACCACAACTAACACATATTTCTTCCCAAAGATGTTCTGCACCCTCATTGGTCCACATAAATCCATATGAATCATATGAAGAACTTCTGTGACAGAGTTAGTAGGTTTGGCTTTATGGGCATACTTCTTGCTTTTTCCCAATTGACATGCTGAACAAAGATGATCCTTTTCGTACTTGAGTCTAGGTAACCCTACAACTAAGTCCTTTCTGGTGAGATCATTGATGGTGTCGAAGTTCAAGTGATTGAGACGACGATGCCATAACCATGACTTTGTTTTAGAAGCCTTTGACAGCAAGCAAATTGGAGAAGACTTCATCATATCTTCGATAGAGATGGTGTAAAGATTTGAACCACGAGTTCCTCATAACAATTCCTTACCATCAAGTTCTCTAACAAAACAAGTATGTTTTCTGAAGGCTACTTCTAGATCAGAATCACAGAATTGACCAACAGAGAACAGATTATGACCAAGACCTTCCACATAGTATACTCTAGAGATGACACTATCACCCACAACATAATCAACATAACCCATAATTGCACCGAAATGATCATTTCCGAATCTAACTGTCCCGATGAATTTGCTCACGAAGTTCATGAGCCGTGACCGGTCGCCAGTCATATGCTTGGAACAGCCTGAGTCCAGGTACCACAGAACGATTTGAACGATCTGCAGTTGAACACAGACAAGAATGGATAACTGGATAATTGGGATCCCCATGCAAGAATGGGTTCCATTTGGTTAGTAACACTGGTTGGAACACCCACATCAGAAATAGAAGCATTCATATCAGAAAATAGGGTAATGGAATCATTGTGAATAGATGCAGTACTAGTGTCTATATTAGCCCTGTTCACAGTGTGCTCACTTCTTAAGGGAATAGATCTACCAATAGGCATCCATTTTCTAGTGGGCATTGTCTGATTAGTCTTACGACCAACAGGTATCCAATAATAGTCTATCTTACTAAATGTTCTTCCTGTGGGTTTCCACTGTTTTCTAACTTTCTTTCGTTTTTGCCTTTTAGCCTTCTTAGCATGATTATTAGCATTAACAATATTAATTGGACAATTAACATCATTAGGCAAAACATTAACACCACATTCATGATTAGAAACAGAATTCAAGCAGACATTAATACAAGGTTTGCAAATAGTATCAGAATTTGAATTAATTACAGTACGCCTATGGCTAATACTAGAATCAACACGATTCGTTTTATTCGGCTCAAACTTAAAGTTCCTAGGTAGGTCTTCTACTTTCTTCCAATGCACATTCTTAGCTTGCGAGGTCGTGTCCTTCCTTGTATTGTCTTGAGACTTTGACCTGCTTGCTTTAATGTCACTGATTACTCCTGTAGAGGGAATGGGAACATTAGTTGGTTTGGCTACTATTTGCTTCACCTGTTTAGATGTGCTGGGATCTGAGCTACATGCAGGCACACTAAGATTAACTTTTTTCACACTTAAATAGCTGGGATTAGAACACCTAGAGTGCACACTCGAGTTTACATTCTTAGCACTAACAGATTTGAAATCTCTAGAGTGCACACTCGAGTTCGCATTCTTAGCACTAACAGATTTGAAATCTGAACTACTTGAGGGCACATTGGGGTTCACATTCATAACATTTGGCATTGAGTGACTTGCATGCTTGGCACTAGGCATAGAACACGGTATCAAGGGATTGACTTGCTCACCTAAGGTTTTAGGGCATATTGTAATTAGGCATTCTAGAAGTTCTTGAGATCGTTTGGCATATAAGCATACATGGCCAATTGCATTATCATCTGGTTTCTCTAACTTATCCTCTTCTACAATCTCACGGAGACATTCTAGGCTGTCCTTAAGGTATGAGAAATATGTTTGAATAGCAAGTTTTTTATTCCTAAGATGAGGAGGAACATATTTCACAGACAAAGCATATTTATTACAGACATGTACCTTTGATACACCATTCTCCCCATTGGTCATTGGCATCTTCCCTTTTACCTGACTCTTTAGATTCTCAATTTCTTTTTGTAACGAGGCTACCGTTTCGTTATTTTTGTTACGAGTGACCTTTATAGATTCAAATAATTCATTGAAATGACGTTTAACCTTTTCATTTTCTTCAAGAAAAGCCTCATTTTCCTTTTGTAAAGCATTTACTAAGTTTTGAAGATGAAAGTTTTGAGAATTCTGAGAATCTAAATGAGGAGGCATTTGGGGACCAGTCACATTGTTTGTTTGACCCTTTAATTGAGAGATTTGGGCTTTCAATTTTCTGATCGTGTTGCAATGAGCTTGAATCTGTTCATCACGTTTGTTAATTTGAAAAACTGCATCAAACTCTGGAGCATCTGAGGATGTCTTGATATTTGAAGTTTTGACATTTTCTTTAAGATGTTGATATTTTAGTTGTAAATTAAAATGCTCAACTTCTAGTTTAGAAAAATGTTTAACCAAATTGTCGTGATCATCCAGTTCAATTTTCTCATTTAGTTCAGAATTAGTTTTTTCAAGCTCAATGACACGATCATGAGAGACTTTCAAAGCAACAGACAGTTCATGGAATCGAGAAGCAGTAATAGAACAGTTAGTAGCAGTGTAGAACACATCTTGAGCAATACATTCAGAAATCAGGTTCTCATTTAGTGTATGCAAGTTCTTCCTCTCAATCTCATTATATTTTAGTGCTCGCTCATAGTCACTAACCTCAACTATCATTGCATCAAATTCCTTTTCCATTCCCTTAATATCAGTATCTATCCCCTTTTTAAGACTCTCAAAGTGATCTTTTAGAAGTTTAAAGAAAGGCATGACCTCAGTTAAATAGCATTCTTTCATTTGCTCAAAACCCCTTTCTCCTTCAGTTATACCAGTGGGTGTGATCCTTTTCTTGCAAGTTTTCTCAAAATCAACAAATAGTTGAAAGATAACATATTGGCTAATTAAGGTCTTGCTTTTAGTGGCGATTGTTCTAGGAACAAGATGCATTGGTGTATTAGGAGGATACAGAGTCGCTCTAGGCATTTTCCAAAGGGGAGGGTTTGTTTCAACAATATTTTCAGCTTTCTGCTTATCTAGATCTATTTTCCAAAAAACTTGTTCGGGAGTCAACAAAGTCTGAGGCTTAAACTTGTTCAAGGAAATCCAGTTTTCCTTCTTGTAGTCATGGGGTGTGATCTTTATTTTCATCTCTTTACATTTAGGATCATTTAGTTTCTTATTCATCTTCTCCCTAGTGATTTCATCTAATTTCTTATCTTCCTCTGTGCACTCAGAGCAACTAGGTTTTTGTCTAGGTTTAAGAATCTCATTGCCATCATAGATCACATTTTGAGCTGCTTTTGCTATCTTCCCATACTCAGGGTTGGGTTTATCTATAATGGGAACACTATGCTTATCGCTTAGAACTCTATGCTTAGTGATCATGTGAGCAGTCTGAATGGTGTTCCCTTGTATGTACAACTTGTTTTCAAGTTTGTTTTTCAAAGTTTTCAGATTAGAAAAATCTTTCAAGAGTTTTGATTCCTTTGCATTAAATTCTTGCTTAAGCATTTTCACATTTTCTTGAAGCTCTTGTTTTTGTTTAGCAGTTTTAGAAAGCTTTTCTTGCAAGGAATTTAACTCTTGTTTTAATACTTCTTCTCTAAAATTACTTTTTCTAATGATTGTACGCACTTGGTCATCCATTTCCTGCTCACGAGTGGTCAACTCAAATTTCGCACGTTGTTCATAAATAGCAACACGTTCTTTATAGGCATTTAGTTCAGAAATTACAGAATCATCAGGGGCACATGCAGTGTATTCATCAAAGATATAGTCATTTTTGACTGCAGAAGATGCATCACTTGGTACAACTTCACTTTCACTTTGTTCCACATATTGATCATATGGGACAACATTGATATTACCCATTTTTTCAATATTTGATTCAAAAGTTTCAGTTAATTGTACTTTGTCATGCGTCTTTTGCACATCAGCATTATCGTATAGTTTTAATACCTCTGAGATGAGTTTGTCTTTGGATGGGCCAGCTTGTGGTGAAGATGAGACCTTGGGAGAAACCATTGGAGAAATGCTAGCCATAAAAATTGTGTGTGCAGTAGGTCCATCATCCACATCAGAGTCGTATGCATCACAATCAGCGACTTGAAAGGCATTCTGATGATTGTGACCTATTTCCTGAACAGGCTGCTCATCCACGTCAGCATCATAGGTCTTGGCATTTCCCTTAGCAAGAAACAACAACTCTTCTTCATCCAAAGCAGCACCATTATCCTGAGCTTGTACAAGCAGCATCTTATCTCTGAAGTAATCAGCATTCTGTGGACGTTTTGGAGATGTGCAGTTCCTTGCAATGTGTCCCTCACCACCATAGTTGTAGCATTTGATCGGCTTGGCTTGACCTTGATTACCATTCCTTCCTCGATTCTGATTACCAACATAACCTCTACCAGCTCCACCTCTTCCCTGATCATACTGTCTTTCCTGAACTGGTTGCACCACGATCCTCCCATCTTTAACAGTAGCTTGATTGTGTGGGTTAGATGCTGTTCTGAGGTTGTTGTTGGTTTGTGGGAGAGAATTCATGTTTTGACTAATCAGAAGAGCTAGTTGATTAATGATGTTACCCACGTGTGCATCAGCATCAGCTTGTTTGAACATAGGATCAGGAATGAGTTTGTGATTACCATTACCCATGGGTATGACTTGTGAGGCTTTGGTTGTGATTCCGATGTTTGAGTAGAAGGCAGTTGAGTCATTAGATGAGCTAGTCTCTCCCTGGTTGGTTTTGAACTGATTAAGAATCATCTTTTCAAACATGGCATGTCTCTCATTCTGAAGAAGGAAGGCATAGAGTTTCTCATAATTCATATTCTTCAATCCTTTAGTGAGCTTCACAAAAGTAACAAACTTGTGCCATTCGGGATTCATGTTGTTGATGCGCGCAAAACCGTCAAGTTCTCTCACGCAAGCGTAAGAAAACTTAAAACAGCTTAAGCACGAAATCAATGAAGATCTGGGGAGTATAGTGTTTCCCCGGGTCGTTATGTCCCAGCGAGCTATGCAATGGATTATCGAACGTATAGTGATCGGGAGATTTGGACGGAAAAGGAGATTGATGATTATTATAACTACAGAAAAGCCAACAAATAAAAACGGCTTAAATGCAAATTAAGGGAAGTAAAAAAAAGATAAAAATCTATTAAATAAACGCTATCACTATATTTAAAGTGATGAACGTTTAAAACCTAAAACGTACGTTTAAATTAAAAATAACGTAAACGTACAAAATAAAAAGTGAAACTTATACAATATAAATCCTAAAAATATGAAAAATACATTTTTACAATCCTAATAATAAAAGAAACTTTATAGAAAAAGAAAATTATTTTTATAACTATTTATGTAATTATTATTAATTAAAAAACTAATTTAAACTATTTAATAATACTCTAAAATAAAAGAAAATATGAAATAAGACTAGAAAAATAAATTTAAGACTTAGAAAAATCTAAAATATGATAAAACTAATTTTAAAACTGAAAATATATTTTTTAGACTTTTTATGTATTTATTATTAATTTAAAACTATTTAAAACTAATTTAAATTATTAAAAATACCAAACAAAAGGAGAAAAATAGGGAAAAATACTTTTTAAGCTTTTTACATTTATCTAAACTTAAGAAAAATGAAAAATTATTTTTTTTGGAACTTTTCTTAATTATTTGTATTAAATGCTATTTAAAAATGCTTTAAAACTAGATAAAATTAAGAAAAATAGCAAATGCACTTGGAAAAATCTGAAATTTGCAGGAAAAGTATAAAATAATATGAGGAAGCAAGGAAAATTGGAAAAACAGTGGCTAGTGTGGAGAAAACTGAAACTGAGGTGAAAGTGCTTATTGAAATAAGCACTTGATTAAGCAAATGGAGACCTAAGACTACCAAACTGATAAGGAAGCTATAATGAGCTAAAAAGAACCAAATGCAACTGAAATCAACAAGCCTCAACCTCTAATATGCAAGATGCAAAGATTATGAGCTAACTGATGTGACAGCAAAACAGGAAACAGGCTTCCACTTTGAGCTTATGCACTGGCTCCAAAATAAGCTGAAACTTAAAACTACCAATTGGAACCTACAGAAGACCTGGTTGGGAACATGTATACCAAAAACTAGACCTGGGTGAGCTTAAATGGAACCTGTGCAGGCTCTGCAATTTCTGCATAACCCCTGTGCAGTTAACAGGCCCCTGCACAGGGGATTAAGTGGCAGTTTGATAAGCTTCTTTGAAGCTCAAGAAAAATTCAAAAAATTAAACTAAAATAAGTACAAGAAACTAGACCAGCTTGAGATTTCAAAACATCAAGTTTCATTTGCATTGGTTCAGAATTGAGCCCAAGAAAAATCACCCTATTAGGGCCAAAAACTGAGTTTGTGCATTATTGACTTTTAATGAAAACATGGAAAGTTGACTTTTCTGACTTTTGATCTTGATTTATGGATTGGAAATGATGTGAATACATGAAAGGAGACTACTGCAATATATATCTATGGATTTTGAATCATGAAACAAGATTTGGATGTGCAAAAACCCAACAGTTTACCTGTTAATGACCAAGGATAGAGATTTTGACTTTAGTGGTTCTTATGCATAAGTGAAAGACTCAAGTGAGTCTCAAATGATTAAACAAACATGAAACAACAAGCTTTAAACACTACATACACCTCTAAGACAGATTTAGAAGTAAATCCAAACACACCTTTAAAACATATTAAGCAAGTTTATCTTGAGACAAACACTGAACCAGATGGAAATATTGATCAACCTGAATTTATATGATCATAATGCAACTATCTAAACACATGTTAACCATTGATGACTGCAGATACATAAACAAGTACAATGTGCAAAAACTGAGAATAACATGAAATACTCACAAGTTTCCAGCTGGTATGCAGACTGAAACCAACCCCAAATCCTACACTACCCTATCCTATTTCAACCATTGATCATCACTGCAACACCCAAATCAGCTTCTATTCCAATTTGAACCCAAAGTTGACTTTTGTTGACCTTTGATCAAATTTTCTAGAAACTGAAATATAAGCTTATGAAAAGCTTTAAATGGCTTAAATGAACTTATTGTAACTTAAGAGTAAGCTCTTAGAGGCTTGGACACAAGATTTTTAAACTGGACTTCTCAACAGTGAACTCATAAATGTGGAAATTTAGCACAACTGAAATTGATACTCAAAAGTTACTTACAAAGATTAGTAAACTTGAAATTGATACAATAAAACTGAAATTACACCAATTTAACTCAAACTAAGACAATAATTAAAAAAACGACATAAGTAAAAATTCTTATAAACTAACTACTCACTTTTTCTTCTTTCTTCCCTTCCTTTTATAGTCCCAGTTGCTTTCTCTCTCTCTCTTGAGATAATCCCACCTCTGATCATGACCCTAGGATGGCTCAAGTTTATTTTTGGCCTTTTATTGTTTTGGCGGGAAAATGGACATTTAACAGTTGTGAGAGATTAAGTGTAGGGGGGAAGAATTATTGTTTCTTGGATTCATGTGTTTGGAGGGGAGACATGTGAGTGGGATGAGCTGGAGGAGGGGGGTGGAGATGGAGTGTGGCAGAGATTTGCAGAGAAAGTGGGGAGGGTGAAAGTTTGGCGCGTTATCTGGTTTGACTTGGGATTTGACTGACCAGGCTAATATCAAGGGGGGTTCATAATTGTTTAAGTGGCAGGGGTCACATGTATTGATAGGGTCCAAAATGGGTATAAAAGGTATTAAATCACAAGGACCTTAGTTGTAATTTTTGAAAATGCAAGGACTACAGCTGCCATTTCATCAAAGTTGATCCAAGGGTTAAAAGTGACATGCTTCAAAAGTACAGGGACCAAACTTGACAACTTCCAATTTCCAGGGGCCATTTCTGCCAAATTTGAAACTTGGAGGACCAAACTTGTAATTTTCTCAAACTTTTGACATTTTTCACCAAAGGACTAAATTTGACAAGTTATGATTTTAAAAGGACCTTTGGTGATTTTTCTTTTGAAATTATGTGCTCAGGGACTGTTTTTGACAATTTTTGAAACTTGGGGGACTAAAACTGCAATTTTTGCAAATTTGATATGTTTTTCATCTGATTTTGATATTTTTGAATTTAAAACACATAAAACACTGATTTGTGATATTTTGATCATTTTGATGTGTTTCTGAATGTTTTCAGATGATTTTGCAGTTTATTTTGTACAAAAATGATGAGTATTTACACACTCATCAATCCCCCACACTAAGATATTGCTAGTCCCTAGCAATGATTTGAGAAAACATAATGGATTTTAATCTCTTTACCAAAAGCCATTACTTCTGGAGTAGCCAAATGTTTCAGTTCAAGTAAGAACCATGGTACACCGATAACCATGTGATTTTGAGCAAACCACCAGCTTTCAACGGATTTGATTTTGTCTTTACCAGAAGCCGTACCCTTCTGGACTAGCCAACTCTTAGATAAATTATCAATATTATCTTTGGTGAGTCGATTACCAATTATGGATTTTCCACTGCCTTTACCACAAGCCATAAACTTGCGGGCTAGCCAACTCTTCACTTTTAAGGATATGGTGAGCTGAATACCATACAATTTTGGGCAAATTGCAAGCCATATAAATGGATTTGAGAAATCTTTACCACGAGCCGTTTGCTCCTGGATTAGCCAATCCTTTTGTTTATTAGACAAGGCGGACTGATAACCTAATGAGAAAGTGTAAAACACTTGCTCCAAAAAAAATTTTGGCCAAAAACGGGGGAATTAGGTGGATAATACATGATAAAATTCGTGAGAATTCCCCCCCACACTTAGAAATGAATATTGCCCTCAATATTCAAAGTACCGGCGGTTATGCCGAACCAAAGAACGTAAAAGGGAAATATTACGGCCATTATTTAGAAAGATTTTTTTTTTTTTTTTTTTTTTAAGATACTTATATATATATAATATGTGGGGCATCACCCCCACACTTAGGTGGTAGAAAGGGGTAAGAAGTCAGAAATATGGGTGAAAACCCATATGGTGCGTGCTACTGTTTTTGATTTCCGAGTCGCTAGCTTGACTCGACCCCGAATTCATTGGTTCATGGGGAAGCAAAGTGGAAGAAACAATCTCCATCGGACTTTCATTCAAGATGTTTGGACAAACATTTGAAGCACGTGAAAGTTCCACACCGATGAGATATACATAGAACCGGCTCAAAAATGATATATGGAAATACCGGGATCAAAGATAATGTCTTCATTCCCGAAGGAGTGAAAAAGAGAAGAAATCACAGTATATGTGAGGAATGGAATGAAGATTTTGATAACAATAAGGATCCATTCTTCATCCTCAAATGTAGACATATCTGGAGGAAGGGTGAAGGTAGTATCATCAATAAGCAAACTCTTATGATAGAGTACACCTTCCTCCGAGCCAATATCATCCTCAAGATCAAAATGGAAATGATCATATTCCGGAGGAGATATGTCATGAGAGAGTTCACCGGAGAACTCTTCATGAAGAGAATCATTGGAAAAAGCCTCAAGCTCGGGCTTGTCCAATGTAGAGTCACTATCCACAACGGGGATAGGAGCTGAAGCTGACTTAGCACAAAATGATTCGATCTTAGAAACGAGGAGATTTATATTGAACAATTGTTCACGAAGTATCTCGTCCTCAATTTCCAGATCATCAGAATCTCTCACTTCCTCTAAGCTAACTAGCTCAGAAGGTAAGTCCTCGACATAATCAATGTCTCCATAAGATAAAGAATCGTCAAACGAAGTACAATCGTTGTCAGAATCGGAGAACATATCAACATGATCATTTGGAATGTCAAGAGGAGGGTAAGAATCATCATCAAGAGGCTTATCACACATATTACCGGAGATAACCTCGGACTCACTTGGGATTGGGACAAGGCTCTCAACACTAGACGATTCCATTTCTGGAATAGTGCTAAGAGGCTCGTCCCCCATTATGAGAGAGTCAACGGGTTCAACAATGTTTGTTGAAATATGATCATCGAACTCTTCTAAAACGACGTCACTTCTCTCAACCGGTGTGAGTGAAGGGGAAGAGTCGGAAATGAAAGGCTCAGAAACAGGATTGGTTGTAGCCGACAAACTCGCATAATATTCTTTCATTTGAATGGAATCCTCATCATCATCGAAAACGAAAGTCTTGTGATATTGGGTTGATGTAGCATTATAAACCTCGTCATCGGTGGCTTGACAATCGTAAAAAGGATGGGGACCACCACAAATATCACATCTTTCGGTAACGGTGACAACGGGCTCTGATTTTTGCTTCATGCATCGAATATCATTGGTAAGCTCAGCCATCTCAATCGGTTTGTTTCTCGTAGTCGGAACTTTCGATTTGTTCTCGATGATCGTCAATATATCCCTTGGGGTACGATACAAGATATTGCCACCGGCGGCTGTATTGAGTGAATCTTGATCGGTTTGCATTAAAGCATTGTAGAATATATCGATCTGGAGTAATTCCGAGAAACCATGATGTGGGCATTTCCATAGGAGATCTTTGAATCTTTCCCATGCCTCACCAAAACTTTCATTAACGCGCTGCTGGAAGTTTGTAATCTCGTTCTTAAGATTTTCCGTCTTAGAATAAGGAAAGAAACGATTTACAAATTTTGAAACGAGATCTTCCCAAGCAGTGATCGATCGAGGGGGTTCTTTTTCGAGCCAATTCTGAGCTGCCCCCTTGAGAGAAAATGAGAATAGCATCAACTTAATTGTGTCATGAGGAACATCCTTATATTTGATAGTTGAAATTAATCTATCAAACCATCGGATGTGAGCATAGGGATCGTCCCTCTCAAAACCATAGAATGGATTTGACATAATTAGTTGAATTAAACCGGTTTGTATCTCGAAATTTTCTGAAAGAATCTCCGGTACAACAACAGCATCTTCGTAACCCTCGGGTGGTACTTGGAGCATTTCGAACATCGTACGCATGTCCGCCATTAGATTTAAACATATAGAGGGATAAGAGGAGAATCAAATGGTTGAGAGGATACGAAGAATAGAATTAAACGGCAAAAGAGGGTAAGAGAAATAGAATCAACGAATAAGAGGAATGAGAAGAATATTTTTGGGGTTTTATAAATAGAAAACATAAAAGGGAAAATAAATTTTGAAAAGGAAAATATTTTTGGGTTTTTGGATTTTTTATAAGAAAATATAAATATATAAGGATGGATGGTATGAACAAAGAGTGAATATCCAAATTACTAATCTGCTAAACGTAGAATAATCAGCACAACTCCCCGGCAGCGGCGCCAAAAATTTGATGCGCGCAAAACCGTCAAGTTCTCTCACGCAAGCGTAAGAAAACTTAAAACAGCTTAAGCACGAAATCAATGAAGATCTGGGGAGTATAGTGTTTCCCCGGGTCGTTATGTCCCAGCGAGCTATGCAATGGATTATCGAACGTATAGTGATCGGGAGATTTGGACGGAAAAGGAGATTGATGATTATTATAACTACAGAAAAGCCAACAAATAAAAACGGCTTAAATGCAAATTAAGGGAAGTAAAAAAAAGATAAAATCTATTAAATAAACGCTATCACTATATTTAAAGTGATGAACGTTTAAAACCTAAAACGTACGTTTAAATTAAAAATAACGTAAACGTACAAAATAAAAAGTGAAACTTATACAATATAAATCCTAAAAATATGAAAAATACATTTTTACAATCCTAATAATAAAAGAAACTTTATAGAAAAAGAAAATTATTTTTATAACTATTTATGTAATTATTATTAATTAAAAAACTAATTTAAACTATTTAATAATACTCTAAAATAAAAGAAAATATGAAATAAGACTAGAAAAATAAATTTAAGACTTAGAAAAATCTAAAATATGATAAAACTAATTTTAAAACTGAAAATATATTTTTTAGACTTGTTATGTATTTATTATTAATTTAAAACTATTTAAAACTAATTTAAATTATTAAAAATACCAAACAAAAGGAGAAAAATAGGGAAAAATACTTTTTAAGCTTTTTACATTTATCTAAACTTAAGAAAAATGAAAAATTATTTTTTTGGAACTTTTCTTAATTATTTGTATTAAATGCTATTTAAAAATGCTTAAAAACTAGATAAAATTAAGAAAAATAGCAAATGCACTTGGAAAAATCTGAAATTTGCAGGAAAAGTATAAAATAATATGAGGAAGCAAGGAAAATTGGAAAAACAGTGGCTAGTGTGGAGAAAACTGAAACTGAGGTGAAAGTGCTTATTGAAATAAGCACTTGATTAAGCAAATGGAGACCTAAGACTACCAAACTGATAAGGAAGCTATAATGAGCTAAAAAGAACCAAATGCAACTGAAATCAACAAGCCTCAACCTCTAATATGCAAGATGCAAAGATTATGAGCTAACTGATGTGACAGCAAAACAGGAAACAGGCTTCCACTTTGAGCTTATGCACTGGCTCCAAAATAAGCTGAAACTTAAAACTACCAATTGGAACCTACAGAAGACCTGGTTGGGAACATGTATACCAAAAACTAGACCTGGGTGAGCTTAAATGGAACCTGTGCAGGCTCTGCAATTTCTGCATAACCCTTGTGCAGTTAACAGGCCCCTGCACAGGGGATTAAGTGGCAGTTTGATAAGCTTCTTTGAAGCTCAAGAAAAATTCAAAAAATTAAACTAAAATAAGTACAAGAAACTAGACCAGCTTGAGATTTCAAAACATCAAGTTTCATTTGCATTGGTTCAGAATTGAGCCCAAGAAAAATCACCCTATTAGGGCCAAAAACTGAGTTTGTGCATTATTGACTTTTAATGAAAACATGGAAAGTTGACTTTTCTGACTTTTGATCTTGATTTATGGATTGGAAATGATGTGAATACATGAAAGGAGACTACTGCAATATATATCTATGGATTTTGAATCATGAAACAAGATTTGGATGTGCAAAAACCCAACAGTTTACCTGTTAATGACCAAGGATAGAGATTTTGACTTTAGTGGTTCTTATGCATAAGTGAAAGACTCAAGTGAGTCTCAAATGATTAAACAAACATGAAACAACAAGCTTTAAACACTACATACACCTCTAAGACAGATTTAGAAGTAAATCCAAACACACCTTTAAAACATATTAAGCAAGTTTATCTTGAGACAAACACTGAACCAGATGGAAATATTGATCAACCTGAATTTATATGATCATAATGCAACTATCTAAACACATGTTAACCATTGATGACTGCAGATACATAAACAAGTACAATGTGCAAAAACTGAGAATAACATGAAATACTCACAAGTTTCCAGCTGGTATGCAGACTGAAACCAACCCCAAATCCTACACTACCCTATCCTATTTCAACCATTGATCATCACTGCAACACCCAAATCAGCTTCTATTCCAATTTGAACCCAAAGTTGACTTTTGTTGACCTTTGATCAAATTTTCTAGAAACTGAAATATAAGCTTATGAAAAGCTTTAAATGGCTTAAATGAACTTATTGTAACTTAAGAGTAAGCTCTTAGAGGCTTGGACACAAGATTTTTAAACTGGACTTCTCAACAGTGAACTCATAAATGTGGAAATTTAGCACAACTGAAATTGATACTCAAAAGTTACTTACAAAGATTAGTAAACTTGAAATTGATACAATAAAACTGAAATTACACCAATTTAACTCAAACTAAGACAATAATTAAAAAAACGACATAAGTAAAAATTCTTATAAACTAACTACTCACTTTTTCTTCTTTCTTCCCTTCCTTTTATAGTCCCAGTTGCTTTCTCTCTCTCTCTTGAGATAATCCCACCTCTGATCATGACCCTAGGATGGCTCAAGTTTATTTTTGGCCTTTTATTGTTTTGGCGGGAAAATGGACATTTAACAGTTGTGAGAGATTAAGTGTAGGGGGGAAGAATTATTGTTTCTTGGATTCATGTGTTTGGAGGGGAGACATGTGAGTGGGATGAGCTGGAGGAGGGGGGTGGAGATGGAGTGTGGCAGAGATTTGCAGAGAAAGTGGGGAGGGTGAAAGTTTGGCGCGTTATCTGGTTTGACTTGGGATTTGACTGACCAGGCTAATATCAAGGGGGGTTCATAATTGTTTAAGTGGCAGGGGTCACATGTATTGATAGGGTCCAAAATGGGTATAAAAGGTATTAAATCACAAGGACCTTAGTTGTAATTTTTGAAAATGCAAGGACTACAGCTGCCATTTCATCAAAGTTGATCCAAGGGTTAAAAGTGACACGCTTCAAAAGTACAGGGACCAAACTTGACAACTTCCAATTTCCAGGGGCCATTTCTGCCAAATTTGAAACTTGGAGGACCAAACTTGTAATTTTCTCAAACTTTTGACATTTTTCACCAAAGGACTAAATTTGACAAGTTATGATTTTAAAAGGACCTTTGGTGATTTTTCTTTTGAAATTATGTGCTCAGGGACTGTTTTTGACAATTTTTGAAACTTGGGGGACTAAAACTGCAATTTTTGCAAATTTGATATGTTTTTCATCTGATTTTGATATTTTTGAATTTAAAACACATAAAACACTGATTTGTGATATTTTGATCATTTTGATGTGTTTCTGAATGTTTTCAGATGATTTTGCAGTTTATTTTGTACAAAAATGATGAGTATTTACACACTCATCAGTTGTTCACAAATTTTGAGTTCAGCTGAATGTTAGGCATAGTCATTCTGATGTTCCTCATATCATTCACTAGCTTATGAAATCTCACATAGTACTCATAGACACTCTCATCTGGTTTCATCTTGAAGTGTTCAAATTCGTCATACAGTTGTGATTCTCTGTCTTCCATAGTTAGTTCAGAACCTGAGAGAAGCATCTTGACATTATCCCATACTGCCTTTGCATCGGTGTTGTGATTGATCAGCTTGTAGATGTCTTTAGGAAGACCTTGAAAAACAATGTTAGAAGCCCTGATATCAGCATCGAATCTCTTTTTCTCCTTATCATCAAGCTCATCATACATTTTTGGTCTGTCCATTCCATAAATCAGAGTTCCATCTTCAGCAGTATCAAGTACATCTCTAGTCGTCTCAACCCGATACGGTCCTTCATCAATGGATTTGAGAATGTTGACTCCATTTTCCTTTCCAAGACAGTACAATCTAATTCGTTGAGCCCAAGAGTCATAGTCAGTTCTGTCAAGCATGGGTGGACGAGTATCTGAACCAGCTGCTTGAACATCCTCGGCAACAGTGGAGATGATAGTCGGAACGTTTGTAGACATGTTTCAAGCTCTACGGGATTTTACTATTCTTTGATTAAACCGGGAAATTGATTCTTTCACGGGATTTTACTAAACCAAAAGAACAACCGTAAAAAATGTAACACGAAGAAGAAAAAGGTCTAGATGAACAAGTCGTTAAACACACAACTCGCATAAGCAGTCAACTCGCTCAATGGCCAAGTCGCATTAGCATCAACTCGCAACACACTCAACTCGCTTAAGTAATCAAGTCGCTAAATAGCCAACTCGCTTTAGTCTCAACTCGCAATACAATCAACTCGCTTGAACACTAAGTCGCTTAAGTTAACTCGCTAACGTTACAACTCGCTAAGTAGCAAGTCGCTTTAGATCTCAAGTCGCTTAAAGAAACAACTCGCTTAGAACCCAAGTCGCATAAAGGTCAACTCACTAAACAGCTAAGTCGCATGTACCAACTCGCATAAAATAACTAAGCAACTCGCTTTGAAGAAAAGCAAGTCCGAGACTCAACTCGCTTCGTCCTTCTTACAAAAATAACCACTTTATCAATCCAAAACAACCAAACCACAATGATTTAAGCCTTCCAATTCAAAACATAAACACATATGATGATCCTAAACACAAGAGTACAAGCAAAATTCAAACTTTAACACTAGAATTAGTTCAAATGAATCAACCTCTCCTAAACCCTTAATACACCAAAAACCTTATGAAATCCACCAAAACAAAGAGCATGAAAGATGAGTGATCAAACCATGGCTCTTGATACCAATTGTAGGATATTGGATTTCACAAACACTCTAAACCATGATCAAAGTATGCGTTTAAGTATGTTAGAGAGAAAGTTCTAGTGAGAGAGTGGAAGAGAGTTGGGAACTATAGTGAGAGAAAGGAAAATATTATTATGAGCTCCAACCCTCTACCTTGGGAGGTAGAGGGTATTTATAGTCTTACAATAAAACGCCACACAACGGGCTGTGGATCAGGCATACAGTGGGTAAAGACCCGTCCGTCCTCCACGGAGTTACTTAACTAAATACTACTTGACTTAAAAGAACTACGACTACGAGCTTTCTAACGATTACATATACTTGAGGTGACCGACTCTTTAATACCTGGAATTTCTAATTCCTAACAAAAACCTTAAGTGTTTCAAACACCTCGCATTTATGCTTTAGTAAATAAACATAACCATAATGGCTGAAATCATCAGTAAAGGTTAAGAAGTAGCTAACACCTCTCTTTGACACATGTCTAAGTGGTTCACACACATCAGTATGAATTAGACCAAGTAGATCAGACGCCCTCTCCATATTACTATGAAAAGGTTTCTTCGTCATCTTCCCAGATATAAAAGACTCATATTTATTAAATAATTCATCATTTATATTTTTCAAAAGCCCTTCACGTTGTAACTTTTGCATGTGAGTCTTGCCTATATAAGCAAGTCTACAATGCCAAATATAAGAAGAATTCAAGTCTAACTTCATTCTCTTATTGATGCTAAACATCAAATTATTTTTGTTGGATACACTCCCAATCATATCAATCTCAAACACACCATTCACAGTAATAGCGTTAAAATAAAAAAAATACCATTTAAAGAAACTGAAATTCCATTACTTGTGATAGTATGATTAAAACCAATATCTAACAAAACAGAAAAGGAAACAACATCTCTAATAATAGAAGGTGCATAATAGCAATTGCTTAATGACAGTACTAATCCCGAAGGCAATACTAAACTAAACACTCCTATGGCTTCAACAATTGCAGGTGCTTCATTGCCCATATGCAGATATTGCTCCCCATAAGACAACTTCTTTTCCACTTTAAACCCCTGTAGTGTACTACAAATGTGAATACCACATCCAGTATCATATACCAAAGGAATTAATTTTATGATTTAGAGTAAATAATTCAATCATAAATAAGTTACCTGAAGTGCTGGCGCCCAAGGACCCAGACTTCTTGATCTTATTTGTTCGTAAATCCTCGAGATAAAGAGCACAGTTTCTCTTCCAGTGACTCTCCACATGACAGTAGTGGCAAGCCTGATTCTTCTTAGGATTCTCTTTCTTCTTAGGAGGATATTTCTTAGGTTCAGGTTGATAGGCCATAACTTGCTTACCCTTATCAGCCTTTCCATTTCATTTACCCTTCTTGTTCATACGCGGTTTTGGCTTGTTGATCATACCACCCTGAATAGCCAGTACCTGGAGAGTAGGGGCCTTTTGTGGTAACCCTTTCTCGTAATCAATAAGCAATGCGTGTAGTTCAGTTATTTTCTTCCACATACAATGCATAAATTACGAACAAAACCATTAAAGTCCTTATTAAGGGACCTATCGATTAAGTTCACAACAATATCTTGTTCATAAATCTTGCCAAGTGCTTGCAGTTGTTCCATGTAACCTTTCATTTCCAACACATGTGCACTTACAGGTTTACCATCTCTCTGCTTACAGTTGTGAAGTGCATCAATCAAATTATAGATTTCAACAGCTTGTGGTTTCTCAAACATTCGTCTGAGTTCGTTGAGCATGTCATAAAGGAGTAATTTTCAAACTGCTTTTGCAGAGCAGGTGTCATCATTCCCAACATCAAACAAGCCACTTCATTATGACGCTTGTATTCAACTTTCCATTCTGCTTTTGCCTCGGCAGAGGCTTCAGCAGGTGGTTCAGCAGGACAGACCTTTTACAAATAATCCAGTTTATCAGCCACTCTACAGACAATTCTTAGGGAGCGATACCACTCATTGAAATTTTATGAGCCAGTCAATTTTTCTCGCTCAAAGAAAGTTTTGAACGCAGAACCTAGTGTAGTGTTATCGTTTTGAGCCATTTCTATAGAAAAAAGTTCAAATATTAGTATTCTCAATAATACAACTTTTCAAGAAAATAAAATACCCAAGGTAATATTCATATAACCATAGAATTTTCTCGAAAACTAGGATACAAATTATAATAGCTCCATTACATCAGTTGATCTGCTAGCAATTAAAGCACATAATAAGGTAATTTTTCGAACAATAATTGGCAAACATTTTTCAATTTCTAGATCATTATGGGATTTACATTACCAAACAATATTGCAATGTAAACATGTTTTATCCCCATCTTGTGCCATTGGTCCAAGTTCTCACTTACAACTTAATTTAAGTCTTCTAATTTAAAGAACTGCAAATGTGTCCAGCTGAGGTCTCACTCAACATGAAGATTTACCTTTCCATTACAATCTCGCCAAGTTCTCACATGACGTAAATTGCAACTTCAAGTGTTCCTTTTAACTAGATATCACTAACTTAATTTTAAAGGGTACTAGTTTTGATTATGGTGTCAAATCAAATATGTACAAAGATGTCATGCATTCATCTTGTAGCATAGTTTCCGTAAAAAAAACTTTTACCAATTAGTTTCTTTACCTAGCTAAATCAACAAAGTTTTAATCGATGCATTGCGAAACTTACAACTTTGCATTAAGATGCTTCGTACATATAATATTTATACTTGGTGTCTCCCAATATGACGCACAAAAGGAGCGGAGAATCGAGTCAGCGCGTAGCGTATTAAAAACCTTTTTCTTTCGAGTCACAATTTAATGCGAACCCTCCTTAAACCCCTCACACAGTTTGTCATAATGGGTGAGCCGTTCTAACCATTTGGTACAGTCACATCAATCGACTAAAAATTTGAGATTTTATGCTTAAAACACATCATATTTCACCATTGTTTAGTCCAATTTATTTTTCTATTCAAAAAAATTACCCTTTGCTTAAAACTTGTCAAACAAAATAAACAAACAAGTAAAAAATAAAAAATAATCAACTAAAACAATGCGCACATAACTAACAATTAATATGCGTAAACAAGTAGCCACATGCAACTTATTCGATAAAACCTATTAATAATCAATTCTAGGTTAAATTATGTGTATATTAACTAGGGCTTTCACTTACAAAGGCAAGTGAGCCACATACATCGATAAATAGATTGTGTAAGCCATAGTCAAACATATACCATATTGCATATAATTGATTCATTAATATTATTGGGGTCTTCCCCAATTCAAGAATTATCAAAACAATACATGTGATAAAAAAAACTTGACAATTAATAATTCAAGCAACAATCCATGACAAACATGCATGTCATCATGGATTCAACATAACATTTATTCAATTAGTCACAAGATCGCATACAATTTCATGACACATAACAATTATTCACAAATTTATTCACGTAAACATATTTATAATTCTAGGTTTAATTATCTAATAACAAAACGATTTTAACAAACCCTAAAAAATGACTAAATCGACATTAAAAAAATTAGGGTTCAAATAAAAAAAATTATTAGGGCAATCGGCCTTAACCCTTTAATTAGGGTTTTGAAACAATAACCAAACCCTATAATTAATCATATAATAAACACAATACAATATCCGTCTTTTACGCGTTTAGTAATTAATTACACATTATACAAGGCTCGTGATGCAACTGTTAGAATTTTAATAGCATGGCAATAATAATTAAACACAATAAACATCAAGTACACATGCGGAAGCGTATAGTAACATATAATGAATAGTTAATTAACATAAACATAAACGTATGTGTACCTTTGATTCTAGCTAAACAAGAATCAATTCCAAGCTAGCAATTGAGATGAACTCTAATTAGGGTTTATAAGGATTATAAGAATTACCTCTTACCGTTTTTGCAATTCAATCCAAGATACTAACAATAGTGTGTTAGTACCACGTTCTTGTACACACGTACTATAACGAATTAAAGTAAATGCTAGTTTATGGAACACAAAACGTTTTGTTTAATAAAAAAAAAACAAAGTAATCGACCCTTACGGTAAGGGACGATCGGTTTGGGACTAAAACAAGAAAACCACTAGCTTGGGTTTTAGGTTATGTGCACAAGAGTAAATAACAATGACCATAAGCCTTGTATTTATACTTGTAGAAACTTAGAGTCCAAGTTAGGGTAGGATTGACCTCCCAAACCCATATGGCCGATCGGTTCTATCCCATAGGGTATTCTAGAACCATCTTGACATCTAATTTCATCTTTAGTCCTTATCTTTAACATTTAATGACCGTTAGTCTATAATGTTTAATTACTTAACGTTCGTTATTCGTTTTGTGTAAATAATAACTAAATATAACATTTTATATTTAATTATTAAACTGTAATTCTCATACGTAAAATGTGCAATTCCGTGGTCTCGAGTTCGATCCTAACTCACGACTATTAATTTAAGTCTATAAAACTAACACTTATAACGACTATTTGATGATAGAGTAGAAAGATGATATAAAGATGAAGTAATGGTAAAAATGTTGTTCTTACTTGTTACCATATCATGGAACGTATAACCCTTTTATCTTTGCACCATTGAAGTATCAAAGCCCTAAAAAGAGTAAGCGTATCGCGGGCAGATGTTATCTTTCAAATTCGCACTCTTAAAAACTGTTTCATTCCCTTTTTTCAAATACCCCTCAAAAACCCTAATTTCAATTTCCCCAAAATTAATGGCTTCTTCATGGACATGTTCAAGTTGCACATTCATAAACCCAAATTCTCTCAAACCCACTTGCCAAATCTGCTCAAATTCAAAACCCATTTCACAATTTTCATCATCTTCCAAACCCACTTCGAATCTTGAAAAATGGTCTTGTAAAGCTTGTACTTTTTAAAACCCTTATAAACTATCAAGTTGTGAGATTTGTGGGACTAGAAACTCGTCGTTTTCATCGAATTTGAATCTTGATGATGAGGAATTGGAGTTGGGTTCAAAGGGTGTTGGGAAAGTCTTTTTGCCTTTGTTGCATAATAGTACTAATAATATAAGGAAGATTGGAGATATTTTAGTTGATGTTGATGATTTGGGTGTGTCTCGCGTGTTTAAGTCAAGTAATAAAAAAAGGCTATTGATTTTGGTGAGTTTCTATTGTGCTGCTTATGATTTTTATCTATTATAAGCTCGGGTTATTGCTTTGGCTATTTTTTGCATTAATTTGTGTGCATTGTGCTCAACATTCATAAAAAAAAATGCTTGACAAAACATTTGGAGTGTTTTGCAAAGTTTGATTTATTCATATGGTGTAGAAGATGGGGTTTACCTGAGCTCTTAATAGTCGATTTTAATAGTGTGGAGTGTTTGGCAAAGTTTGATTCTTTCATAAAGTATTAGACCAATTAAAGTTATATAAGCAATTTTTTCTAACATTCGATTATACATTTGCTTCTTTAAGTATCAAATTTGTTGTTACAAATCTGTTAGTTGACCTTTGAATTAATCAGGTCATTCTCGAAGCTTATGAAAGTCCAAGTTTCTCGATAAATATTCTTGATACCGATGGAAACAATTGGGATTTTCACTTTCGGTGTTGGGTTAATGGTAACAAGAAAAAGTTTGTACTGAAAGGCCTTAACCGATTTTATTATCGCAAAAAACTTGGTAGCTGGTGATATATGTGATTCTTTTAATTAATCAACATGCAAATCAAATTTGCATCCTTGCTAATATGTGTGAGAAGTTATTTGCGATAATAAAATTGGTTAAGCCTTACAATAATATTGTACAACTTGTATTTGGAGGTGTGAAACCCTGTAGATGGAAATTTCGGGTGATCGGAGTCATTTCAATTGAAAAGATATAAGAAATCATCATTTATAGAAAAAGGAAGAATCGAATAAAAAGGTTATAAAGACTAAGACATGTTGAAAACAGATATAACAATGTCGACTGCAAAGAATGATGCATGATGTATCAATATATATAGGTTGAATGTGTCGACCGTTATCCAACGAAGTTTCAATTCTAATTTCAAATATGAAGACCGTTACTACTTTATAAAATACTTTTGAGTATCCGACCGTTGTATAACGGTTAGATAGAAAAATGATATTTTCAAAAAAACTCAAACAAGATATTCAAATGTTACCTTTCTACCAAGATTTGATATCATGATCTTGAATGATAATTGATTGGCCTTATTTAAACACCATAGCTGTCAAGTTTAATAGTAATAAACTTTTATGTTTTTCAACCTATGAAAAGAATAACAATTTCATACAAAATGATGGAGAGCTTTATAGTATTCTCATTTGAACATTGATTTATCACAATAAAAAGAAAGTGATCCCATTAATCACTACATCATCCAAAGAGAAAGAAAAAAGATATATATCTAGAGGACTTGATGATAACATTTAGGGTGTGTTTGTTTCATTAAGATGTTTGGAGTCTGAATCTGACTACCACATCTTACTGGTAAGAGGTGGCTATAAAGTCTTAATCTGAATGAAATAATGTTGTTTGTTTTTTATAAGTCCCTGAATGATTTTAATTGTCCGTTTTCGTAACTTATATATTAAACCATCACAATACAATGAAGAAGTAACTTGTGTAAACCGAAAACTAAATATTTTTTCTTATCATAAATTTAACACAATTAATAAACCACTAAATATATTATTTTAATATATATTCAAACTTTAATAATTTAATAAAGTAGTTGTCATTAAAGTAAAACAAGACATGTTATAAATTACTGTAATATATTAAACATAATCTTGTATCTCTATTTGATTTATACACTTTAAGCAAAGTATCTACATTCAAGGTTAATATTCCGACCTAGTAGTTTACATTGATTCACTCAATACAACCCTACCAATATTTATGCTTACCCATCTCAATATTTTAAAATTAAACAAAGGAAAAAGGATATCTTTTTCTTCTCCATCTAAGCTTTAGATTACACATCCAATCTTTATAACACTTTCATATTTCTAAAGTACAATTTTTAACAAACCCCACAACACAAAATCTTGAAAAGAGAAAAGGAAAAACATCCTTATTGATGGTCGGCGGCTCAAGATGGTGGAGATGACGGCGGAGACTCGAGGTGACAGTGGTGGCAGGAGGTGAGTGAAGGGTTTTGTGGGTGTAGATAGCTTTTCAGGGTTTGAGAGGTGTGAAGGGTGTGAAAGGGTTTTGTAAGGTTAAGAGGCAATAAGACACGAGCAACATTATTGGGTAAGATCTCCATAGATCTAACCGTGTCTTACTCAAAAAGAAAAACAAACAGACCAAATGTCTAACCGCGTCTGACCAGTAAGACGTCAGAGGCCAGCCAAACTTTTTTTTATCAAAACAAACAACACCTTACATCAAAGAGACTAACATTTTAAAAAGATAATAGAAACATAGTTTCTTACATATACTATTAAACTGCATTTTTGGCATCCAAACATGCTTTGTTATAAATACCAATAGAATACACCACGTTACCACCACCTTTAGAGGCCTACTGGTCATCACCTAACTAAACATATAAAAATAACCAACTTAATACAAACATACCCCACAATATACCCTACACATTTACAAACAAAAAAAATAAGGTGCATTTTGTTATGTGGTACAGACCCCCCCCCCCCCAACAACTGAACCTATTTTGTGTCCTTGGCGCTCGATCGTTGGAGAGGTGTAGAGGTCACCACACATGGTGGTGGTGCCACCACCCGCGGTCTAAGCCACCGTGACAGCTGGTCTTATTTCCACGCGCGAAGCACCATTACAGCGAGTCGAGATTGACATGTGGTCGAGCATAAAATACAAAAATTGGTGGTAAACTTTGTGTATGTGTGTTTGTTAGTGTGTTATGAGTATATGTGTGTATTTTAGTGTGTTATGGGTATAGTATGTTTAAATGTGCTATAGGTAATTAATGGTAAAGTAAGTGGTAATTACCACGAGAGTATATGTGGTAAGAAGGTTGTAGAAAACTAGAAGGGGGGTTGAATAGTTTACCGATTAAAAACTTTGTTTTGAAACTTATTGAAATATCAATTGATATTGATCTTAAGTATATTAATGAAATATGTAAGCAATATGTAATAAGTAAATAAGGAAAGAAATGATCAAACCACAACAAGTTGTTTATAGTGGTTCGGCCTACAAGGACTCTTTTTCCTTGCCCTACTCCACTCCCCGAGTCTCACACTCGAGAGTTTAACTTCACTAGTCAACAAGCTCCTTTCACCGGCGGAGAAAACCTTTACACTTCGCTTACACTATTTCCGACACTAAGCTAGATGTCGAGTTCTTTCCAAGGGTACAACTACTCCCACACACAATGTATTTTGAGGACTAAAATACTAACCACTCACACTCACAAGATTATGATGGTTTGATACAACAATGAAGTATGGATCAACACTAGATCATACAATACTAAACAAACAAGACTTCCAACTTCTCGTTGAAGCTTGAATATGACTTGATCTTCTTTGCTACAAAAGAGATCACTAATATGATATGAAACTGAGTTAGAAAGGTTAGAGAGAAGATATGTATGAGAGTATGTTAGAAAGGGGTGAGAAACTACTTGGCTTGGCATTGCTATTTATAGCCAAATTGGACAGGAGCGTCCACGGACGGCGGACCCCTTAAAAGGGTTCCGCCCGTGTACCATTTTGGTACCGCCGGTCTGACAGTCAAGATATCAAATCTTGCCTAAAGTCAACTCTATCTAAGTGAGATTGTGCAAGATATGAAGAGTACAAATCTTCACAAAATATCTAATGGAATCTTCTAATGATTTCCATGATGTAATACATGATGTCAAATGTTGTATTACTATTTATAGAAATATGCAAATGCTTAAGTAGTGTTTGGTTTTAAGAACCTAACACATTCTACAAGCTACTATCATACATAATGATTAGAGTCATATCAAGATGTTACTAATCATAAATGTAAATGCTTGAATGATGAATATATTGTTTGAGAAAGCTTGTTTTAATATCTAATAAACTTGACGAGCTTTAAGCTTTTATAAATTAAATTTACTTTTGTCGTTAACAAAACTTAGGCAAAGATCAAAAATATAAATAACGTTTAATGACGATATTTGTATTAACAATCTCCCCCTTTTTGTTGAGGACAAAATATAAATTTTATTTTTATAAAAGGAACAAAGTTTGTACAAGAGTTATAAAAATATTAGTTTTAGAACTTGAAAAGGAAATGATAATACAAGTGTATGAAATTTGGCTTTTTATGAAAGTCAAAGAATTCACTAGTTGATGCATGATGTTGACTTTTTCAGAAGTCAAAGTATGCAGTTTGACTTTTTTAAGAAAAGTCAAGTATTATCAATGAGGGTTCCTGTTTGACTTTTAGAAAGTCAAATGTATGCAGTTTGACTTTTTCAGAAAAGTCAACTATAAGTAATTTCAAAGTTCTATATTTTCTCCCCCTTTTTGTCTCAACAAAAAGAAGAGGCTATGCAGAATGTAATGAGCCCGAGCTATTATCTCCCCCTTGTTCAAAGCTCCCCCTAAATTGGGTGCTTTAATGGGAAGATACATGGATTGTGAAAATAAAGCTACAAAAAATTGTTAGTAATAATGATCATTCACAAGCATTTCCAAACATTATGTAATGACACCAACAATATAATAAACAACATTCATTAGTTAAAATTTTTCATGAGTAAAGATCATGAAAAGAGAACACAATGATGTGTTTCTAGTACAAGAAAATAAAAATTATCCTAAGAAAGCAAATGAAAGAAAGACTATTCTAAAACCATCCTAAAGTGATGGTGGATGGGAAAGAGCGTTGAGACGCTCAAGAATGTGGTTGAGGATGAACCTCATTTCTTCGTGGAAGTCATGGACCATAACCCGGGTCCGTTCCACGGTTTGACCCGTTTGCTCACAAGTTGAGCAACCATGCCTTGGAGGGTAGAAAGTTTGGGGAGGTGGTGGAATGGTGGATGTGTTGGTGGTGTTGGGGATGTTTGGAGTGGTCATGATGGATGCAAGCAAAGCACTTTGCATTTGCATTGTCTCACTTAAGTGAGAATCCACCATGCCTTTGAATTGGTGGAGGTTGTGGAGTTCGGCTTGAATCTCCTCTCTAGTGGGATTGTCATCCCACATGCACTCCGGAATGTCCTCAATATGAGGGGACATTGATGATGGAAGTGGATGATCCCCGTATAAAGGACCATGAATGTCCTTGTGAATGGGGTGGAAAAGGAGAGGTCTTGGCCCTAATGGGGCGTTTAGGTCAATGGATGACCGAGGTGACTCATGAGCGATTCGCTCAATGGTGCCAAAGGATGGCAAAGGTGGTGGATGACTTGGCCTAGGAGGCAAGTCTTCCAAGTCCTCTAGGAAAGGATTTGGTGATGTTGGTGGAGTTGAAAATAACTCCATGGGAGTGAGAGTGGGAGACCTTGGTGAAGGTGGTGAGGGTGTTTTGGATGTTTGGATGGGTGCCGGTGGAGGTGAAGTAGGTGTTTTTGTTGGTGGTGGAGTGGTGATCACAATGTGTGATGAAGTGGGTGTAGCTAAGGTAAGATGTGTATCATCTCTAATGGGAGATGAGATGGTGAGTGGTGAAGATTCGGATGATGAGCTAAGATGAACAAAACAACAAGGCCTTACGCTCATTCTAGCGGTTTTCTTGCAAGGTTTTGGTGATGATTTAGTCATTTTTAACTTGGGTTTTGATTTGCTAGATAGTAGTGAGAATGAAGAAGGTGTGAGGATGATCATGGTAAAGCCTTTCAATTTATAGAGGTAAGAAATTGTTGAGAAAAGGTTTGATTTGATGTTGAACCATTGAAGAGATGAGGTTCCTAATGATTTGGAAGTGGGTCGAATGCTAGTCATATCACCCAAGTCAATCCATACAAAGAAGATGGAGTGAAGAAGAAAAGATATGCAATAAATGTGTTCTAGTGAGTGGAATTTCCTAATATTCAGATTACCCACGGATTTGAAGGTACCAAAAATTTGGTTCCTTCCTTTATGCAAAAGGGCTCCTTGGGTGGATTTTTCAAATTTTTGAATTTTGGTGGGAAATGGATTTCTTATATACCTTAGTGAATAATACTAGTTCTAATAACAGTATAAACTAGTTAAGATTGATTTATAAGTGATGGAAGATAATTTGGAATCACGAAAGAGTCGAAATTCAGAAAATTACCTGGAGGATCCACGGCACCAAAATCATACACGGACGGTACCCTAAAAAGGGTGCCGTCTGGTCCGCCTGTACAGGTATGGCGGTACCAAACTACATAAAGGACGGTACCAAAATTATGGTGCCGTCTGATCCGTGGAGTGCTGAAATATGGACAGAGTTCGTTTTTAGGTGTCGGGGAAATTTCCGAAACCTGAAATTTTTCTCAAAAGCTATTATACTAAACATTTCTAGTTAGGAAAAGTAAATAACACATATGTAAACATAGTGGAGCCTAGATTTTGAGCAAGGCTTATTGATTTTCACAATATAGTGAAAATGGGTAAAATTTGATAGCATACTTGTGCTATCCCCCTGCATGAGATTGTTAGCATACACCATTGTTTCAGGTTATATTATCATCCTACATAATAAAAGCAACTAAATAGTATCAAACATTAACGATAATGCATTGTTCCAAACACTCCTTAAAGTACCCTTATTTGTCCAACTTCTTGTAAATCTTGTTCATCATCCTACCAAGGCACTTGAACATTCCCTTAGTTTGTTTGAATTCTGCTGATTCATTCTCAATCTCGGGAAGAGATGCGTAATACTCTTGAGGTGGAAGATAAGAGCTTGGAAGACCATCCTCGGAGCTATTTGATGATGATGATGAAGGAGTTGGAGGTTTAGCTCTCTTGCCTTTAGTCTTAGCAACTCGAGCATCACTCAAAGGTACAAAGATGTGAGGGATGAGTTCATAGTGAAGGTGCATCCCTTTTGGGGTTGGTGGAATTGGAGCGAAGTTTCTATAGAGACGGGTGAGAAGCATCCCGTATGGAAGAGCAACGGATCCTTGAGTTGGAATATCAATCATTCTCCTAGCTATGTAGTAGGCTAAGTTGAATGGTTGTCGGGTGGACAAGTTGTAGAGCATGTGGCAAAGACAAGCGTTTATGTGATCCCTATTCCCTATGGTGCTAATGACGTTGGCTCTAAGTAGTTCCTCCCATTTCTTGAATTCGGCCTTAAGTTCATTTAGCTCCATTCCATATGGATCTCGGTTTACCTCTTTTCCCTTTCGTGTAACTCGGGTTGTATCACCTTTTGGGTTAAAAAGGTGTTCACGGATGACATCCTTATCGGCCAAACGGGTTATGTAGGGAAGAGAGCGGTCATTGATTGTATCAAGAGCCATGAGTGACCACTTATCCGTGTAGACACAAGTTCCTCGGTTGGGAATTCCTAACACTTGAGCAAAGTTGCTTAAGGTGATGGTGTAGTCATTTTGGTTGATTCTAAACCTAAGACAGAATTCATCATCGTCTTCATCACTAAAGCCGGTCACACTAGCATAGAATTCTAACACAAACCTAGGACAAATTGGTTCATCGATGTCAAGAAGACAATCGAATTGAATGGCGGCTAGTTCTTCACGAAGATTGGTATTTTCAAGGAAGGATGAGTGAATGGTTCTACCCTCATGGAAATACCTTGATTCTAGACTCTTAAATATTTCTACTTGTTCCTTGGTAAGTCCTTTGGTTTTGTGGTGTTTGGGAATGTAGTTAAGGGTGTCTTTGTGATCATAGAATCTTGCGGCTACCATGGTTATTCCTAGGGATAAGAATTGATATGTTAAAAAATTGAAAATAAATTTTAACGTTTTTTGATTCTAGTGTGTGCCTATATGAAAACAATTTGGAGTTGCGGTTATCTCGACTCATTTTATGCACAAAATGGTTTTAGTGGGGTGTTTGGCAAATACCATGAGATAACCCTAATGCTCCTAATTCAATGTGGCTACATTTGAATATACCCGGGAGTGCATATTAGTTATGCAATACCTTTAGTATTCAAGAGCATGCAAGTGATGAAAATTCTAACGTTTCTATTTGTATTAGCAATGAAAAATGTTTTCCTACAAGTGAGAAGCTTTTCAAAACTTTTGACATGGGGTGTTTGGTTGTTTGAATAAGGCCTTATATTTATTATCTATCAATTAGTGGGAAACATGATTTGTTTATGCAATATGATAATGTAGTACCTAATTTGAATGACTAGTTATGCAATTTGCCAATTGAATTCATATTTGGTATAAAAGCATACATAAAACCCCATGTAATGATTTGTGATAGTTTTGTGCATAAATAAGAATCCTAGACTCAGATTTAAGAGATGAAATGTAGTTAGGATACTTACAATGATGTTATCTTCAGTGATTAGTGAGTGGGAAGATGACAATAATGAGCTTGGTTTAAGTTTTACACGTTTTGGTAAAGTGGGTTGTGAGGAAGAGGATGTTATGTATATAGTTGTTTTGCTTCTGTAGACACCACGGACCAGACGGTACCAAATATTTGGTTCCGTCCGTGTTGTCGTTTGGTGTCGTGGCTACAGTAGCAGATATAAGGCAAAATTGTTTTGGTTTGACTATTCTAATGTTTTAGGCTATGTTTATCCTACATGTTTGGTTCCATTAACCCTAAACCAAGTCTAAGAAGATTAAAAGGTTCTCGTTTAAGAGGTTTAGTAAAGATGTCGGCAATGTTGTCTTCGGAGGATACTTTCTCGATTGAAATGTTTCCTTTTTGAACATTGTCGCGAAGAAAGTGATGACGGATTTCAATGTGCTTCGTACGAGCATGTTGAACGGGATTCTTGCTGAGATCGATGGCTCCTTTGTTGTCGCAAAGTATCACAATGTCGTTGAGATGAATTCCGTAGTCTACGAGAGCTTGCTTCATCCAAAGAGCTTGTTGACATGCTTTTCCGGCTGAGACGTATTCGGCTTCAGTAGTAGAGATGGCTAAAGCCGTTTGCTTCTTTGCAAACCATGAGGTGAGACAATGTCCAACAAAAGTGCAAATACCACTTGTACTTTTTCTATCGACATAATCACCGGCATGATCCGAGTCGGCATACACTATGGTTTCTATACCCGTTCCTTTGGGATACCATAATCCTAAACACGTTGTTCCCTTAATATATCTAAAAATCCTTTTTAATGCTTCTAAGTGTGATGCCTTTGGGTTTTCTTGAAAGCGAGCACATAGACAAACACTAAACATAATGTCGGGTCTACTAGCCGTAAGATAGAGTAGGCTACCAATCATTCCTCTATATTTAGTGTTATCCACGGATTCACCTTCTTCGTCCTTGGTGAGTTTAGTGTCCGAGGACATGGGTGTTTTAGTTGGTTTGGAATCTTCAAGACCAAATTTCTTAAGCATGTCTTTTATATATTTAGATTGGTTAAAGAAAATACCATCATCTAGTTGTTTGATTTGAAGTCCTAGAAAGAAGTTTAACTCACCCATCATACTCATTTCAAACTCGTCATGCATGATTTTAGAGAAATCATCACATAGTTCTTGACAAGTTGATCCGAATATAATGTCATCAACGTATATTTGAACAATAATAATTTGCGATTCCTTTTTCTTAGTAAAAAGAGTATTATCTACTAATCCCATAGTATATTTGTTATCAATAAGAAAAGTATTAAGACGGTCGTACCAAGCTTTAGGTGCTTGTTTAAGGCCGTATAATGCTTTCTTGAGTTTGAAGACATGATGTGGTTTCTCAAAGTCGGTAAAACCGGGAGGTTGAGCAACATACACTTCTTCGTTAATAAACCCATTAAGGAAAGCACTTTTAACATCCATTTGAAATAATTTAAAATCATAAGCACATGCATAAGCAAGTAATATTCTAATAGATTCAAGTCTAGCTACCGGTGCATAAGTTTCATCATAGTCAATTCCTTCTTGTTGATTATAACCTTGTGCAACAAGCCTAGCTTTGTTTCTAGATACTACACCATTTTCGTCCATTTTGTTTCGAAAGACCCATTTTGTTCCAATTATAGTTTGATCTTTGGGTTTTGGAACTAGTTTCCAAACATCATTTCTAACGAATTGGTTTAATTCTTCTTGCATGGCAATTACCCATGATTCATCTTTTATTGCTTCATTTATGGTTTTTGGTTCAATGGTGGATACAAAACAAAAATGATTACTTTGATTTTGAGCTTGTGATCTTAAGGTTCTTTGATTAAGTTTTCCTATGACCTTTTCTAATGGATGACTTTTAGATTCTTTTATGTTGACAATTTCCTTATTTAATGGTTCATCTTCCTTGTTATTATTAATTTGACTTTCAATTATTTGACTTTCAACTAAGTCATCATCTACCAAAGGTGATGTCTTAGAGGGAGGTGGACTTTCGTCAAATGTTATGTTCAACGATTCCTCGACTATCATTGTTTCTTTATTTAGGATAATGTAAGCTTTACTAGTTTGAGAGTAACCAAGAAATACACCTTCATAAGACTTTGGGTCAAACTTGGTGAGATAATCCTTAGTATTAAGAATAAAACATTTACAACCAAAGACTTTAAAATATCCTAATGTTGGCTTTTTACCTTTATAAAGTTCATATGGTGTTTTGTTTAGGAAAGGACGTATTAGGACTCTATTTAAAATATATGTAGAAGTGTCAACGGCGTTACACCAAAACTTTTGAGGAATGTTTTGTTCATTAAGCATTGTTCTACTCATTTCTTGAATTGTTCTATTTTTACGTTCTACTACTCCATTTGATTGAGGTGTTCGTGGAGCGGAAAAGTTATGTGTTATACCATTTGTATCACAAAAGTTTCCAAATTGAGTTTCGTTGTCAAATTCACGACCACGATCCGTTCGGATCGACACAATTTTGACACCTAGAAGATTTTGAATTTTCTTGCTAAGTATTTCAAATTTATCAAAAGCTTCATTTTTTGTTTTCAAGAATAACGTCCAAGTGAACCTTGAGTAATCATCTACTATGACCAAAGTGTATAAGTTGCCTCCATAGCTTCTTATAGCGGATGGTCCAAACAAGTCCATATGTAATAATTCTAGACATTTAGATGTGGACACCATATTTTTAGATTTATGACTACTATGTGTTTGTTTACCAATTTTGCAAGCGTCGCAAAAGTGTTGGTCATATTTTAGTTTTGGTAAATTCCTAACCAACTCTTTTGAAGATAGGTTTTGTATAAGTCTCATATTAGCGTGACCTAAGCGTCTATGCCAAAGAGATGAGCTATCGTCTAATGTTGTTAAGCAAAGTTTGTCATTATATGTTTTATCTATTTTCATGACGTATATGTTATTTTTCCTAACTCCTTTAGCTATGGTGATACCATCTTTTAGTATTTTACTACCATTTTCATCAAATAGTACTTTATACTTTTTATCACATAGTTGGCTAATACTAAGTAGATTAAATCCTAACCTATCCACATGAGCAACATTTTCAATAGTTAGAGAGTTATGAGCAATCGTACCTTTGCCAATGATTTTGCTTTTGAGATTGCTACCGAAAGTGACATTACCTCCGTCATACTCTTGGTATGATGAGAAGAGACTTTTGTTGCCCGTCATGTGTCGTGAGCATCCACTATCTTTTATCCATTCATCAGGTTCCAATCCAACTTTCAAGCATACCTAAGAAGCAAATAACTCAAACATTTGGTCCCCAATATCTCATGGGTCCGTTTGGGTTAAACATACCATTTATTTGATTCATGTATGGAAATGATGGGTAAGGGTTCCATGGCATGTAATCTGGAGTTTGATATGGTCTAGGAAAGTTTTGATTCCAACCGTTGTGTTGGCAGTTAGGTTGAACGTTGTGGTTGCTCTTAGGAAAGGGGCGTTTGGCAAAAGAAGTTTTGTATCGTTGTTGAGTAGTTTTTTATCTAAATTCATTTTTAACAAGTCCTACTCCTGATATAATGGCTGGTTTTAGTTTAACATTATCATTGGTTTTCTTTGTCATTTTAACAAATTCAGTACGGTCCGTATTGCGAACATTCTGTTCTGCTGAAGTACCCGCGGTACCATTTTGCACAACGGACGGAACCCTTATTTTGGTTCCGTCTGGTCCGTACTGTACTGCAGCAATTTTGACAGAATGTTCGTCCTTTTCGGCCGTTTTGTTTTGACTCTTTGGAATTAATACTTCATTAAAACCTAGCCCATTCATGTCTCCTGGTGTTTTATGGATTTTAACTATTTCATCGGCAAGAGCGATGTTTTTGTTAAACCTTTTAAACTTAGAATTATTTTCTATTAAAACTTCTTGTGTGAGCTTTAGTTTTTCTATTTCAAGATTAAGCTCTTGACATGATTTACAATCATCGTCATTTGCTTTTCCTTTTTCAAGACGTTTTGCTTTTTCTTTCAACTCATATACCTCATTTTCCAAAAACTCCTTTTTGGTTTTTAGAAATTTATTTTTAGTTATGATTTTTAGACTTAGCTCACACAATTGATTATATTGTTTTTGCAAGGTGTCATCATCTATAGAAGAACTAGTCTCATGACCCGGCCGATGGCCGGGCTAGTGTCATGTAAATTGGTTAATATTATTATTTAAATTTAATTTTGTTTCTAATGAATTTGTTATTAAAAATTAATTTGTTTTGTTGAATATTTATTAAGATTATTATTATTTTTGTGTGAAAATACTAACATATGAAGTTCGTTTATAATTTTTATTGCATTTTATGATTTGAAAAAATGTCATATATAATTCAAACATATCGCCATGCGTGTCCAGAAAACATTAAATAAAAATATACCATGCTTAAAAAACATTAAGTTTTTAAATATTGGAGTAAACAAAAAGATGAAAGAAAAAGAAACCATTGTTTATAAACTAATTTGTTTTAATACATTTTGTTTAAGTAATATATACTTACACTTTCCAGCAAAAGAAGCAAATTGAACAATGGTAAAAAGAGGTTTGATATTTAAAATTATTGATAACCATGGCTTGCAAAAAATGCAAAATAGCCAACTGATTACAACATGAAACAAAGATCTACTTAAAAAGTACGAAAAACAAACATATCAGTAGTGAATATGTTTTTAGTTGACAACTAACAAACAGATAGGAGAACATTTAATGTTCATCGGCGCTAACATTGTGGTCAACAACATAATCATCGATTATGTTATGTCCGGCTTCACGAAGTTGTTTTATTATTTCATCTGCCTTCTTTACATTATCCATCATGTTATTCCAAGTGTCGTTTTGCTTTGACTTAATCTTATGCCAAGTACCGTTTAAATATAACCATGCTTGATCTGTTTCAATGAATCCAATAAATGTGGTTATCGAAACAAAGTTTCATTACATAATGAAAATAAAAATCATGATAGACCGTGTTATATATGTTTAAATATACAATACCTTTAGGTTTTTCTGAAGCATCTTCCTTATTTTTTTCTTTATTGTGACCAGGGTTATGATCAGATGTAGGATTTGTCATAGCTGTTGGTTCAACAACACGACTTTGCTTATCATGTTCCTTGTGTGATTCTCTTTTTGAAGAACTGGATTCAATGGATTTGTATTGGTTTGTAGAACTGGATTCCTTGTGTGATTCTCTTTTTGAAGAACTGGGTTCCCATGTGTGGTCACATGTTTAACCTATTTACATCAAAATGGGTCGCTACATGTTATTTTGTATCTCTAGATGAGTGGAAATGGCTTCTATAGAACCTGGACCAAGTGCTCAAAGGAGAATATTTATCACACTCTTGTGTAATAAATCGAGGGCTATCAAGAAAATTGTTGTAGCCAATGGCTATTCAATCTGTAGGAAGTTCATTATTTACACATAGAAGGAACTTATCTGAGGTGGCCACTCTCTTACCAAACTCGATGCTAGAGGTTTTTAATGAGATATAAAGCTGGTGCAAATAGATATTATTATGATTATTATATAAATAGAAGGATAAACTTAGCTTCAGCATTTCATTTTTCGCTGTCAGCTTTTGCTCAAGTGCTTTATTCAGATGTACTTCCGAAATGAATCTGATGTATCAGATGTACTTCCGAAATGAATCTGTTACATATTAATATTTTCATTACATTTCAATGAATTTAGATGTGTTACTCGAAAATCTAATATGTGTAACAACCGTCCATCCTCCTTTTGCCGCATCTTTTTCCCTGTCTTGTTTTTCCTTACCAAGCAAGCGTTGATTTCCACACATCATGTGATGAACCTGCAAATTAGAACCAAGGAGGTTAGTAAACAGAACTGAGCTGTTATATGATTCACTCAAAATGACTTGAGATGACACCTCATTAGGCCATGAGTATGCTTAGATAGCCATACCAAAATATATCACATCGAATCACTGCTATGAGTATGCTTATACACAACAAAATTTAATATGTTGTTTAATACAGATAAAAAAATGCACGTATACAAACGATTTCATACCATTCAAACCACACGTTTATCTCGAATGGATATTACTAAACAGATTGTAGGGTAGTGTCTAATAACTGAGCTATGCCAAAGTCATTATACACAGCTCGGGAGATCTTATTAATTAAATGCCAAAGACTAAGAACCCTCAGTACATATCTTACCGATTGCACCTTTTGCAAAACACCGCAACACTTCACTGTTACAAACTTATACATTGTTTGAAAAAGGATTTTAGGTGGTGTTTAGAATTTTATACTAATTTAACTTTTATGCTTTTCTCCTTATTTATAAGTCTATATATCCAAAGTGTAGTCAGTATTCTGGCATTATGCCATTTTTACTCGCTTTTTACCTATTTGAATTTATATAGGTCTAACAATAACAACAAAGACATGCCCAATCCCGCCAGACCATGGTGACTTTATATGAGTCTAAATGTAATAAAAATGCTATGTTCAGCTTAAATATGTTTTGGTACAGAGTTGTTTCAGATTGTAAACTGTAGAAAACGTACCAGAAAGGTCATCTAAAAAAAGGAAATGATCCAACGACTTCAATTCCGGCCTACAAAACAAAAACCAAAGATCAGAATTCAGAAACCCAAAGTGATACAGGAATTCTTGAAACTAAAAATCCAATCTTTTTATGCACAAAATTTCTTTTCTCAATGAAAAGAAGCCTGAACCAACCGAAACCTAGATTGACAAATAAGCTTGAAGGTTGCTGGTACCATTTTCATTCTCAGTTATGGATTTAGTTAGTTTTCCTTTCATCGTATCCCATGAGAACTCTAAGGTAAACTTGGTGTCCTCTTCCTTCTTCATGGAACTGCACTTTTTGAAACAAAATAAAACAGCTATAAGAAACATCACTCAACAATGTTGATTAAATAAGCAATGTAATTTTTTTTTGGTACGTTGCTTACGTGAAATGAGAGTCCCTTCAAGAGGTACATAAGCATTCAGTTTGTTCTTTCCAGGAATGGTAAAGGGCCAGTCAGCAGGTACGACTCTGGCCATATGTGTAAGAACGACGCTTACCATGAGGAGCACTCGATCAGTTAGAGGTATCTACTGGTAGTTGCTGATTGTGCAACTGTTTTGCCTGTCATCTGCAAATTAACACCATTAATAATCTACTCATTATTACGTGAAAAACTTAATCCTAAAACAAATGCTTATTACCTTCACGAAAATCATCTGACCCATTGTAACCAAGATCTAGATCATAACCGTTGAACTGGTCCTAAAATAAATACGTATTACCTTCAACTAAATGCGTAGTTGCATACCGTATTGTTCAACGTCTTCAACCAATCTCTAGTCTTTGACCTTGTTGTTTGCTTCTGCAATTAAGCCTCCGTTTGATCCGTTGGTACCATATATCCAGCCTTATGCACCTGATTCAGTCAAAACATTGTTTACTAAAGCAATGATAGTTGTTAATGAGGTGCATATAGAATTATATAAATTGTTGCACACTAACCTCAAGAAAAGTGAGAGGGCCATGGCTCTTTAGTTGTTCAGTTTCTTTCCCATCTACTTTGAACATAACAATTACGGATGCTTCAAAAATTCCGTTGCCATTACCCATCCAATGTTCCCTGTATAATCAAAAGCAGTTCATTAACCTTGTAAAAACATATTAATTTTTTCTCGTTAATCAAACTTAATCTAAGGCAACCAAAAAAATACCCATTACCTCATCTTCATGAAGCTTCTTATCTGACCACTTTTACAAAGCATAACATCTGATTTCCCACCATTCTTCAGCCTTTTGTGCATTAAACCTCCTTTTGCTACACCAAACATTTAGACAATTTAGATTAATAAAAAATAAAAAAAAATAAATAATAAATAAAATGGAACAGCTGCGAATCGTCTAATCCTTTCAAGTTTCATGTGATAAAAATACAAAGTCATATGAATCATAAGTAGTATTTACCTTGTCCTTGCAAATGGCTTGGCATTTTTAAATTCTAAACCCTCCAATCTTGCCTCTGCTAATCTATTAGAGAGTCGTTGCGGTTGTTGGGACTTGTGCAGGTGTTGATGATAGAGCGGGTGTTGGGGCAGCAGATACTATTGCAGAGTGTAAGCTTTGGATTTGCCCCGCTTGCAATACAAAAGCAATATGTGATGCCGCAAATGCTGCAGCCTCCTGTTATATGGAAACGTGAACAGAAATTAGCTAATAAGCACAGTTGGTATGGGTTATAACTCGAAATTAACCCGAAGAAGTTAATCTAAAAGTTTGTTAAATTTTCATAGTATAGAAGTTATTTAAAATATCACTGAACCTGAAACAACGACATTGTATCAGTTTCAGCAACACCTGTAAACCAAGAGTGTGACACTATCTGGTATTTGTATTTTGTAACCTGTTCCCGACCCAACCTAAGCTTGTCAACATGTAACCGTGATCTTTCCCAATGCCTCAAGAAATTCAACACAACATGACCCGTGATCAATCTACATGACCCACATATTTTGCAGCCATATCATTATGCATATGTGTAATTTCAAATTTACCTTGCCCTCGAATCTCCCCTTTCGTAGACCAGCAATTTCATAAGCCTCAGCATCATTGCTTGTTCCTTTTTCCATTCTGCAATACACAAATAGTGTCAACTACTGTAGTTGCAACATAATTGATCTCGGTCAACACAATATCTCTCCATATGATTATTTTCTTTATGGGGTTTCCTTGCTGTCCCCAACATACTGGATGTAGCCAACACAATCTATTGACAGGAAAGTAATTTTTTAGAGAGTCAAGGCATTCCATGTTTCTTAAAAGGTAACTTATTCTTGTATGTTGTTAAGTCGCATAAAAGTGGTCGGCACTTTATTGTCTCACTGCTTCTTGCCTTCTTTATCTACTCATCACAGTGTTGCACATGATAAACAATTCCAAACACCAATTCCTACACTATTTATCTCTATGCCACTTTTCTACTTATAAGCAGGTAAAGTAGAACATCATATATATAAAGAACACATTTTTACAAAATAATTCAACCTGTTAGTATGGAAAGGACAGCGGTACACAAAGACAAACCTACAAAAGGAGAACCGTCGCGGCAATTTCTTGAACACAGCTTGCAAAACTAACAATTATCATAAAACCATAAAATCATAGATAAATCATCAAATCTTAAATAGATTAGTCATTCAAAATTCTTTAAATCCATAATCAAAAGCATACCCTTCTCAAAGAGTGAGCAGAGGTGCATCGGTTGGTTCTTCGATAAGTAATTTTTTACAAAGTTACTGTAACTCATTTCTTTAGCATTCACCTTCTGAACACTCCCTTTTGATTACCTTATTCCCAAACATAATACAGCCACAGTGCACCCCTGCTGGATTCATCTCTTCTGTCGGCAACGCCTCCTGTATGAACTAACTTAATGTTACAATGATGTTCATAGCACGAAATCTATTCATATCTAATGACAGTGGCACAATGCTATTATGAATTGCTTACATTCTAATCTGCCATCGCATTCTCAAACGATTATGTGATTATTTCACATTTTTATTTCCAAGCCAAATAAGTCCAGCTGTATCCAAAATACTCAAAAGTTGGTATCACCTTTCGTAAAAATATTAACTATATGAACTCGATTCCAACACAAATTCACCAAAAAACATTTTTCACAACCAACTAACCTGAACAGAACAAAAAGAAAAACAATAGTGATCTAAATACTAATTTCCACACACGCCAAGGGGCTGTTAGAACAGCTTATTTGTTCGCTTATCGGTGCACTGAAATTTTTAAAAGACTCTTCAATTAGCTTATAAGCTTGTAATCATAACACGCTTAATTGACACTGTTGAGCATGTTAATTTTCGTGTCTGCTGTCTACACCTATAATCAGATCAACAACAAAGTTTAAGATAACTAATTGTGTATATATTTTTGATCTTCAAAACCTTTTTAACAATGCGAGCAAGCAATTCAAAACCGATTTTCTAACCACAAATCAAGATCATAGTCAACATCAACATCTGCACCTTCGACAATCTTAGGACCCAAAAAGGCTGCTTTGGATCAATCAACCACTTTGCTTCCGAATAACCAAAATTTTAAACTGAAAGTTTGTTTCTTTCTTTTTTCATTAATCTAAAACTAAGAACTTCTTTAAAAAAATTATAAGCTTGATTACTTACTTTAAACCCGGAATAGAAGCAGAAAAGCAATCCAACAATATCTTAACCTGACAAAAAAAATCAAACCTTTCAGGCTTATAAAATCCAATACTGAAGCTTTTGTCATTTTAATCGTAACGCCACCAACTCATTAAAAGTTATAAAGATGGTTCTTACCTCCTGTTATATTAGATTGATTCTTTTACCAATAAAATACTTCTTCATGATCTCATTGGATGCAACAGATTTATCAATTTGGGTCATTTGACCAATCTTTTCTTCTAATGTCATTCTTTTCATCAAGTCTTTGATCCGAACATTCATCGGTTGCTTTGGATCTTTGTATTTGAAGTACTCGGCTTCAACCATAATCAACAAAGCTAAAAGTTTCAGTTATGATTTTGAATCAAGAATCAAAATAAATTGATTTGGGCATATTTTTAGGTTACTTTGAATCATGAATCAAAATAATATATGATTTGGTGATTTTCAAAGAATGAATCGAGACTTGTTTTAGGATCGGAGTATGTTCAGTTTAATATTGGGCAATAAAAATGGAATTGATTGTGTTGCTGAAGATCAGGGATGGGGGGTTTCGGGTTGTGAAGGCGTGTGTTCTTGGTTGAAGATCTGAGGAAGGCGTGTGTTTTTTTACTGTGGGAGCGTGAGAATAAATAGGTGGCATTGCCACGTAATTAATTTTGGACATGCTGGCATTTAGGCATGCCAAGTGGCATATGTGACTCAGCATGTTCCTCTATTATATATGTGGGGAGATAAGAAGAGTCGGAAAGTACCTCATTTGACTCATGTGCCATTAGAGCGATCTCTTCCTTGCTTGATTCTTCATCGTCTTCACTATTACTCCAAGCACCACTTACAAAAGCTCGTTGAGTTTTGCCTTTAGGTGGCTTGGGACATTCTCCTATGAGATGACTTGCATCACCACATCTAAAACACTTTCTTTCACCTTTAATCTTCTTATCATCCCGATCTTTTCGGAATGACTTCTTTTCTTCTCGAGGTTGTCTTACAAACTTTCCTCTTCTTCTAAAGAACTTCTTGAAATCTCTAACGGCCATGGCATACTCCTCATCTTCACTATCGGAACAAGATTCACCATCATCGCTTGATTCCGCCTTTGCTTTAAGAGCAACGGATTTGATCTTCTCCTTTCTTCCTTTGATGATCTCCGAATCTTTCTCCATTACCATTTCGTGAACTTTGAGGTTGCCAATTAGCTCGTCTAGTGACATTATTGAGAGATCTTTTGATTCTTCAATAGCGGTCACTTTAGCTCTCCATTTGGGATGGAGTGCTCTAAGAAATTTCCTGACAAAGTTCTTACTACGAAAAGATTCATCAAGTGCTTTAAGTGATGTAATGATAGTGTTAAAACGAGCAAAGCCACAATCAATGGTTTCATCTTCAGGGATAACAAATTGTTCATATTGTTGAACAAGAAGATCAATTTTGTTATCCTTGACTTGTGAATTACCTTGATGTGTAACAATTAAAGATTCCCAAATATCTTTGGCGGTTTCACACATAAAAATTCTTTCATATTCTTTTCTAGGTAAAGCATTATAAAGCATCATTTTAGCTTCATTATTTTTAGCAACTAATTTCTTTTGTTCATCAACGGAAATATCCTTTGTTGTAGAACTAAAATCTCCTTTAACAATAATAAACCAAAGATCTATATCTTTTGATTTTACATATGTTTCAAAATGGTTTTTCCAATAGATAAATCCATTGGTTTCAAAGAGTGGTGGTCTTTGCATAGATTGCCCTTCTTTAAAGTTTTCAGAATCCATGGATCATTTCAAGTTTATAAAATACAAGTTATTTTAGAAATTCTTGAGCAACGAGGCTCTGGTACCAATTGTAGAAAACTAGAAGGGGGGTTGAATAGTTTACCGATTAAAAACTTTGTTTTGAAACTTATTGAAAGATCAATTGATATTGATCTTAAGTATATTAATGAAATATGTAAGCAATATGTAATAAGTAAATAAGGAAAGAAATGATCAAACCACAACAAGTTGTTTATAGTGGTTCGGCCTACAAGGACTCTTTTTCCTTGCCCTACTCCACTCCCCGAGTCTCACACCCGAGAGTTTAACTTCACTAGTCAACAAGCTCCTTTCACCGGCGGAGAAAACCTTTACACTTCGCTTACACTATTTCCGACACTAAGCTAGATGTCGAGTTCTTTCCAAGGGTACAACTACTCCCACACACAATGTATTTTGAGGACTAAAATACTAACCACTCACACTCACAAGATTATGATGGTTTGATACAACAATGAAGTATGGATCAACACTAGATCATACAACACTAAACAAACAAGACTTCCAACTTCTCGTTGAAGCTTGAATATGACTTGATCTTCTTTGCTACAAAAGAGATCACTAATATGATATGAAACTGAGTTAGAAAGGTTAGAGAGAAGATATGTATGAGAGTATGTTAGAAAGGGGTGAGAAACTACTTGGCTTGGCATTGCTATTTATAGCCAAATTGGACAGGAGCGTCCACGGACGGCGGACCCCTTAAAAGGGTTCCGCCCGTGTACCATTTTGGTACCGCCGGTCTGACAGTCAAGATATCAAATCTTGCCTAAAGTCAACTCTATCTAAGTGAGATTGTGCAAGATATGAAGAGTACAAATCTTCACAAAATATCTAATGGAATCTTCTAATGATTTCCATGATGTAATACATGATGTCAAATGTTGTATTACTATTTATAGAAATATGCAAATGCTTAAGTAGTGTTTGGTTTTAAGAACCTAACACATTCTACAAGCTACTATCATACATAATGATTAGAGTCATATCAAGATGTTACTAATCATAAATGTAAATGCTTGAATGATGAATATATTGTTTGAGAAAGCTTGTTTTAATATCTAATAAACTTGACGAGCTTTAAGCTTTTATAAATTAAATTTACTTTTGTCGTTAACAAAACTTAGGCAAAGATCAAAAATATAAATAACGTTTAATGACGATATTTGTATTAACAAAGGTGATGAGAATAGGGTGATTTGTTGCTAACGTGGATGTGATGGTGACCACTAAGATTAACGATATCTTTTTTAACCAACATTATATTGAATAATAAATAAAAATATGATTACAAAGAAGTAGAAAGAGTATTACAAGGTTTTTGTTTTTTTGTTAAACCACCGATGCCAACTAATAAAACATAATTTCTTGTTCTTGGTAGAAAATGGATGAAATCGTAATATCGTTGACAATGAGATATTTGTTAGGATTATTTAGTTCCAAGATCGAATGTTTCCTAAAGCGTCAAATGGACCACAAGGTTGTTTTGGATCAAGGTGTTTTACGGTAGGACTCATGACATGAACTCAATCTACAGGTCCAAAAATGTCATAAAGATTGGAGATGCTTACCAAATATGTGTTGCCATCGCTACATAACTAATCTAAAAGGAGCGAGAAGCATTATCTTATACTCAACATTAACCTATTTATTTTCGTGTCGCTTTCAAGTTCGTATTGTCACCCGTAACGTTAGTGGGTCGATTACCCTTTTGGTATGTGTACGTTTGTGTTTTTAGTTTGTTGCAAGTCTAGTTTGAAGTATTAGACTCGACGTAATAAGTGTGCACGTGTTGTGGAGCACGACCATGCATGGTATGTTATTACACTACCATGAAGATCACGCGTGGTTGTTCCATTTTTTGGTGTGTATCGGTGGTGGCCACGACCAAGTTGTAAACACAAAAAAGAAAAACCAATTCGCCGTTGGTTTTCATTAAAATAATACTTGTTTGGATTTTCGATGGTTCTTATAAAGGCTATTTGATGATAGAGTAGAAAGCTGATATGACGATGAAGTAATGATAAAAATGTTGTTCTTACTTGTTACCGTATGAACGTACCAAGGCTTTTTATCTTAAACCAATTACTTATCTAGACTAAATATACACCTTATTTACCAATCTAGACCATTTTTCACAATTTACCAAAATGAACCATGAAAAAGAAATGGTGAAAGTGACTATACATGTCATATTTCCAACACACAACACAATATACGAGCCTAGCATTTTATGAATAAAAAGTTTCAGAATACATTTTACTAAATTCAAACCATTGTTTAAGCCACAACTTGTAACTTATGCATTAAATGTTGTACATTTTATATCAAAATAGTACTTTTAATATTGTAAGTAGTAATTTCCCTTTGGTCAGCAAGAGTTTTGGGTCTTTGTAGGTCGCGTTTTTTTCTTTTTTTTTGGGTATATGCTTTGTTTTGGGGTCGCGATTTTGGGTAAAAAAATAAGAAGATTTAGGTGGTCGCAATTTAGAGCAGACGGTATCGATGCAAACAACACGCCAAATGCACCCGATGGCGCGCCAAAAGCATACCAGGCTTTGAGCCATTCGTCCGCCAAACTCGTTCCAAAATGATTTGAGCCAGTTGAGTAGCTCACGCCATTCATAACAAACCGACCGTTTGATGCTTTTTTTTTTTGGATTTCGGAGGTTTGGGAGGAAGGAGGCGGATCTACAGCAAAGAGAGGGTGTGCATATTAAGAAATTTTTTACATCGATCGAAATTAAAAAAAAAAATGGAAGATGAAGAATATTTGCAGGTGAAAGTGATTAAGAAAGATGAAGGTTAGGGGATTATAATGAGACTAAAAATGTCCTAGTATTATTATTTAGCAGTATTTACTATAAATCTCATTTCCCAATAAAGTAGATGCCTACAAAAATTTAATTGAATGCCTTTTTTTATAATAGTAGTAAAAATGTGCTAGTATTAGTTCTTTCATTGTATAATACTACTACGTATTAGTATTTGCAAATGGATCTGTAAAAAGCTTTTTTTTCTTATCACATTAAAGTATTAACTAATGTAATAATCAAGTAAAAATGTGCTAGTATTAGTTCTTTCATTGTATAATACTACTACGTATTAGTAATGTATTATGTTAAAGACATGATAAACCTTTTTGATAATTTGATGGGTATAAAAAGTAAATTAGACGACAAGAATATGTTTGCTTTAAAACATGACTTAGTTTTAATTAAAAAAATGAAATATATATATATATATATATATATATATATATATATATATATATATATATAGGGTGAAGTTAAAATAAAAAGACAAATATCCGTAAAAAGAATAAAAAGATTTTTTTTTCAAAAAAAGTTCACGAAAAATTCCCAAAAAATCCTACAAGATCGGGTATGTTGGTGCATAAAACTTTTGTGAAAACATTTTTTATAATTTTGAGTTTTGATACGTTTTTTTTAATGCACAAAAAACGAATTTTGATGCGCAAAAAAATTTTGATGCACAAAATTTTTAACTTGTTTTAGTTTGATGCACAATGTTATTTTGATGAAAAAAGTCAAAAGAAGTTGGGTGCAAAAACCAATTTTTGATGCACAAAAAAAAGATTTAATGCGCAAACGTATATTTTCAAAATTTTTTTTCGGAAAAAATATCCACTTTTAGAAAAAAGTTTTTCACAACTTTTTCATGCACCATCATACCCGATCTTGTGGGATTTTTTGGGAATTTTTCGTGAACTTTTTTTGAAAAAAAAATCTTTTTATCTTTTTACGGATATTTGTCTTTTTATTTGATCTTTATCCTATATATATATATATATATATATATATATATAGAGATTGGATCATTTGAAAAGTTCATCTCAAGAGAAAAGTGAGAGAAGTGATCTCATCCGTTAGATCTCCCTCCCTTCCCCTCCTTTTTTTCCTTCCCAACTCAAGGGGCTTCTTTGTTACTTTTTTTATTTCTCAAGGGCTGTTTTTGTAGCTTTTAAAATTTCTTATTACTAATGTCAAACAACCTCAATATATATTCACGTGAGTGAGATTTTTTTTTGCACATGTACACATAAGATGAATTACTTTCTATTCCAATTTACCATTTGACTGAACATAAAGTCATTCCCAGGTCTTAAAAAAATTACTTTCAACTGTTTTTGCAATAACATAACTTTTGGTAATTACATATAACAACTAAATATATATTAACTTTGGACAAAAAGAGTTACAGACCAGTCTGATGTCTAGATTCATATTACAAATCAAGCATTATCTACATCTGTATCTAATTTACAATGATTTGTGTACATGAGAACTTGTATGGAGGCTTTAATCTTCTTGTAGACAAATATCTAAAAATGGAAAGAATATTTCACACACGTATCATGGTTTATCATTATAGCTTTTGTAGACTTGAGTTAGCCTCGAACTTGAGTAGTAGGGATAAGGGGTTCCTGAAGATTGTCTGAACTTGCAGAATATACCATGGACACGTGCTGGGTCCTGATAGGCTGCACTAATTTGCGCCAAGAATTGAGGCATGTCGGGATAATATTGATCTTCTTTATCTTTCTTTAGTAACGTCTACAGACACAAAGATACCAAAGGTATAGTTAAGTATGAATAATCGGTAAGAAACTTATACTAGCAGCTTTTCTGAGCCTAGAATCCTAGCTTCTTGGGTTTTTGGATGTGCATTTTTTAATCACAATACCCAGAACATGTAGTTTTAAAACACAAATCCAAACACCATATATATCCAGTTATGGAAAAATCAAAGGACATTTATAGCATATTATCAAAAAAGTACTTTGTAACATACCTCGGTTGAGTAAGCCATAAAATGGGCAAAAAGCGCTTCCGACAATATTCATTAAACAGAAGTGTGATAATCGGGAAGAGGCAAAGTTGCAGTGGTAGCATGAGGAAGCTTCTTCAGAGTAAAGATTCCAAATGCTATGAATTGCATCAAAACAAGAGAGAAAATAGCATAATCGTGAACAACTGACCAGAACTTCCCAGCAGATTCATATCTGGGCGCATAGACATTTAAAAGCTGCATGTAAACATAGCACTCAATCACTTATCGTATTAAATTACAGAAAAGTAACCTTAAACAGCAAGTGACTCGTAGCAGTTAGTACTATTCATAAACGACATAAATATTTCTAAAATTGTAACCTAATAATTTCAAACAAAGTTTGTAACAGGTGTGTTGTAGTTTAAAAAATAAGAAATATGAACTCACCTGGTTACGGTAAATGATGTATGCAAGACAAAAGTAACCCAAGAGAAAGGGAATGATGAGAGGAGCCAAGAAAAAATATGTAAATCCCAAAAGTCCAAAGAAAAGAATCTTTGGAATGTCTTCATGATAACGAAAAGATGGGACTGTAAATTCATTCTTTCACAAATTTAGCAGCAGTGTCACCAGCAGCCAATTCCAGCTTCTGCTATCACTACTTCGTTCTCTGTGAATGCCATTGAATGTCCAAAATAGCAGGTTTTTCTGTTGCACACAGTTGACCCACTATCATTAATATGCAACCTGATTGCCCGTTTCATAATAATGGGCTTAATTTCCACCTGTTGATAAATTGAAGTAGATAAAGATAAGTGGGACTTGTTGTAGGCGTTCTCAACATACATTTTGAAATGACATATCAAAGGGCGCATATCATCCCATGTTGAATTCAAACAGATGGCAATGCGTTAAGTCAAAATTAAGATTAGAGTAGATAAAGCAAAATACAGAAACACTAATGCACTAATTATTCTCATTGACGCCCTAATGTTGTCCATCGATGCACTATTATGTACCTTTCGATGCACTAATCATACACATAGATGCCCTAATATATACCTTTAGATGCACCAATTAACGAGGAAGGGTGCCTAGAATACGCAGTGTATAATATTTGGTGCTCGTTATTTTCAGATTCATTTTTTCTAGAGGTATCAACCGCATGCCCTATCTACACATTTTGTATTGTTTTGAATAAAAGATACTAGACTAATTTTTACTCTTAAAAATACATCTATATGAAGCTTAAATCTCTCTACTGTTTTTTAATGAATTGTTGTTTAAGAAGCTATACACAAAGTTGTTAATCTTAAACAAATACTGTACGTAACACAATAAAGTAAAATAATAATAAAAAAGTAAATGGGTGGCAGGAAATGGAATGTAAAAGAGGGGGGACAAAAACATGAATGATGCAGTGGAATATTAGAGTAGCAATATATGATGAGGTTGCTTTTAATTTTATGAACAAAAGTCCAAATATCGTTATTGTTGTCTGCATGCCATTGCTACTACTCATTACAAATCATAATCGATTGCAACCAATTATACTGTAATATATAATGATGGATATGTACTTAGTACCTTTTTCATTAATGTTGCAACTTTTTCTTTCACATCTTCTATCGTAGTTTTTTCTTAAGCTAGAAAAAACTCAAGCACATCTCATTGATCACAAGTCACAACTCTCCATTAGTAAGATACTATTAATTTTTTCCTCTAAAACGAAGTTAATTAGACAAATCTAATTATACTCTTTACTTGAAATGATGCACTAATTATACTCATTGATGCACTAATTTTGTCCATTGATGCACTATTATATACCTTTTTGATGCACTTAAGATAGTGATTAAATAAAAGACGGTACCCTTAACAGATTAGTTACGTCAAAAAACAGTAGGTATCATATAGTGCATGGTATACCGTGTTTGGAATTGCTTATTGAAACTACGAGCTTTTCAAAAAATAGAAGCATATAATCAGCTGCAATGAAACCCAATGCAGCAGACAACGTTAATTTTGTTTGGGATCCCGTGCAACCCAATCCGAAACTGCATATTTTAAGCTTCTTGTTTGACCTTCATATTTCCCGTAGGGATGTAACAATAGTATTTTATCCCTTAGCAACTTAGACACTTGATATAGTGATTGAATAAAAGACTCTACCCTTAACAAATTGCATACGTCAAAAAATCAGTAAGTATCATATAGTGCAGTAATTGGTATACCATGTTTGGAAATGCTTACTGAAACTACTAGCGTTTTGAAATAAAGAAGCATATAATCAGCTACAATGAAACCCAATGCATCAGAAAGTGTGTTTATTTTGTTTATGCTCCAGTGCAACCCAATCCAAAACTGCATATTTTAAGCTTCTTGTTTGACCTTCATATAATCAAGTGAGCATTAATACTTTACTTAATTACTTCTATCCAAACACACACAAAATCCTTTATCAGTTCTCTTTTTCTTTTTTCTTTTTTGAAAAGACAAAAACTATTTATCTGTTATATAATAAAAGAATAAGCATTATATGGACCAAATAACTTCAACTCTTTGAAGTATTCTATCGACCTAATCCACCTACCAGACAACAAACTCGTTGTTAAAAAAGGTAAACCTGCAAATCATAGTCTGTTGAAAATACAGACTAAATATACAAATCTAACACAACAATAAGCTATCATCCCCTGTTGAAAATACAGACTAAATATACAAATCTAAGACAGGAATAAGCTATCACCCCCGTAAATCTGATTGTGACAAGAGCCTAGAAGTATTATATCCTCTACATCCAAACCATAAATTTTGCATAAAGTGTATGCAAACTATAATTTAAGAACATTCATCCATCATTTAGAAAAAGGTACCTTCTGGTGGCTGAACAAGTTGTCAGTTGTGTGCGGCCAGCATTTCTTTCTTCAGTTGTGTAAGTATGTCTTCCATCGTGTACTCCCTTTGCCAATTCGTTAGTATCCCAAACTTCCTTGGATCCACGTGCAACATGGTTTGTGTTAGCAAGCCCCTACATTAACAAAAGAAACTTCAAGATAAAAGAAAGATAATATTACTCAATAGTTTTACTAGATCTTACTCCTGATATTATAATCAGCCGCCCTTGTTGCCCTAATATGTCTAAACAGATGCACAAAATAGATGCAATAAACACAAATATAGATACGATGCCCTACTCTTACTCATTGATGCCCTAATCTATTCATCGATGCACTAAATATACAAGCACATGCCCGAGTAGCTGCAACAATGCAATAAACATACAAACAGGTGCCCTAACTTATAACATGATGCTCTTATCATACTAATAGGTGTCCTAATACATTTTTGATGCACTAATCAAACAAACAAATGCCCTATTTTGACATTAGGCTCTTAACATACTAAGAGATGTTGTAACATATTTTTTTGATGCACTAATTATACAAACAAGTGTTGTAACAAGTCGATTGATGCCTAAATTATACTAACATGTGCACTAACTCTTATTTTAGATGCAATAATCAAACAAACAGATACCTAATTTATAACGTGATGATCTTATCTAACAGATGCCGTAACACATTTTTATATGCACTAATCAAACAACTAGATGCCCTAACTTATTCAGGATGCACTTATTCAGGATAATGAAATCATCAATCAGGATGCACTTATTCAGAAAAACTAATGAAATCATCTCTTACTATGGTTATTAATACCATAGTAAGAGATGCAATAACATCAATCAGGATGCACTAATACAGAAAAACTAATGTTGTAACATATTATTAAGGCAGATGCACTAAATTGTAATTTAATATAAACAAATGCTTTAATATGTGATTTCATTCAACAATAACAACAATTATTTTATAATTGACACAATGATGCACTAAAATATCATATAAATTAATAAAACCTATAACTAAACACTTACTTTAATTTCTACTGAACGGAATTAGGTCACTGATTATTTGTTAATCGGAGTGTGTGTTTTTTGATCGGAGTGTGTGTTTCTGATCGGAGTATGTGTGTTTTCGATCGGATTGGGTGTGTTTCTGATTGGAGTGTGCTTGTTTTTCAATCGAATTTGTGTGTGACAGTGATGGTGGCAACGGTGGTGGTGGCGACGGTGATGGTGGAGATGGAGGTGGTACTGATTGTGAGTGTGCGTGTGTTTTTGTTGTTGGTGGTGGTATAAGAATACCGTAAATTCCTTTTTTTTGTTTTTTTACCCTGAAGATTGTAATGTTTTCATAATCTACCCTATAACTTTTTTTCTCACTTTTCTCTTTAATTACACTTTTCTCTAGAACCGGACTCTATATATATATATATATATATATATATATATATATATATATATATATATATATATATATATATATATATATATATATATATATGTGTGGGACCCAATAACATGTTATTGATGTGTTATGAGGGAGGGTTGTTTGAGTTATTGGTGTGTTATTGGGAATTGTATGATGTGGCGCTGATGTGGCATACCAATAACGTGTTATTGGTATCCACGATACCTTGTGCTCTTAGGTTCATAAACAAATAAGAAATACGTCGCGAATTTTAGTTCTTCTAGTTTAGTAGGTCGCGATTTGTAGTTTGGGTCGCAGTATTGAAGTATCAAAATCCTCAAAAGAGTCGCGATACGTGGGCAAATGTTATCTTTCAAATTCGCGCTCTTAAAAACCGTTTCATTCCCTATTTTCAAATACCCCACAAAAACCCTAATTTCAATTTCCCCAAAATTAATGGCTTCTTCATGGACATGTTCAAGTTGCACATTCATAAACCCAAATTCTCTCAAACCCACTTGCCAAATCTGCTCAAATTCAAAACCCACTTCACAATTTTCATCATCTTCAAAACCCACTTCGAATCTTGAAAAATGGTCTTGTAAAGCTTGTACTTTTTTAAACCCTTATAAACTGTCAATTTGTGAGATTTGTGGGACTAGAAACTCGTCGTTTTCATTGAATTTGAATCTTGATGATGAGGAATTGGAGTTGGGTTCAAAGGGTGTTGGGAATGTCTTTTTGCCTTTGTTGCAAAAGTGTAGTAATAGTACTAATAATAAGAGGAAGATTGGGGATGATTCAGTTGATGTTACTGATTTGGGTGTGTCTCGCGTGTTTAAGTCGAGTAATAAAAAGGCGGTTGATTTTGGTGAGTTTATATTGGGTGATTTTTATCTGTTATAGACTCGAGTCATCGCTTTGGCTATTTTTTGCATTAATTTGTGTGATAATTGATTCGTACTTCTGGATTTGCATTTGTTGTTTCCAGCTGTGGTTTTGGTAAACCATTTTACTAGTTACAACTTACAACTGCTGATAATTAAATGTTATGCTGCTGTTGTTGTATGTCCTCCCCGCGCTACTAGTGCATACGAGTATTTAGTTACATAGTTATAGTTTCATTTTTTAAGTTGTGGATTTTAATTTTGGTCGTGCTTGTGTGCAAATGCAGTTACAGTTGATGATGATGCTCTTGATTTGGGAGGTTCCCGTCACATTAAGTCCACTGGTAAAGCGTTGGTTGGCTCTGGTGAGTTTGAAACTTCGAAGGTTTATTTTGCTTGTCGCTGAGTTGTCTGCTGATATTGATTTTGAATTCAGTACAAGTCTTCGTGTCACTATCTTGTTTGGATGATTGCATGATCTGTTGTCATACAATAATGTTGATATGTGGTTTGCAGATGAAACTCAAGCAAAAGAGGATCCGAGGACGTTGAAGATTTTGAGTTACAATGTTTGGTTTGCAGAGGATATCGAGCTTCGTATAAGAATGAGAGCCATTGGTGATATTATTCAATTGCATTCCCCAGACGTCATATGTTTGCAGGTATTGTAAAATTGGATCATGTTTTACTATTTTTTCTTTCGGTGAAATTGTAATACCCATTCACCCATTATCATATTTACAGGTTAACAACATATAATGAAACTATAGTATTTTGATTAAAAATTAACTATGCGTTAAATCAAACGTTGTAACATTCATGGGTGGATGGATGGATGTTCTTTATTTGTGTTAATGTGATCGTGCCTATATTGTAGGAGGTCACTCCCAACATCTATGCCATTTTTCAACGAACTAATTGGTGGAAGTTGTATAAATGCTCACTTTCTTTGGATAAGGCAATGACTAGGGCATACTTTTGCATGCAGGTACCACACCATCACCATTCATAAACTTTCTGATATTAATGAATTATATGTATGGATCTGAAACTTTTTTTAAAACATTGTATCATTAAGACAGCAAGATTTTATTACTGAAATGCTGCTAAGTGCATCTTTGACTCTCCGAAAAAACTTTGGACCCATTTTATGGGTTCTTTTTGGATGCATGTCTATATTGATTACTGGTATAAATGTACAATTACCCAGCTTTACGCAATCAGTTATCTGATTCTTCAATTTGCAATAATCACTTTCAAGATGACACAAGGCAATTTGTCAATATGATGATTCTGGATTTTACAACTAGGTTTTAGTTTATTAAAAAGCGAGTTTTTGACATAATCTAATGACATTTACAGCTTAGCAAATTGCCTGTGAAATCCTTTGGATGTAAGCAATTCAGTTATTCTGCAATGGGAAGAGAGTTATGTATTGCAGAAGTTTCAACCCAAGGCGACACTCCTTTAGTGGTAGCTACATCTCATCTTGAGAGCCCCTGCCCTGGCCCACCAAAATGGGACCAAATGTATAGTAAAGAACGTGTCAAACAAGCAAACGAAGCTGTTGACTTTCTCAAGAAAAACCCAAACGCAATCTTTTGTGGTGATATGAATTGGGATGACAAATTGGATGGCGAGTTTCCACTGCCAGATGGATGGATTGACGCTTGGACTGAACTAAAACCTAAAGAAATTGGATGGACTTATGACACAAAGGCAAACCTGATGCTGTCTGCTAATCGGAAACTGCAAAAACGCCTTGACCGATTCTTGATCAGTTTGCGTGACTTTAAAGCTGAAAGTATTGATATGGTTGGGACTAAACGTATACCAGAAGTAACATATATGAAGGCGAAGAAAGGCAAACCTGATCTGGAGCTACCTGTTTTGCCAAGTGATCACTTTGGTTTGCTGTTAACTATGTCTGCACGGTAGTTCTAATAGTTCTTGATGATGTCACTTTTTTTTGTATTGATGATGCTAATATGGGTCATATGATTTGGTGGATCAATCGTTTCCACATTTTCTGTGTAGTCTTTTTTGTGAATACTAATGTGAACCCGATATTTTAGTATCTCGTAAATGGATTATCTTTTCTTACATCTACTTTTTTTTGTCCGTAAAGTTAAATATTTGTCTCCAAAGTTGGTTTGAGGGTACGTGATTATGCCTGTTGTACGTTTGTATATGTGTGGTTTACATCATGCATCATGCACTAAGAAGAAGATTAGGGACGATTCACTTGCTGTCGATGATGGTTCTCTTGATTTTGGCGTAAAGAACGTGTCAAACAAGCAAACGAAGCAGTTGAGTTTCTCAATAAAAAACCAAATGCAGTCGCTGTAATTTGAATTGGGAAGACGAATTGGATGGTGAGCTCCCAATGCCAGATGGATGAATTGACGCCTGGACTGAACTGAACCCGACAGAAGTTGGTTGGACCTTGAGGCTTTGATACAAACGCAAATCCAATGATATCTGCTAATTAGAAACTCGATTCTTGATCAGTGCGCGCGATTTCAAAGTTGAAAGTGTAATCATGGTCACTGGTCAGGACAGAACATTACCGGAAGTTACGTATATGAAGCGAAAGGAAGATGGGAAAAAGTTGGAGCTACCTGTTTTGCCTAGTGATTACTTAATTGGTTTAACTATATGGCACTGAATTAGCGCTTCGCGAAAGAATCGTGTGGCGCGGTGAAGGGGTCCCGTTGGGAGAGTACAGATACTACGTGTGAACAAAAAGTGTTTAGTGCCTCCTGTATGAATTTGATTATGTGATCTTTGCAAAGTCTTTCTTTAAGCTTATTCTTGGGCTTAAATGAGCTTATGAAATATAAGCCGAGTCAAATTAGCTCATAAGCCCATATATAAGCTTAAATAAACACAATATTGCATACCCTGTGCATATACTTCTACTTATATTGACACGAGTTCCCAGCAGCATGTTTAAATATGACACATAACAGTGAAAGGACTTAACTACTTGGTTCAGTTTCATGACCCAAACTCAATTTTTCGGATGTACAAACGTGATCACATCAATTGGCAGCCTGTCACCTCTTCCAAAAGCCAAAGTCTTTAATTGCTTAACTCGAACAACTTAGGACATTTGGATATGCATAGCTTAGAATAGAAAGCACTAATAACACGTCAACTGATAAGATAAATAGGTCTCTCAAGCTTTAACAGCGGGAAGTTGCATCTGTGTGTGATAAGGACACATAGTTAATACTTCTTCTCTTCTTTTAGGTATGAAATTTTGAAACAATTGAGAGTACTTGAGAGAAGATAGTGATGAGGCAACACATACAGAGAATTATTATACGACCTTATGTTTATGCATCAATGTATATGTATACGTGTGCTTAGTAGATTTAATGATAGTGTGTAATTTGTGATCTGATATATCACATTCTCAGCACTTATCATACTAAGAATCTTGGCAACGATCAACTTCACGTACTGGTTTTTATGATTAAAGCTCGTATACATTAATATCTAATTTATCATACTGAAATATTGTATACCCTGTGCAGACACTTCTACTGATTTTGACATGAATACCCAGCACCATGGTTAGATGTGATATAATATTTTGAAAAAATTGAACTACTTGGTTCATTTCCATGACCGAAATGCCTAGCATCTCTCATTCTCTCCCAACATTCGAGTTGACATTTCTACGCTCTTTGAATATACAACCAAAAGGCTGGTTCAACAAGAAACTTTGTTTTAGCACATACGACAACCCTACTTCCCATAAGCTTCACGGGACTGCTTTAAAATGATCGACGAGTGGACGACCGTCCTTGATCAAAGATTAAGAGGTCACACTGAAAGCCGAAAGCATTGACCTTTCTACACTTACGCGGTTGCAGGAGACATTTTATTAAAAGGACAATGAACAATGTTAAACTTGATTTATTTGTTGGAATATGTATATACTTATAAAACCGTGCATGTCCGGATTCGAACTCGTGACCACGGGATTGCACACATTAGCGAATGAGAATTAAAGTTATAATTAATGTTAATGATTACGATTAATTATTACACAAAACCTGTCTAACGATCGTTAAGTATTTAACGGAAATGACTAACGACCGTTAAATGTAAAAAGGAGAGAATATATGGTGAATAACTTAAAAATGGAAAAGATTCGGGTGACCCATTTTCCTTCTCTAAGTGGCCGGCCAAGGGGGGCTATTCCAAGGCCAAACCCTAACTTTTTCCCTAAGTTATTCTACCACTATATATACAAGACCTAGGGTAAAGGTTTAAGGTTAACTTTTATGCATTGAATTAACCCTAGATCTCTCCCTCTCCTTCTCTTGCATTGTTCGGCCGATCCACCTCCAAAGGGTGTTTTGGTTTTGTTTTTTTTCATAAAACAAAGGCTTGTGTTAGATCTAGCAATCTCTTTTATTCATGGTTAATTCGTGTGTACAAAACTGCGATGGTAAGACATTATTCTTACACCAATTGGTTTGAGTTGTAAAATGGTAAGGGACAACTCTTTAAACCACTTCATCATCTTTGTTCAATAGATCTAACCATTTGCAAGAGGTATGTTACGCGTTTATTTTTCAGTTAATTAATTGCTATTATATTATAAGTCTTCCGCTGTGTACTCTATGATGTCTACATGTTATTATTTGTATATCATGTATCATAACCTCAACAGTGGCATCATGAGCCATTATAATGAGTAATTAATTACTGACACGCATAAAACAAATAAATTGTATTGTGTTATTAATTGTATGCTTAGATCTATGGTTTGCAAAACCTAAAGCCTAATTTTTTGGGGGGCTTTTTTTTTGTGCCCTAATTAGGGTTTTGTAAAATTTTGTTTTTAATTGGATTAGAAAACCCTAGGTTGCATGCAATTTTATGTGTATTAAATTGCGTAACTCTTGTTTAATTGCATTAATTGTTAAGTGTAATTTATGTCCATGATAAATACATGCATGTTTTGTCATGGATCTCTTTTATTGTATGCTTTAATTGGTTAAGTGATATACACTAATTTTTTGATAGATCTAAAATTGGGGAAGACCTCAATCATTATTATTAAATCAATTATGTGCTATGTGGTATGTGTTTAATTTTGACTTACGCAATTGATGAATCGATGCATGTGGCTCACCTTGTACATAGATGAAATTGGGTGAAAGTCTTAATTAGACATACACATATTGACAGATCTAGAATTGATTATTAATAGGATTTATCAAAAGTTTTGCATGTGGTTATTTGATATGCATGATTAACTGTTAAGTTATGTATTCATTGTTTATATGTTTATTTTTTAAATACTTGCTTGTTTGTTATGTGTGACAAGGGTATTTTTTATAAGAAAAATAAACTGATCTAAACAATGGTGAAACATGTGTTTTTTTAAGCATAGTAGTCGTAAACGTTTAATTGATTGATTTTTATGCACAAAATAGTTAGAACGACTCACCCATTATTGACAAACTATAATATGGGTACAAGGTTGGTACGCATTAAATTGTGACTTTAAAGAAGATGGTATGTAATATGCTTCGCGTTGACTTAATTCTCCGCTCGTTTGTGAGTCTTAATGGAGCTACCAAGTATTCCTATGTAATGTGCATAAAATCTTAAGGGTGCTTTTGTGATAATTATCTGAATAACTTTGGTCTTATGACTCATGTAGCAGTAGGATATAGTGGTAATTAGAGGTAATTCTTTAATTAGTTAACCAATACATCGATTAAAGTTTGATGATGAAAAGCTTAAACATTAAAACAAGGATATAAATTTTTTTTTTAAATCTTATGCTGCGAAGATGAATGCATGACATCTTTGTACATATTTGATTTGACAGCAAAATTGTTACCCTTAATTTAATTTGTATGCCATCCAACAAAACGGAAACACCTGAGATTACCTTTTATTTGCGTGAGAACATGATTTAGATCGTAATCAAAGGGTAAAATATCCACATGACGTGAGAACGGGCATGGATGATTTTGCAGTTTCTTAAGTTGGACAACTTAATTGAGTTAGGCGGTGTGACAACCCGTACTTTCAGGTCATTTCTCGACACGATTTATGCCTCATTATTTCAACATTTATAGTAAACTTGGTTTACTTGTTTCAAATTCGCGTAACCTTGGAGGTTTAGCGGCGAATTCATGATCATGACATCACGTACATTTCATATGGACTATGATTAGTCTACATTTCATTGACATCATGTGCATCTCATTAGTTCATTCACGACACTTCATTTCACCTTCAACGCGTAATTTGTATATTTAATAATCGTTATCGCGTGAGTTATTATTTTAACATTTAACCCGTTATTTTCAAAAATGATCCCGATGTATCTTTAAACTTACATTTAGTTTATAAAAACTATATTTTTAGTTTTCCTAGTGTTTCAAATTTATTTGGTACATAAATCGTTAAAGTTTAATTATTACGTCGTTTTCTTAAAAATTGTACGATAATTATTTTTATCACTCAAATTTCACAAGGAATGTATTTTTACAATTTTTATTATCTCATTACATTCTATTTTGATCTATTAACAATCACTTTTACCTAAAAATTTCCATTTACCTTTACTTATACATTTAACTACACATTACTTACACTTTTCTTAAAAATTGTTACAAGTAATTACTCAATACATTTTATAAAAAAAAAATGTATAATTGAGAGACAAGAGCCCCCCCCAAAACCGGCCTAGTGGGGGGGGGGGGAAGGCATTTAATGTTGGTGAAAATTTTGTACAAGTATAGATTTATACTCCAATGGCCTCAATTATTCATTCAATCATCAAAATCATTCTCATAGTAGCAAGTGTTGGTAAAAAAGTTTTCTCTCTTCTTTGGGGCTTCTCCATAACCGGTCACCACCTTCAAGAAACAAGGGATCAAAAATTTTCTCAAGTCCAAGTGTTTATACAATCTAGATAATACTCTTTATAAGGTTTTGAAATAAAAACCAAGGGTATTTAAGTTTAATCCTTGTTACTTTCACCTCATCATCTTCACTAGTAAGCATATTTCTTCCATTTTCAAGTTTCCTTTTCATTTTCATATGTTTCTTTTCATTTTTGGAGATAGTATGCATGTTATGTGATTTATACCATTTTATTTCATGATTTTTGAGTTATATATACATATTGGTCATCCTATAAATATTCCCATGGTATTCTTTGGTCTTGATGGTGATTAGGAACCCATGACACCCTAAGAAGGTGTATGGTAGGATTAGATTAGTTTTGGAGTTGATTTGAAGGGATTAGAATAGGTTTTGTCCGAGAAAAACTATTTTCGATAACTATATAAAAAGGTTCTGTCCTTGTTTCGAATTTCTGGAAAAACCTACAAATATATGCACGTTTTTATAAAGTTGCCGTAACTATTATTTTCTGAAAAATTATATTATTTCTACGATTCAAGTATTTCATTAGCTGTAAGGGCCATGTTTGCGGCAGTTTTTAACAAGGTTGTGAAACTTTTTAGAACGAAATGTCTTCTATTAAAATCAAGTTCACCGGCCATATTTTTCAAAACAAAAAGCCGTTTGTCAAGCGGAGTCATAGTAAATTATTTACGGATGTTCAAACTTGGCCGAAACTCATTTTCTGCACACAATTAGCAAAAATCACTAACTTTAACCCTTGATATCTTTATGATCGAGACCTTTTGGACGAAAACTCCTGAACTGAAACTTTTAGATATCGATACAAAATTTCTAAAACCGTCGAGTTCGTTCTCTAACGATCGACGTACACCGTTTTGCGACTAGTTTTCCAAAGCCATTTTTGTTAATTTCATGATTTTTCCGACGACATTGTTTTGCGACGAAAAGTGGTAATTTCACCAAAAATCATTATAAAACCATTATAGGATGACATTTTGACGTAAAAACATGTAAAGCCATTTTTGAAGGGTCAAGACGTCAAAAGAGTATTTTTCGACGACGAGTAATATTTTCAAAACCCGTAAATGGTATAAATAACATACGAAGTGCATGCATAACATTACATTGCAACTCATGACGTATCATATCCTTCACAATAGGTCAAGATTAACGTATCACATTACATCTCGGTGTACTCACTTTTGTCTTCGCATCATTCCACCAAGTGAGTTTTCATAGCCCCTGTTTTTACTTGTTTTCATAAATGTTTTGGGGGAGATACATGCTCAATTATTTTCATATCTATCATGATTATTTGAAACTACATGTTGAACTGAACTGAATGCTTAGTCATGCGTAGTAACAGTTTTGCCACACTTAGAACTTCCATATTATATTCATTGAGCTAATGGTCTTGGTATATTCATTGAGCTAATGGTCTTGGTATATTCATTGAGCTAATGGTCTTGGTATAACATTGGGCTAACGGACTTGGTATATTCATGTACTGGGTACAATCATGGACTAACGGTCTTGGAACGATTTGATCAACACTCATACTTGTTATATCAAGTAACTATTGATACATTAAGTTAGGCACTATTTTGTGAATTCATTTGACGATGTGGGCTTGAACATACACTATACACATTTTGGCAATGGGTTGTGAATACACAGGTTGCAAGTTTTGTATGGGCGGAACTTGGAACTGAGTGGATTTACGATGCCTTTGCTGCATAAACGATTTTGAAAGGCTTTACATTTCAATTCAAACTCTATGAACTCACTCAACCTTTGTGTTGACACTTTTTAGCATGTCTTATCTCAGGTATCTAGGGTATTCACTTCATGGCATGCATTTGGACACATCATGGAGTCGCGATGACGACGCGTCTCACTTGGGTTTTACGTACTTTAAAACATCGTTTGAATTGTAACAAACTTATTTCCGCACAAGTTGATTTTCATTTGGGACCTACTTTGTAAACTCTGATTGTTTTATTAAATCAAACGATGTTCTTTTCAAACGACACTTTAGGTCGTTCAATATAACTGTGATTGTGGTGCTATGACAGTCAATCCCCAGGAATTCCATTCCGCTGCAAAACAGGTAATTTGGGGGTGTGACAGGCGGTGAGAACTGGCAAGTCAAGGTATAAGATGAGGATAAAACATGTTTACATGGCAATTGAAATTGGCTAAATGTAAATCCCATAAATCTAGGATTTGCAATTGAAATTGCCAAATTGGCAATTGGGCAAGGGCTCTACCATTTTGTATAAATTCATTACTAGCAGATCAACTGACGTGATGAGATTATGACAATTTAGATCCTAGTTTTCAATAATAATTAATTGGTTATATGAATATGAACCTTGGGTATTTAATTTTATTGAAAAGGAAAATTATCAAAATACTAATTATGGTTTTTTGAACTTTTTCTGTAGATGGCTCATCAACCTGAAAACACTATGAGCTTAATGAGTGCTGCTTTCAAAGATATGATTGGAAAAGACAAACTGACTGGCCCAAATTTCAATGATTGGCATCGTGCACTTAGGATCATCCTTCGTGTTGCCAAAAGACTTGAGATTTTGTCTACACCTCTGCCTGAAGCTCCTGCTGATACGGCTACTGCTCTTGAAAAAGAGGAGTATCGTGTCGAGTATGAAAAGCACAATGATGTGGCGTGTCTTATGCTTTCGGGGATTTCTGCTCAATTGCAAAAAGAATTTGAGCACTATCCGCCTATGAGCATGCTAGATGAACTCAAACGTATGTTTAAGAAGCCACATGCAGCTGAATTGTATGAACTTATTCAAAAGGTTCATTGCTGCAAGCAAGAGGTTGGTAAATATGTATCCACCACGTCCTTGAGATGAAACATCACTTGGACCAATTGGAGAAGCTCGGATGTGGTTACTCTCAAGATGTGTGTGTTAGCCTCATCAATCACTCCCTTAATCAGGAGCGGTTTGGTGATTTTGTGCGCCAGTACAATATGCATTGCACGGGGAAGACAGTGAATGAGTTACATGCAATGCTTGTAGACTTCGAGAACAGGTTACCTAAGAAGGCACCTACACCTGCGGTACTTGCAATACAAGGTGGTAGGGTAAATAAGCCAAAGCCGCAAGCAGATAAGAAAGGGAAAGGAAAAGGAAAGGGGAAACAAGTTGTGATCCCACCAGCTCCTAAGAAGAACCCTACAAAGAGAAAGGAGAATCCTAAGAAGGATTCGGCTTGCCACCACTGTAACTCACCAGGTCATTGGAAGCAGAACTGTCCATTGTTGCTGAGTGAGTTGCTTCAGTATAAAAATAAGATGGTGCCTAGCTCATCAGGTATTTTTATGTTTGAATTATTTTCTTTTCCTCATAAGCAAAATTCTCGAACTTATGATACAGGATGGGTACTCACATCTGTAATACATCGCAGGGACTTAGAGGAGCGAAGAAGCTGACATGTAGAGAAAGATACTTGTACGTTGGCAATGACAAGTGTGCAGTAGTTGAAGCCATAGGGACTTTTGATTTAGTGTTGCCTTCGGGCTTAATTCTTGAACTAAATAATTGTCATTATGAACCCTCCATTGTTAGGGGTGTTATTTCAGTTTCTTTGTTAAAAGTTATTGGTTGTATGCACACTTTTACCAGTTATGGGATTTCAGTTTCTTTTAATAATGTTTTTTATTTTAATGCAATTCCTATAAATGGTGTGTTTGAAATTGATATGGATGATTGTGTGTCCAAAGAAAATAATTCATTGTATAGCATTAGCAATAAAAAGAGCAAGTCTAACTGGGACTCTTCTTATCTTTGGCATTGTCGCCTTGCTCATATAGGCAAGAAACGCATGGAAAAGCTGCAACATGAAGGGCTTTTACAAAGTGTCGATGATGAATCATTTGACAAATGCGAGTCTTTCATATCTGGGAAGATGACAAGGAAACCTTTTTCACAACAAGTGGAAAGGGCTTCAGATCTACTTGGATTGATACCAAGGTTATAAATAACGCGAGGCGTGGCGTGGCGGCATGACCAAGCCTCACGCATTTGCGGTCAAGGCGAAGCTTTTGCGTTTATAAGGCGTGGCATAAGGCGGCACAAAATATGAAAATATCTATATATTCATATCATATTTCATATATATCGAGTTTACAAAAAGATGTGGCATAAGGCGGCGAGGCGGCATGACGTGGCGGCAAGACCAAGCCTCACGCCTTTGTGAGCCTTTTAGAACCATGACTGATACATACTGATGTGTGTGGTCCACTTAGACATGTGTCAAAACGTGGTGCTACCTACTTCTTAACCTTTACTAATGATTTCAGTCGTTATGGTTATGTTTATTTACTTAAACATAAACATGAAGTCTTTGAAACATTTAAGGTTTTCGAAAGTGAAGTAGAATTACAACTCGGTAAGAAGATTAAAGCTCTTCGATACGATAGAGGTGGTGAATATATAAGCCAAGAGTTCAAAGATTACTTAGCTGAGTGCGGAATTGTCCAGCAGCTCACATCTCCTTATACTCCACAGCAAAATGGTGTATCTGAAAGAAGAAATCGTACTTTACTTGACATGGTACGATCAATGTTTAATCTTACGAATCTTCCTTTAAATTTTTGGGATTACGCCCTTGAAACTGCTATTCGCATTTTGAATATGGTTCCAACGAAGAAGGTTGTTAAGACTCCATATGAAATATGGACAGGAAAAGCTCCTAAATTTTCTTACTTAAAGGTCTAGGGATGTGAGGCATTTGTTAAACATGACTCACCAGATAAGCTCCAACCAAGATCTGTCAAGTATATCTTTGCAGGATACCCTCAGGAAACTATGGGTTACTACTTCTACTACCCAGATGAGAACAAAGTCATAGTGGCTAGGTATGGAGACTTCTTTGAAAGGAATCTCATATATCAAGAACTCAGTGGGAGAGTATATGATATGGAAGATGATCATGAAGATATAACACCTTCTGATAATACTAGCCAACTTCAAGAAGAGCCTGATAGCTTGGGCGCTCCTCCTGAAGTTGTTCTCATTTGTAGGTCTGAAAGGACTATACGTGCACCTGACCGTTTGTGTCTTAACGTAGAGGTGGAGGAAAATATGGTTGGGGATCTTAATGAACCTGCCAACTGTAAGGCTGTCATGCCTGATCCTGAAAAGGATAAATGGCAGATTGCTATGAATGGGGAAATGCAATCCATGAAAGATAATGATGTATGGATTGAATTTGACCTTCCTCCCAAGGCTAAAGTCGTTGGAAGTAAGTGGATCTTCAAGAAGAAAACTGACAGGGATGGCAATGTACACACCTATAAGGCTCGTCTGGTAGCTAAAGGTTTTACTCAGACCTATGGCATTGATTACGAGGAGACATTCTCTCCTGTAGCAGACATAAGAGCTATTAGGATTCTCATAGCTATAACTGCACACTATGACTATGAGATTTGGCAGATGGATGTCAAAACCACCTTTCTGAATGGTTGTCTAGATGAAGACATCTATATGGCACAACCTGAGGGGTTTGTGAATCCACAATTTCCTAACTGTGTATGCAAGCTTAAAAGGTCCATTTATGGACTAAAGCAAGCATTAAGGCAATGGAATAAAAGATTTGATGGAGAAATCAAAAGTTTTGGATTTACTCAGAATCTTGATGAGCCATGTGTATATCACAAAGCTAGTGGGAGTCATGTTACTTTCCTTATTCTGTATGTCGATGACATATTAATCATGGGAAATCATATACCAAGTTTAAATGAGGTGAAAACCTATCTTAGTAAATGTATTTCGATGAAAGATTTAGGGGAAGCAGCATATATACTTGGAATCAAGATCTATAGGGATAGATCAAGGCGGCTGATTGGTTTAAGTCAAAGTGCTTACATTGACAAAATATTGAAGAGATTCAATATGCAAAATTACAAGAAGGGATTTTTGCCGATGCAAGTAAACCATGGTTTGAGTAGCGAAGGCTGTGCTTCAACACCTGTAGAGGTGGCACGCATGAAGAAAGTTCCTTATGCTTCGGTTGTAGGATCTATCATGTATGCGGTGCGATGCACACGGCCTGATGTAACGTTTGCGCAAAACCTGACCAATCGATATCAACAGAATCCAGGTGAAATTCACTGGACTGCTGTTAAACATATTCTCAAGTACCTTAGGGCTACAAGAGATATGTTCATAGTGTACGGGGGAAATCCAGAAGCAGAACTGTCTGTTACAAGTTACTGCGATGCATCCTGGAAGTGTGACAAAGATGATACGAAGTCTCAGACGGGTTACATATTTGTCATCAATGGAGGTGCTGTGGATTGAAAGAGCAAGAAACAGACCACTCTTGCGATGTCTGCAATAGAAATTGAGTACATATCGGCATCAGAAGCTGTCATGGAAGTTGTTTGGATAAGGAAGTTTGTTTCGGGGCTTGGTGTTATGTAAACATTATTATTCAAATGAAATAAAGTATTTTTGTTATGTTTATTATCATTTATTATGATGTTTTCCTATATTTGCATGTTTAAATCCTTGAATAACTTAAGTTGTTCTAAATAGTCCATTGTCGATCAATAACATTTGAATGATATTGAATTAATACAAATCTGAGTATTAGTTAGAATATACTTGAAAGTATATTGATGCGTAGCATGACTAATTTCAGATGATATTCAATGGATTGAGTATAGGACTTATCCCACCCACATGATGGTACTTTATGGATCTTAGTCATTAAGTACATCATGAATATTTATCCTCTGACTTGAGATACCAGAGAACTGTCATGGATGTAGTGCATTTCTGTGAAGCAATCTAACGCTATACGTAACTGGTAGTTAAAAGGGTTGTTTTCAGAAGTGTTTCAAAATTTATGAATTCTGCTCGTAGTCAAAACGGGATTTGTTTCCTTCAAATTTATTTTGAAGTATAATACTGTTGGGCCCCTCGTAGGGTTGTCAAGATGTTTGCATGGCCATGCCCAAGGTCTTCTGGAATATGTTTAGAAGAATTGGTAATCTTGATTAATCATATAAAGCGAGAAACATAATAGTTAATTAAGAAATGAGTGAGATCCATATTCTTATTAACATGGTATTAGAAACAAAAGAATGAATATGATGATGAATCATCAAAGTGGTTTTTCTCCAGAAAACCATACACGAGTTATACCGTGGGCATTGGCGTGTTGCTAGACGCTAACCAATGTCATTACACGTTTTGTAAACATATCCAAGTGGGAGTTGTTGGAATATGTATATATTTATAAAACCGTGCATGTCCGGATTCGAACTCGTGACCACGGGATTTCACACATTAGTGAATGAGAATTAAAGTTATAATTAATGTTAATGATTACAATTAATTATTACACAAAACCCGTCTAACGATCGTTAAGTATTTAACGAAAATGACTAACGACCGTTAAATTTAAAAATGAGAGAATATATGGTGAATAACTTAAAAATAGAAAAGATTTGGGTGACCCCTTTTCCTTCTCTAAGTGGCCGCTATTCCAAGCCCAAACCCTAAGTTATTCTACCACTATATATACAAGACCTAGGGTAAAGGTTTAAGGTTAAATTTTGTGCATTGAATTAACCCTAGATCTCTCCCTCTCCTTCTCTTGCATTGTTCGGCTGATCCGCCTCCAAAGGGTGTTTTGGTTTTTTTTTTTCATAAAACAAAGGCTTGTGTTAGATCTAGCAATCTCTTTGATTCGTGGTTAATTCGTGTGTACAAAACTGTGGTGGTAAGACATTATTCTTACACCAATTGGTTTGAGTTGTAAAATGGTAAGGGACAACTCTTTAAACCACTTCATCATCTTTGTTCAAGAGATCTAACCATTTGCAAGAGGTATGTTACGAGTGTATTTTTCAGTTAATTAATTGCTATTATATTCTAAGTATTCCACTGTGTACTCTGTGATGTCTACATGTTATTATTTGTATATCATGTATCATAACCTCAAAATTATTGATGAGTTTTATATAGATGATGGATTAATATCCATACACAAGTAGACACGAGAACACATTAATTTAGAAAACACCGACAAATAATTGTGCAAACAAGCAAACTTACATACAATCATAAAACAACATAACTTGATTTCATTACATAACAAGGAAGAGTACAGAGAGCATACATGCCAATGTACTACTTGGAATTCGAAAATAATTTGATTTCATTACATAACAAGGGAGAGTACAAAGAGATTACTTGACGATGTACTACTTGGAAGAGACTTGATCAACATCCATATCGTTCTGCTGCCTTTTAACTTTTTGCTTGACCATAGCTTTATTGTCTTATCATAGGAAGCAGTGGCAATACTTTGTCCACGTGCAAATTTAATTTGAGAAATAAGATTTGCATGGGCAGGAATTGTGTACAAACATCTCTTCTTCCTCAAATCCCAAATTCTATAAGTATTATCTTCACCTCCTGTTGCTAAATGATACCCATTTGGTGAAAAGCTAATACCCAAAACCGGCTTCACATGACCTTCCAAAGCAAGAATCCTTCTTCCTAGGTCCCACACACGAGCCAATCCATCAAACCCACAAGACGCTGCAAGTGAGCCATCAGGGT